>JANPWX010019792.1:224035-355261 GCA_024734555.1 Trochalopteron elliotii
TCTTTCTTTCTTTCTGTCTCTCTCTCTTTCTCTTTCTCTCTCTCTCTCTCTCTCTCTCCCTCTCCCTCTCTCTCTCTCCCTCTCTCTCTCTCTCTTTCTCTTCTATTCTATTTCTATTTCATTTCTATTTCAATTTCATTCCATGGAATGCAGTGAAACACAAGCAAAACACTGAAGCTAACAACTGAGCAAGAAGACTCCTAAACTGCTTTTAAAAATATTCAATTTAGTTCTTCTAAAGCAAAAGATAAATATCTTTTCTAGCATCTCATGATTAATCATTTCACCTGTGTCACAGTTTGCATGCACTCACGTTGGCTGTGTAAATATCTCTGGCAGTTCTGTAGGTTTTTGAGTTTTTTTAAAGTGTGGGGTTTTTTTGTTTGTTTTGTTGGTTTGGGTTTTTTTTTTTTTTTTTTTTGTTTTTTGGGGGGGGTGTGTGTTTGGGGTTTTTTTTGTGTGTGTGTGTTTCTTTTTTTTTTTTTTTTTTTTAATAAGTTCAGGGTTGTGTCAGAATATCTGGAGTTGTAGCAGCAAAAGATTTCTGGCTGCTTAGGAATGCCTGACGTATGGACCCAGCACCATATGCTACAAACTCCTCCTGATTTGGGTGGAAAGAAGGTCAATGAGAGGAATCAGTGAAAATGAACTCTGTAAAAGCTGACAGGATCCTGAGAAGGGAAATTAAATTGTATGGTATTTAGTAAAAAGTATAAAAGGAGGGAAGGAAAGGATGTAAATCTGGCATCCAGAGTGGAGCAAGATGATTATCTAATAGGGCTTACACATGCATGTAAGTATTCCAATTTCCAGTTGTAATAGTTCTTTAATACTTTCCAGTAAATATTCTAAGAGAGTGATTTTTCCAGTGTTTTTTTTGTTTTGTTTTGTTTTTAAATTAACTATTATTTTTCCCATTTCTCCTATATCTTTGAAATATTAGTTTGCAAACCTTCAGGTACTCTGGACAGGACTTTTGGGATCCAGTGAAACTTTGCTGACATATGTGAGCTGGCAAGAGCACAGCACTCATCTTTGGACAGCATGTGCCCCAATCCCAAACCAAACTTTAACCCTTGCCACAGACAGTTGCCTTCCAAAGCTGTTTTATGAGCCTGCAAATGACACAGGGGAAATGCAAAAGTGAAGAACCACATATATAATACTCATGTGAAAGTAGGAGCAGTCATGTGGATGTGAATCAGAAGAAAGTACTGCTCAATAAAAATAAAAACAGGTTACTGCAAGGTTCCAAGTAACAAAAATAAGATCTGGAACCTGGTAGCTTAAAGGTAGCTTCAGCTCAAGCTGGAGGAAATAGAAGTTAAGCCTGGATTTATTCAGACAAGGATTACCACTATTTTCTCATCTGCTTGCTGTTTACATTAGGTATTGACAGCATAACTCAAATTCCAGTTGAATTTCTGCACCTCAGTGCAAACCTGACAGTGATTGAGGTGCACCAGACATCCAAAAAGATCCATGACTGAAACTCTATATTCCTACAGTCTGTAACAGTGGTTTCTCCCATTCAGATTTGGAAATATTTTCATGGGTACCCAACCATTTACAAGCAAAAGATGAAAGTTCAGCTCTGTGCCTCCCACAACAAACATTCTGTTTGCAATTTGCAATAACCTGTGCAAGAACTGAGACTTACATACACAGGACCAGGGATTTAATTCAGAATTATTTCTACCTGCCTGTCTCCTGTTTACCTGCTGGAGCTCCCCTGGCAAAGGCTGCTTGACCTGGCCAAGATCTGTTGCTTGAGAAAGCAAATTTCCCTGTGCTGTCTTCAGTGATGAAGAAGCTCCTTGCTAGAATGGAAAGACCATGTTGGCCAGAGGTGGCTTTCAGAGGCTTCACAGACTAACCTGTCTCCTCACAGTCCTCCAAAGGTGTGCCTCTAAGACCTGCCATCAGCCTGAAATTAATTTCTGTGTCACAGAGCAAGAGATGCTTCAGCAGAGATCTCAAAAATTACCTTCTTGGTTGTGAAAATAGGTGTTTTTGAAACTTTATACTCATTCCTCGCTTACTGAGTTTCATTTTTCTTTAGAAGTCTTACCAGATTTGCCCTTGGGAAAGTCAATTTGTCCTTGCTATTTAACATCTCAAAGAAAAAAATTCAATCCTCTATAAAGAGAGATAATTTAGGCCACAGTTGATGGGTTGCTGACAGCTGGTTGAGCATGGTGCTGACAATGCCAAGGTCACAGCTTTGATCCCTGTACAGGTCATACACTTTAGAGTTGGACTGATGACCCCTGTGGGTCCCTCCCAACTCAGAATACTCTGATTTTGTGATAAAACTGAGTCCAGTGCAAACCTTGGCACTGACTACTGGCTGTTCAAGCTGTCAGAAGGCAATTCTTACATTTATGTGAGACAGAGCATATTTTCAGGCAAAACTAGGAGGAAAAATATCCCTATCACTGAACATACAAAAAGATAATGCACGTGTGACCTCCCTGGAAATGCCTACACTTTTCACAGAAGACTATTTCTGCACATTTCCATAACACTAAGGTTTTAAAAAGTTGTTGAAATTTCATGTTTATCTTTGCAACGTTTTTCAAGACTGAATGCTGTAGTCACATCACATACTGTTAGACCTTGTTAGACTCAAAAGGCCTCTCTTGTGATGGATTCCAGTGCTTTATTCCAAAATATACCATAAGACTGAGGTGGGGGCTGATATTTGAGAGGCTAGGATCCATGATGTGCTGGAGATGCTCTCTTGGCAAGTTCTCAGAGGGCTGTTTGCTCTCTTTTTGAGCAGCAAACTGCAAAGTGGTCTTATATGAATAATCTTTTGTTTTTGAAAAGGTAACTGTGAATTCTGTATGGTAGGTATTTTTCTGAGTTTAAAGTTATCCTTTCATGAAGCTGTCACTGCCTGGCACAAAATTTGTTCATCCTGTGTATGGACAGAAACAATTCTGGGATGAGTTAAAAACATTTTACTGTGCAGGCTCATTTAGTTTAAAAAATAACTAGAGATTGCTTTTTGGG
Source organism: Trochalopteron elliotii (assembly GCA_024734555.1). NCBI lineage: Eukaryota > Metazoa > Chordata > Aves > Passeriformes > Leiothrichidae > Trochalopteron > Trochalopteron elliotii. Next base: position 227,054 of record JANPWX010019792.1, read on the forward strand.
ACTCCAAAGGCTGAATGAATAACTCTTAGCTGAACACTTGATGGACTTCAGAAAGGTGAGAGGTGGCTAGAGATGAGAGACACCATTACACAGCATAGATGGTGCCTTTGTTATTTTGTAGGATTAGTGTCTGTGATTCACCTGCTTTAACTCTGATCACAGTTACATTAAAGGATCTACAGCAGCAAGCAATAGAAAGGGAAAGCATGACATGGACTTCTCCTGGAACTCTTGGAAAGCAGTGAGGAAGTTGTGACTGTTACCAGTGAGGTAATGACAGCTCCCAAGGCCCAGAAATCTCTTTATCAGGCAGATTAGGTTATTAAAAAACTAGTCTGGAGGAACAGGCAGCACTCTTATCCAGGGAATAGTGACACGGGCAGAACAGCCAGTAAAAGGCTACTTGCTGAATTCAGCAGGGATGTCACAGGTGGGGATGAGATGGTTGCACTCACCTGAGCTCTGAATGATAAGCTGCCCAATCACACAGCTGGGCTTACCCAAAGGGTGCATGAGGATTAATAAATTCTAATGCCTCAGAAGGGGAAGCATGTTCACCTCTAGGAGCTGCTTTGAATTAGTTTTCACTCCAGGGACTATATCCCAGAATCACAGAATATGCTGAGTTGAAAGAGACCCACAAGGATCATCAAGTCCAACTCAACCCAAGAATTACACCATGTGCCTGAGATCATTGTGAAAATGGTGCTTGAGCTCAGCCAGACTTGGTGACCACATCCCTGGGGAGCCTCTTCCAGTGCCCAAACACCTTCTGGGTGAAGAACCTTTTCCTGCTATCCAACCTAAACCCGCCCTGACACAGCTCCAGGCCTTTCCCTCAGGTCCTGTCACTGTCACCACAGAGCAGAGATCAGGGCCTGCCCCTGCTCTGCCCCTCACAAGGAGCTGTAACTGCACTGAGGTCTCCCCTCAGTGTCCTCCAGGCTGAACAGACCCAGTGCCCTCAGCTGCTCCTCATAAGGTCCCCTCAAGGCCCTTCACCATCCTTGTGGCCTCCTCTGGACACTCTGTATCCTCACACTGGGCTGTTGTGGCACCCAGAGCTGCCCCCAGCACTGGAGGTGAGGCTGCCCCAGAGCAGAGCAGAGCAGGACAATCCCCTCCCTTGCCCAGCTGATGCTGTCCCTGATGTCCCCAGGACACGGGTGGCCCTCCTGGCTGCCAGGGCACTGCTGGCTCATGTTGAACTTGCCATTGACCAGGACCCCCAGGTCCCTTTCTGTGGCACTGCTTTCCAGCATCTCATTCCCCAGTCTGTCTGCACATCCAGGGCTGCCCCGTCCCAGGTGTAGAATCCAGCACTTTCCCTTGCTTAACTTCATATGGTTGGTCATTTCTCAGCCCTCTAACTCACTGAGGTCTACCTGCAGGGTCACCCTGCCTTTAAGGGAGTCAACAGCTCCTCCCAATTTTTGTATCATCTGCAAACTTAGATAATATCCCCTCCAGTCCTGCATCTAAATCACTAGTGAAGATGTAGAAGAGCACAGAGCCTAAGATGGAGCCTGTGGAACCCCACTAGTGACAGGTCCCCAGTTTGATGCCACCCCATTCACTGTAACCCTTTGTGCTCAGCCCATCAGCCAGTTCATCACCCATTGCTTGATGTGTTTACCCAGCTCTGCTGGACTTCTTGTCCAGAAGGATCCTGTGAGAAATGATATTGAAGCCTTTACTGAAATCCAAAAGGATTACATCAACTGGCTTCCCTTGATTAAGTAGGTGGGTTACTCTGTCGTAAAAGTAAGTTAATTTTGACAAGCAGAACTTTTCCATCATGAATCTATATTGGCTGTGACTGATGACTGCATTGTCCTTCAGGTGTTTCTCAATATCTGCCAGAATAGTGTTCTCTATAATTTTGCCAGTCGCTGAAGTGAGACTGCCAGGCCTGGAGTTTCCAGGCTCATCCTTCTTGCTTTTCTGGAAAACTGGGACATCAGAGAGTTTCCAGTAAACCGGGACCTATTTTGGGTTTCCAAAATGGAGAGAGACCTCACAATGACATCAGCCAGCTCTTTGAGTCTTCTCAGATGAATTCCATTGGGCCCTATAGATATAGAGGGAACTGGGAGTTGATGATTCTCACAGGCACTGTCCTCCAGCTCAGGGCATTGGGACCCCTTAATCCATCATTGCCATTGAGGACAGAGGCAAAGAAAGCACTAAACATCTCTGCAATGTCCATGTCCCTGCTTGTGAGGTGACAGTCCTCATCCTGTAACAGGACAATGTTATTTCTCCACTGTTTTTTGCTATTAATGCATAAGCCCCCCTCTTTTTATTGTCCCCTCAATTGTGGCCAGCTTTAACTCCATTTGAGCTTCAGCATGACAAATTTTCTCCCTGCAGTGGTGAGCAGCATCTCTGTATTCTTCCCACATCACCTACCCTTGCTTCTGCTGAGCATGCACCTTTTTTCTTTTGCCTTTACCTCCCAAAGAAGATTCCTGCTTAGCCAAACCATCTTCTGCCTTACCTGCTTGGCTTCTGATGTTTGGGAATTGCCTCCTCTTGTGCCCTTAGAGGGTGGTGCTTAAAATGTGACCAGCACTGACAGATCCCAGCAGTTGCAGAAGCATTTTCCCAGGGTCCCTTACTGATGCCCTGAGCATCCTGAAGCCTGCTCTCCTCATGTCCAGAGCTGAGGTTTTGCTGGCACTTTTCTTTCTGTCAAGAAGCCTGATGTATTTTAAGATTTCAAGATTTTAAGACTCACGGATTGCTTCACGGTTGCTGTGGCAAAGATGGTCACCAATCTCCCCTTGACTAACTCTCCCTGGAAAATCAAGGAGAGCATCTCTCCTAGCCAGCTCTCTTGGTACCTGTATCATGAAGAGGTCACCCAGGTGCTCTGCAAATCTTCTGGACTTGTTTGTCCCAGCTGTGTGGTGCTCCCAGCTAATGTCCACCAGTTTGAAATCCCCCATAAGAACAAGGGCAGTTGATTTAGATGTGTCTCTTAGTTCCTCAAAGAGTAATTCCATCAGCCCCACTGTCCTGGCTGGGTGGTCTATAGCAGACTCCCATGATGACATCTGCATTGTTTGCCCCTTAATCCTTACCCAGAAATCCTCAACTGTGGCATTGACAACTGTGAGCTCCACACATTCCAGCCCTTCTGTGAGCAAAAAGGTAATACATGTGTGACCTTCCTGAAAATGTTTACACCTGTGGTGAATGCAGCTTTCACAGAAGGGTATTTTTCTGTAGCTCTCTGTATTACTAAGGTTTAAAAAAAGTGCACTGAAATTTCATGTTTATCTTTCCAGCAATGTCTCTCAGGTGAGAACTTTCAACACAGCACAGTTGGAAGAGGCAAAGAGCATGAGCCCCAGAGGTTGTCAGAATGATAGAATCACTGCACGGCAGAAAGAAAAAAAAAAATCAATCACTTCAGTGGTTGTGAAGAATAAATTCAAGCTTCTCCCCTTAACCTACAGCTTGGTGGCTGGGTCTCAAGTTAGCTGAACCTGGAATTTATATTCTAGGAACAGGGAGGATGCTTTGAATTGAGTCTGGAAAGAGACAGTAATTGCCTTTTCAATTTGATTGCCTATAAGCAGAAATAATCAACTCACCAGACTTAGGACAAACCACTCCTTATTTTTCCTTTTTCTTTTTTTTTTTTAAATGTTTAACCTATCCATCTCAGAGAAATCACTAGTGCAATGTACTTTGATTCTGGTATGGACCCTGCTGAACAGCATCTATGCATCCTCCAGATTCCCTGGAAATAGAGAAAAATTTAACAGAATCATAGAATCATTAAGGTTGGAAAAGATTTCTAAGATCATTGAGTCCAACCCTGACCAAACACCACCTTAATCAACTAGACCACAGCACCAAGTGTCACATCCAGTTCCTTCTTGGCCACCTGGGCACTGCTGGCTCCTGTCCAGTCACTGTCACCAGCACCCCCAGCTCCTTTTCCTGTGGGCAGCTTTCCACACACTCTGCCCCAGCCTGTGGCCCTGCCTGGGGCTGTTGTGAGCCAAGGGCAGGACCAGCCCTGGGCCTTGTTGGATCTCCCACCATTGTCCTCAGCCCATGATCCAGATCCCTCCATGGAGCCCTCCTGCCCTCCAGCAGATCAACACTCCCACTCAGACTGGTGTCACATGCAAAACTGAGTGAGGCTGCACTCAATCCCCTCACCCAGGTCATTGATGAAGATAATTAAACAGGACTGGCCCCAGCACTGAGCCCTGGGGAACACCACTGGCCACCAGCTGGATGTAACCCCATGCACCACCAGTCTCTGGTCCCAGACACACAGCCAGGTGCTCACCCAGCACAGAATACACCTGTCTGAGCCATGGCTGACAGCTTCTCCTGGAGAATGCTGTGGGAGCCACTATCAAAGGCTTTGAAGCCCAGATGCAGATGACACCCACAGCCTTTCCCTTACCCACCAGGTGCGTCACCCTGCCAAAGAAGATCAAGTTGTCCAGGCTGGATGTGCCTTTCACAAACCTCTGCTGCTGGAGCCTGATCCCCTGGCTGTCCTGTACATGCTGTGAGGGCACTCAAGAAAAACTGCTCCACACCCCTCCCCACAGCACTGAGGTTACACTGATGGGCCTGTAGCTCCCCCCATCTTTCTCTGACCCTTCCTGAAGATGGGCATCACACTGGCCAACCTCCAGGATGAATAATTTTCCTGTAATGACTCAAAATTACTATGATTTAAATCTTTACTATCATGCGGGAACAGTAGCATAGAAGATGGCACAAAGAAACTGAACAAAAAGTTACATTCAGTGAAGTGATACAGCAGTGGAAATTGGTCTAGTAAGGTTTTCTAAAGCAGAAGTAAAATGTTCTTGCTTTGGTAAGACTGCCCCTTATGCAGTTGAAATTAACTGCAAAGTTTTAAAGACCTATTTACTACTTCTGAGTGCTTAAGTGCACTGGCATGGAACACTTACCATCTTTTGTGCATCTGCAGAATGTCAGACATGCTCAGCTTCACTGCTTTCTTCCTCGACGATAAGAATGGCTCAAATAAAGTTCTAAAAGTGCAGGAACACTGGCATGTCCTTAGGGTCATGTCAGCAGACAACAGCATTAATAGAAACAAGGTGTCCTGTCTCAGAAAAAGCAAAATTCTATGTGAATAAAGCCTTTTTCCTCCTCCTCTTTCTCATTTCATGTTAGAATGACAAAGGAGATGGGAAGTAATGCTGGACAATTAAGCATTAACTTCTTTAAGTCTGTGAGGCACTCCAGTACATACAAAATTTATTCCACTGGAAGGTGATGGAGAGAAGTTATGCTGGAAGCCCAAGGGGAGAATGCACATAACAGATACTAAAATGGAGTACAAACCATAATACAAATAATGCAAGTGGATACAAATTCACCTCTACCAGAAGCCATGTCTGTTTCAGAGAAAAAAAAAAAAATATATATATATATTTGGCATATAAGCAGTTCTCTTCTACTTGCAATGAATTCATGTCTTAGTATTGGGGTCCTCTCTTTGATTTTATCTCCATCTCTTGGGGTGAGAATAGCTGATGTAAAGTTTGCATTTGCAGGTGGCAGATGATGCAGTAAATAGCTTAAACCCTTTATATCACCAAAAGTGACAAAGTAATAAAACATCAGTATATGTCATCACAACAATGGATTGTGCATGAAAACATGACACTGAATACCAAGAACAAACCCAGCAAGCAGCTACCTAAATTGGAAGTTGTAATGAAAATGGTCCTTGTCTTGTGTATAAATCTCCAACACACATTTTCTGGTCCCTCTGAAAACACAGTAACTTCATGTTGCAGTAATTTGTTGTGATTCAGCCTCTTTGACAGCAACTTGGCATACAGGGGAAGAAAACAGAAGCTGTCACCATCTAATTGGATAAGAATTTTGTTCTTTCTGTGTCTGCTGTGGTCACAAATGTAACAAGGAAGGAAAAACACCACACAGACTGAAATACAAGCTCTTTGTAGTAAAGACAGGAGAACACATAGCAGTGTCTGATCAAGGCACAGACTTCAACATGTTCTTCAGCACACCCATCTCTGTGAGCACACAAGAGCCAAAAATGTGGTAAACACTGCCACACTGACAATCTTCATCAAGCTAAAGGAGAGACAAGGACTTGCATCTGGTGAGATGATGTGACTTCTGCATGAGAAAGAAGCACTGGTGTGTCTGCACCAACCTACTCTCACCTGAGCTCTTGGTTGTTCAAGGGGAAATAAAGAGTGATGCACCAACTTCCAGTTAATTTTTGTTTTATATTATGTTTAAATATCTGCTGAATAAAACATATTCTCTGACCTTCCTCAGAGGGAATAGGCAGGCTGCCTCTGGATAATCCTTCATGGCATTTTCATTTCAATGTAATTAACAAAGTCACCCCTGTGCAAACATGGCCCTTGCTGTTTAAACACTCATGACTACACAGTCCTCAAGTTCTGTTCCCACCAAATGGAATGTTCAGTTTCATCAAAACAGAATTAGGTAAATGCTGACTTGTGACTTGTTTCACACCCTTTGCTTATTGCTTTTTTTTCTCACCTACCTTCTACACCTTTAAGCAGCACAGAAAGATTAGGGATGAGTGACTCCCCAAATGACACACAAGTCAATTGCAAAGGAGTCAAAATTGTGTATCACTCACCTCTTTGCCTACCCTGAACCTAATTCCCCTTCTTCTTTAGGGTCAAACAACTACTTTTGCTAGCTCCTATGTTTCAGTATACAGTTGAAGTCCTTATTCAGAAACTGCAGGAACTTTAAAACATTTCAGAGGTTTTTCAGGGGATGAACAGAGGGGAAAGCAACACACCAGCCCAAAAAATCCCTTTATAAAAAGCTAATTTTGTTTTTAATATTCTGTGTCCTGTTCTCTAGGTTAGACTATGTGTTTGGTAAACCTGATCATCCAAGCATTCATGAAAAAGTGACAGTAGGTTGGGTATTATTAACAGAGCTATAAATGCTTAGATAGTTGACAGGACTGAGCATGTATCAACAGCTCAATAACTGACACAACTTTGAGGTTTACCACTGCATCAGCTGTGCCTTTATCTCACTGTGCACAGAGGCTGTGGCAACGTTTGCTGTGTCTTTAATTCCTCCACAATCATTGAGTCACCAGCTCCATTCATGAGCTGAGGGACTGAAAAATACTTTGCACTGAGGACCAGACACATTTAAGGAGGAAGCCATTCATATCAACGAGCAAAAGATTCTGTATTTTCTTTGTTTCTTTCAGAAGATGTGAGGGTAGAAAAAGTATTATTAATAGCATGTGAAATGTATAAAAGATGTTAATTTTTTTTCATCTGGCCCACTTACACTGCTGCCTGCTTCCCAGGAGAAACTGATGCATCAAAGAAAACATCTTGCTATTTACTTCACTTTCCTTGTTCTCATCAGAGCCCAAGCTACACCACTTCCAATTTTATTACATTATTTTTGAAATTAAGGCAGGAAATGAGCTTTCCTCAATATGGACTGCAGCATTGTGCTTTTTTTTTGTGTCTCCAAAAGATATTTCAAATATTTTGCTCGTCACTTTGTACTAGAGAGGGAATTCTGTAAAAGAGAAAATAGTTCCATCTTAAAAACAGATTTATACCTTAAGTAAAGATTTTCTTCTTTTTTTGGTAAACGATTTGGAAAGTTACACATTACAGCAATTTTCCCAGTACCTTTTTTTTTCATACAGTAATGTGCTAAGATTGCCAGGAAAACAACTCATCTTGAAAAATACAGTAAATTCATACAGAGAAACAGGAAGATAACAATTAAAATTCTACTCTGGTAGAAATGAGCTCAAATCCTAAGCAAAATAACAGGACCAACTGCAGTGAAGGCAGAAGCATGTCTTACATCCTAAATATATTTTATTTTAATGTTAAAAAATAATTGCAGGTCTTTCAGGGGTTTTCTGAAACTCAGAGAGGAAACTGAAAATATTTTGAAATTATTTAAACTTGATAAAAGAAACTGTAGCTAAGAATTCAATTGTATTTCTTCACACAAACTGATACCATCACATAACTTACAGTTATTGACCAAACCCAAAGCCACTTTCAATTTCAACAGAAATGTTGTCTCTTCTTAGTTAATTTTTATTATCCAGGTAAATGCTCATTTGCAAATAATGAGTTCTTGAAAAATAAATGAAACTGGGTCACTGCAAAGTCATCAGGGACTCTGGGGATGGGTAATGTGATATTGTGCCTTTCATACCCAAGTTGTCAGTTTAAATCCAGTCTAGGCCAGCAGTGACTGGAGCCTACTGCCACATGCTTTTTGTCATGTGTAACAGGTTAGGAGACTTGGCTCATTTTGCAGTGAGCAAATGACATTTCTCTGTGGTCTTGTGAAACTGTCACTGAAAACTAAACTATCCTGCATCACAGAAGGGCTATTGGCAGGCACCTCTGGAGGTCATCTGCTTCAATCCTTCTGCTCAAGTAGGGCCAAATCCAGGTGGCTTTTAACTATCTCCAAGGGGGACTTCAAAAGCTCTCTGGGCAATTTGTTCCAGGGCTCAGTCACTTTCACAGTTAGTTTCACAATATTCACAGTGACTACCCTTGTTTCAGTGTGTGCCCAACTTCAATTTCAATTGTTTCAGTCTGTGCCCATTGCCTCTTGGTCCTGTCCTGAAAAGATCCTGGCTTTGCCTCCTTTGCAACTTCCCTTTCCCAAATATTAATTCACATCAACAAGGTGCCTTTGAGCTCACCTTCTCCATGCTGAACAGAGCCAGCTTTCTCAGACTCCCTGTGTGTGTCATACGGTCCTTTAACTATGCAAGTGTCCTTTAACTATGTCAGTGGCCCTTTGCTGGACTTTATCCAGGATATATCCATGTCTTCTCTTCAGCTGGAGTCCCCTAAGCACTCCACAAACATCTCACCAGTGCTGAGGTGAGGGCAAGGATCACCCCTCTGCACCTGCTGGCAACACTCCTCCTAATACAGTCCAGGATACCTTCTTTTCCAAAATAACACACTGCTGGCTCATGTTCAACTTGGTGTCCACCAGGACTTTGCTCTTTGCAGTGCTGCTTTAGACTCTGGTGTCCTCAGTGTGAGCCTCTGAGATCAGTGACACCTCTGTGAAATACTGGGTACTCCATTCAGACGGGGCACACACTAGGAATAAGATGTTTGAAATTGCTGAACCTAAGCAAAGCTGACTTCTCTCAGTGCAGGGCTAATATAAACAAATGGGCACCAGTACAACTTACTGATCACTTTTCAAATAAGCCACAAAATCGTGAAGCAGTTAACATAGTGCAAGGCAGTATGAAGAGATTTATTGCAGACACACTCTCAGAAGTACATGTAACAAAGAAATGTTCTGTTTACTATGAGGCTCCTAGGCTTGTAAATTTTTTACACAATGTATGTTCAAATTTAAGGTTTGATTTTGCAGAGCAGCAATGTTAACTGCAAATATGTAGTTCAAGTGTTTACACTACCACACCTTATTGCATCACTACCGTGATACCTCTCAAGATAAGACTTTAAATAAACTGACTTATGGGTGGGACGACTGCCTGCATAGCTAATTGTATTAATGCCCACTAAGGCATATGGACACACATTTGCTGAAAAAAAAAAAGTTTATTTTATTGCTTTATCCCCTCAATTGTAATTAAGTAATGAATTAAGCTTTTGCTTCAAGGGATCAGTCTACTACTTCAATTTTATTATTCTTTAACATGTATTGCGTATCCTCTTTCCATCTCAGAAGATACTTCTATGATATTTGAGTTTTATATCCAGGAAGGACTGAAGTGGACCTCTCTACAGGAGACACTCCTGCCCTCTCGTTGCTACTATAAAAATACTTTTGTGGAACTCATAACACAAGGCCACATCTATTGACCTCCATTATCTCTTTATTTAGAAAAACACCAACACCACACTCTTCAAAATTACTGGAATTTTATTTGCCTCAGGCTTATGACTTGCAACCAAAGACATTGTGCAAAGAAAGCAAAGATTAAGTACACTTTAGGGAAAAGGTGATAATCCACATTGGTAACATAGAAGATCAGTCTGATGAAAGAAGCCATACGTTACACTATATAGATTGCAATATTCAATAGCATTTTGAAAACCAACTTCTTTAATAGAGGAAAAAGAAAAAAAAAAGTTAAGCAAAGTTTACAGTAGACATAAATTTGATACAATTCAAAAAGCCTTTTTCTGAAGAGCATCAAGCGTAAAGTGGAAAAACGTATATGGGGCAAGATGTATGAAATTCTAACTACTGAACATTTATAAGCTATTAAACAAAGTCGCATATATGTACCACAGTGTAAAAAACCAATACAGGACAAATAAAAAATTTGAAAACTGCCTGATGAAAAATAAAATAACCAGTGGTTTGTAACGACTTCTCCTGGTTATCAATGCTACAAAAGACTTCTTTTTTTTTGTTGCCTTTCTGATGCCACTGAAAAAAAACCTATCAAACCATAAAACCAGGCACAATCAAACCATCACCAAGTCAAAACCAGCCCATAGAAATATACTATCAACCCACATTTTCTCTCAAAAGGTTTCTTTGCTGTTTTTTTGAGGCCCATTTGGTCACAATATGTTACATTTTCTTGCCTTTTTTTACACCATGATATCATATGTTTGTCTGGCACTATCCTAAAGCTAATTTATAGAGAATGAGAATACAGAAACAACCCGATGTCTATTTGACAAAAAGAATTCACTGGGTGTAAAATAGGAGAAAAGAGAAGAGAAGGGGAAGGGGTCAGTTCTGCCAAGAAAATAAACCCTATGGATCACTCATCATCACTTCCGCTTGCTTCCGACTGGTCCTAGAGGTAAGAGACACAAGACAAGTCAGAAATTCTTTCCAGCTATTCTGTGGAAATTTGTTAAAGAAGGAAAAATAAAAGGAAGTATGAGGAAGAAATATGACAATTAAACTGACAAATCAAGATAGCCTGAAGAAAGGTTACTGTGTTATCTAGTATTTCTCTTTCATGAAATTTCATCTAATTGCTGTGGACTTCTTTAGAGAGGAAAGACAGAGAGTCAGGAAACACCAGCTCATTCTTTCTATCCAGACATTTAAAAACAACTGGGAAGACATCTATTTTCTTTTGTTGCAATAATAGAAGCACTCACTAAAAAAAAAAGGTAAAAAATAATTAAGCTGTAAGTTTTTCATCTGTGGACAAAAGCGAACAGACCATGAGACTTAAAGGTTCAATGAATGTAGGAACAGCTCGAAGAAATAAGATCCAAACTTCTCAGACTTCTTGTCTTCCAGCACTGGGACCAGATCTCATAAGTGCACTCAGATACAGTTAACACCCCCACCCAATTCTCTCAGGATGATCACTACAAGTTAAATATGTGCTTAAGCATGAATAGTTGAGAATTCTGACAGCAAGCAGGACAGGGCAGAGATGCAATCACTGCAACCACTTCCACAGTCTCACTGAACAAAACTTACATTTTCATCTTGATCCTCATCACTATCATCATCACTCACGACAGGCTTGGCTTTTGCTCTGCTTTGCCTCTTCTTGCCTTTTCCTTTCTCCCGACTTTTTTCATCCTTCTTATTTAACTTGATTTTGACTTTCACTGATTTTGCTGCAAGAAGTTTAACAGCATACATTAATGTAACATTCACTTATCAACTTTAAATGCTGTCTCTTGTTCACAGAAATTCACCTCTGGTAGCAGCATGAAAAGGCTGACTTTATATGGACTGTAGAACAACAAACCAAGAGGTATTTGCTTTTATTTCTTTTGTTTAATAGTCTTAACAATAAATATATATTAAACTAGTAAGACTAACTTTAAGTTAACCATATGCAGCTTCTTTTCATTCTCAGAATCTATGGTGTGCACAGACAGTATATGGTCCTGTGAGAAGATACACATCTAAAAATATTTTCTTCCTTACCACAGAAATGTTTAGCCTTTATATAATCAGACTTTTTTTTGTATTTTAAGGTATAGAAATGCTATGTGGAGGTTACTGGTGAATTTTGAGTAGACACCTTTCTAAAGAACATGTTATTCTGATTCTATAACATCCACTCATTTCCAAATGAGCCACTGAAGCTGCATGCTTAGCACACACGTGTGACACACTAGGAAGGGTAGCTCAGGGCCAAGAACTACAACTTGTGTAACCAGAGAAAAGGGGTAGCTGGAATTTGGGTAGATGTACTGGATTGGCATGAAGTGCAATGAAGGAATCCCTCCTTTTCCACTCCATCATGTTTCCAAATCTGCAGGGATTTAATGAGTGTTCTGAAACAATCAGGGCTTCACTTAGTCCCTGTCATACTGGAGGGTGTTTTCAACATCATCTGGTTCTTAACCACGTGCTGAACCTGGTATGTCACATCATGCCTGAAGGTTGACCACTTGCTGATGAAGACTGTCTCTAGCCTTTCCAGCCACTTCCATTTACAAACAGCATGAACAGGCCCTGAAGGGCTTATAAACAATTATGGAGGCCCACAAAGCACCTCTGTGATTTGTTTCTGGCTTAAGAACAGTTTAAATAGAACTAAGCCAGAACACCCAGCTGAAAGACCAAAACAATGTTACAAGCAACCCTCAGTAAGAAACTACTTCCAGCAATGGAAAACAGAACCTTATAATCCATGCAGAAGCAGTAAAACCTGCTTTTCCATCCCCAGATATATCTCCTTGTCAATTATCTAGCAGGGGACTCACATTCTGATTCTGATTCCTCTTCTTCATCCTCTTCTTCATCATCATTGCTTTCATCCTCACTTTCTTCTTCTTTGGCTATCTTCTGTCGTGCACTTTTGAACACAGACTGAAGTACAATGGAGTCCTCATAGATCTACAGTACAGGTACAAATCTCTGTCAGAACTATCAAGTCAAGCAGAATCAGAAACTTGCAGCAGAGACCTAAATTTCCAGTGCAAGAGTACATGGCCTTTTCAAATACCAAGTAATAATGCCTGTTGCATGAATTGTACAAGGAATGCCAACATTAATTCTTCATGCTCTGAATGAAGAGAGTTGTCAGTAGTGAGCTGCAAAGAAACAACTCTTACAATGTATTACATCTATAATGTCTAGTTAATGTTTTTCTTATTATTTCTACTACCATAGGAACTATTGTCCATTTTCATCAGATCATAACACCCTTGAAAACTTGCCAAAGAAACAGACTTCAGCAGTAAGCACCTTAATTAAAACATGGGTTATTGTCTGGCAATACAGTTAATAATGACAAATGGCTAACCCTCATTTAATTATCTTTAGGCTTTTTCTGAAATCCAAAGAGGCTACAAGGAAAATAATTTCTCCCAAGCAGCCCATCCCTTCCTTACTCTCAGATCTTAAAAAACTGAAAAAAGAATTAGGGGCTTGCTCTAAATTGAACATTTGTTCTCAAACATTCAGTAGTACCCGAAGCATCTTTGGTACATCAGATTTTCTCTTTAACCTCCAGCATGACTGAACTCTCAAGAGTGACTACTTTTGTCTTATAACATATTTCTTAGACTGACACAGCAAAGATCTTGTTGTGTTTGTGAGTATCTGATTCTTTGTGATTCCTGAACGAATGCCCTTATGAAGTTTGTTTTCTAAAAGTCAGAAGACAAGCACTGCACAACTCAGCACTGAACAATTAAGGATAATTACTAGGAGAGTACAGAGTCACAGACTGCATTTGATTTTATCATCACCACCACCATCATCATCATCATCTACTTTGGCTGTCTGTCATGCTACTCCTCTGCCTAGATCACACACTTTCTTGCATAAAGGGACATTAGGTATTTGTGAAAAAGACAACAGAAGGATTTTTGTCTGCCATTATGCAGTCTGTATGCTAAACGTGATAAAAAGTGCTCTAATACTTTGTAGGTTCAATAAATTGGATTAGAACAAGTTTTTTCAGAATACTTAACATGAAATATCTAATTTCTACTTTTTTTCAGTTGACCACCAAGCGCTTTTTTTGAAAAACTGCCTTTCACTGTGGATTGTTCCCTGTTCTGTAAGCTCCTCTGTGCTTTTTGTTTTGAGACGTTTGACTGCTCTCAATCATGGTAAAATTTTTATCTATCTATTATCTATTAAAAACAATCATGTATGTTGTGAGAAGGCTGCTGTCCTGTCTTACAACATTAGTGAGCTGTGAGACTCCAGAACTTCCTTCCTTAAAGTCAAAAACCAATTTCTCTTATACCTACTCCTTTTAAGTCAGCTATTGATAGAACTTGCCAAGTTCCTCTTGAGAACTATTTATTTTTCATATACATACGCCTAGCATATGCAATTGTTCTTAGGAATGGTTCTTTCAACTAGCCTGTTCTTTCTCACAAAAACACTTTCCTAAGTCAAAAAGAATTAAAGATCTGTACAACATTTTATTTTTTTAATGCTGGCCACTACATATTTAGGGCATCAATGTGACTGAGACGTTCAAACAGTTTCCCAATGAAATACAGGTGTTTCAAAAATTATTTTAACCTTCTTTATGTGGTAACTTACTTATAATATTCCTATCTACTTTGACACACAAAATACCCATGGGGCCGCTTCATGAAAAGCTGTGCAAATAGAAATTTTATTGTTTAGACAGAAACCCAATTCCAACAGGTTTCAAAAATTCAAGCAACAATGTCAGTAGAACTTCCTTCAAAAAGGGAGAAGCAATGACAAAAGAACTTCACAACAAATTACAGCACGATTTCAAGAGAAATCTTCTGTTTGAAGAGACACACAAGCATTTTTAACCCTATACACACATCTGTGTGTCATTTGACTATTACAACATGGAAAACTTTTCAAAACACTGAGGTTTCATTGAGGGCAAAAGCCTTAACACATAAAGCCATTCTATCCCTGAAAACCCTGAATAAGCTTCCATCTCAGATGGAACTGCTTTGCTCCAAGGAAAAGCAGCATGCACCACAGTAACAGAACACTTGAAGTTCACTGTGTGCTTAAACAGCTACCTGAATTTGCCATTTTGTTTTGAATGCACACACAAATAATTTGATTTACTGAAATCAATGGGTATGTCAGAGCAAAGGTAGATCAGAACTATAACAAAGAACACAAGGTATCAAGAAAGCCTGGAATACTGGAGGACTACTGCAGAAGTGTCCTGCAACTCAGGGGAAATCAAAATGAATGCTGTGAGAAATTTACATTTAAAAAAAAATAAAAATCTTAGATACACATTATTTGCGGTTCATGATATAAAAAGTAGTATTAGGTCTGGTAATTAATGTTGGTTCATTGGAAGAGAAAATAATACTAAACCACAAGATGTTAGCTTATGTCCAAACAGAGTAGCAATATCTACTAACAGTTCTATCCACTCAGGATTACTTCTCTCAATTCTACCATCTCTGTCTAACAAGAGACAATAAGCAGGTTGAGTTATTCTGATGTGAATAATTTTGATATTTTTCCCATTCCAAGACTTGTTTTTCATTACCCCTTTTTATCCTCTCTACCAACTTTTACCACTTTCTGAAGTCTCAGTCATACTTTTTCTTATTAACTTTCCTCCACTTTTCCCTCCTCTTGTTACAATTAGATACTTACAGCCATTTTATTGCTATATGAATAAGCAGTAAACTGAAAAATTACATCTGGATATGTAGCAAAGTTTCATCCCAAGCATTCTACCATAATTAACTTACTTTAAAAAATATTTTCAGTTGATTTATTTGTAGCTGTTTTCATGTAACTGAAGACAATAAAAAAATCACATGTATGTATTACAGAAATAATTTTTTCTCTCTTGATATAAAAAAAATCACTAAATGATCAGCTGAATCCAACAATTCTTCATAATAAATTCCATAGTAATTTTTAATTCTCAAAATTTAACATCATCTCCCCAGTTTAGCTAAATGTTATCACTAATGTTTAGAAATTTTAAGAAAATATTCATTATTGGCAGCATCATCCTCCACCTTACTTTTATTTAAGCTTCAAATAAAATCTTTTTTTATCTCTTGCATGTTATGGAAGCTGTCTTCATGGTCTCTACTTCAACTGAATACTGTGTCTGCAACAGACTTTTTGGATCTCATCTATAAAAATAATCATCCAAGACTGTTTCACTGTATTGTGGGACAACTTTCTTATCTGTTTGTCCCATCTTTTGTATCTGCCATCCAGATTTCATAGTGTTTCCTTTTGTATCAGCACCCTGCTCCAAATTCTGAGCCCAATCATGTGTGCAAAACATCTGTTTGAGATGAGCTTGCCTTCCAAACCTGAGACTCATCTGGGATTTATTCCTACTGTTTCTTAAAATGGACACTGACCTTTCAACAATAAAAAAAAAAAAATTAAAAAACAGGGGTTTCAGAGGGTGAAAAGCTTCATATATACCTCTTTACTGATGGACAGTCTTGAATTTTTATCTTCCATTAGCAGAACTGAAAAGCTTTCTATGATGTATTTTCCTCAACATCCTGTCCTAGACCTGTACTGTTACATCTGCTACTTCTGTGATCCACTGTGGAAAACCTAAACTGATCCATCACTCCACACACTGCCTTTTCCCACAGATCCAAACAGTCTTACTGCAGCTTTAAAGTACACACAGGTCAGAAAAATCTGATCTCAGAATTATTCAGAATTATTCAGAATTATTCAGAATTATTCAGAATTCAGAAATTCTGAAAATTCACACAGTGCAGCAGTGTCCAGTGAATTCTGGATTCTAAAAACGTGAACATTCTTCTCTACTTGAAGTAAGAATTGAAACAGAGAGTTTAAATACAGAAATAATAATAATCAACAAGCAATAAAGACATTAGAGAGGGGAAACCTGCATGTTTAAGAGAAATTAACTCATTCAGACCTGAGATCCCTCCAAGTTGAATGTCTGTGCATTGTGACACAGCAGCATGACGTCTTTTTCTAAATCCCCAAGACTCCGATATTTATGGTTACGAATTCTTTCCTGTTGCATTTGTTGAGGAAATGAAGACAAGTATTGATGGGCAGGGGTGCAGAAAGAAGAAGAGCAGAGAGGAAACTGAATTAGTATTTGATACAACACATTAATAGCTTTGTTTTAAAAAAATTTACCTAAGCATCAAGGTTAAGTATCTGTTTAAAACAACCATGTTGTTAACATATTACTCAAAAAATGCATCAAGGTAAAAGAGCAAAAATCAAGCAATTTCTTTGTGAACTGTAAGGGTTAAAAGTGAGAGAAATGGAGCTCTTTTGGTAGAAGAAGGAGTTCCAATTTTGTCTTTCTAGCAAAGGTACCCAGTAACTGCAACACAAGTGAAAGACAGAGAACTATGACATCACCCAAGGTGTAGCACACTGCCTAGACCCCATCTAGAAAACTCTGTTTGGATCTGACATGATATGACATGATATGTCAGATATGAGGGTAGGGTCTAGAAGGGGAAGCCCTGTGAGGAGCAGCTGAGGGCACTGGGTCTGTTCAGCCTGGAGGACACCGAGGAGAGATCTCGTTGCAGTTACAATTTCCTTGTGAGGGGCAGAGCAGGGGCAGGCCCTGATCTCTGCTCGGTGGTGACAGTGACAGGACCTGAGGGAAAGGCCTGGAGCTGTGTCAGGGCAGGTTTAGGCTGGGTATCAGGAAAAGGTTCTTCACACAGAGGGTGCATGGGCACTGGAACAGGCTCCCCAGGGAAGAGGTCACAGCACCAAGCCTGACAAGAGCTCCAAAAGTGTTTGGACACTGCTCTCAGGCACTTGGTGTGATTCCTGGGGTGTCCTGTGCAGGGCCAGGAGTTGGACTTGATGAAATGTGTCCATCCCTTCCTACTCAGGATATTTATGGTTTTATGATTCTAAATGTAGGGATAGGTATATTCCTCCAGAACTATTAAATCCTTGTCAACAGTGTGTTTTGAACATATCTGTTGACAGATTCAATTAGGTCTTTGCAAAAAAGGCACTGAGATGCCATCCATGTCACACTACTGTAGTTTGATTTGACCTTGAAATTACAGTGACACAGTGCAATATAATATACACTAAACAAAATTACTAACAAGGTATGTGACAATGTTTAAAATCTAATCCACCAATACAGGTGGCATGAAATAATCGTAATTTTATTTTAAAAACAACTTTATGCTCACTCTTCTGTAAAACAAAAAGAAATGTAGGAATCTCCACTTCAAAAATTCCTCCATTCCTTACCTTTATCTTTTTGAAGTCCACTGGCTTCCTAATCAGTTCATAATACTCAGGTAGTTCTTTCCTAGACGGGAGCTGAATGAAGACTTCACTTAGCTGCCGTCCTGAACTGTTGAGAAAAACAAAGCCATACTGAAAAGAATTACTACAACTTTCTCAAAAAACACACACACACACACACATAATCTAACAGTAAGAAAAAAAATTAAAATAATGTAATAAAATCACAGTTTTTCTTCTGAAGAATTAGAAACTGAACCCTGATTTTTAAATTTGGTACAGATAATTAACTAACAATCTGAAATTTGGAACTGTTGTCCTAACGTATCATTAATATGTCACTGACATCTAACATCATCAGAGATGAATATGTATAAGAGGCTTTATGAAAGAAGAATCAGGATTTGCATCTGAATTCAATAGTCTTTTGCTGAGTAGACTCTTATTCTTTCCTTGGTTTTGTTCAGTAATTTTTAGCAATTATCCCTTCTGTCACTCTTAAGTTTGTCTCCTTCTTGTAATTCCTCTTTATAGCAAGCCATACTGATTTCCATGATACTATATGCTGACTGCTATTAGACTAACTTGATGTTACAACAACAAAAAATTAGTAACTTCTATTAATGATTGTTGGGCTTCTGGGAAGATAATTTCAACTATACTGAAAATCACTACTGCCATTTGTACTTCTTCATTCATTTGAAACAAAGTGATAGATTATCTATAAAACTTTTATGTTGGAACATTGCCTACAACTTAAAGGTGTCCAAATTCTCCAAGATTCCCATACTTCCCATTGTTTATCCTCTTTTAATAGCTATTATAACAATTTCATATTGAGGATCTTTTAAAAATCTTCTTGTCATTTTCCAAATCACACATGGCTGTAAGTCATCTTGAGAGGAAATGGGCTGATGACACTTAGGGGTTCAGTTGGTTTTGTGTTGTTTTTGGTTGGGTTTTCTCCCCCATGTGGATGTACCTTTCAGAGTAGCAGAAAAAACCAGTCCTGTGAAGAACTGCACACAGCATTCACAAGCATTTTTTTCCCAGTTCACATTCACAGGCTTCCTTCTCTCCCAGCTAGTCCAGAGAGGCCCTGTTTTCTCAGCTGGATTTCCAGATAGTACCTCAGGAACACCAAACTCCACAGGAGTTGGTCAAGTAGGCTACCAAGTACTGGTTTCCTCCTGGGCTTTTCCTTGCAACCACCCTCCAGGGTGGTGTAGGATCTCATCAGACATTAAACTAGAACTGAACTGAAGGTTAACTGAAGCAATTCTGCAAAAAAGCAAAGCTAAAAGCAAAGCTGGCAACAGCTCTGCTATGGAAGTAATGAATGCTTACTATACAGTGTGCATTTCTTAATGCCTGAGCTAATATCAGAATTTGGAAGGTACTATTTTTCTTATGGTCCTGATAGATTAATGAAAAAGAAGCAGATTTTCCTCATCTCCTAATGATCTGGTGCTCAGGTAAACCATGCTTTTTTTACTATTCTCAGTTTAGTCCTGAGACAAGGCTGCTCCTTCCATCACAGAGGACAATAATGCAAATATTCTTAATTCCAGACTGCTGATCAGCACTGTCCTACCAAAACCTTGGCACCAACAGGCAGCTGGAGTATTTTTCATTCAATGCAGAACCAAAAGCCTCTGTCTCATTCTGTACAGTTGTGTCTGACTCGCAGCAGAATTATTTGGAATAACCTTGTTACTGAAATAGACAAAAGCATAAAATGGCCAGGTAACTGTCACAGCCAAGTCTTACTTATTTCCCTCCTGACAGCAAATAACTGTGGAATTCTGGCCAATCCACCTGCCATCTCCTTTGGTATGGACTCAAATATTTATTCCTTTCATGCATTCCCTGTCCAAGTGTCTATACAATGGATTTAAAGGCACCAGTCTTGTTCTTGACCTGTGTGAGTGTCAATGTCATGCTACATGACAGAACCTATTTTCATCACAGACTGCCCTCTCAAAGTGAAACTGGAAGCAATACAAGGAAAAGCAATGCATTATATACATTCTACACCACAGACTGAATTAAATTTTTGAAAATTGAGGACTGCATTTTTGTTTGTTTGGGGTTTTTTTTGTTCACAGAGGGAAGTTTTGAGCAGTAACAGCTGCAACTGAGAGCAATGGAATTTCTCCTGAGCACACACAACGCTATGAAAACCAGCAACTGGATCTCTGGTGTCCAAATGGTATCTTTAAGTTTCTATTCCTCATTTATAAAATGAGAATAAAAATGCTGTGAGAGAAACACTCCATCTCCAAAACATTCAGAGTCCTTAAGAGCATTATACAGAAGCCCAGGGGGAATTCAACTACTCATTACAGGATCAGTGCCCACCTTATACACACAAGGCACTGATCCTGAGGAAAGCAAAGCAAAACAAAGCAGTATCCTGTTGCACCACTGCACAGCACACTGTAACTCACCTGCCTGCCCCTTGGTATAGTGTGAGTGTGGGTTAGTTACACAGAAGGACCATCACTGCTGTACTTTATTTCAGCAGCCTTAACAGAATTTTCTATTTGAGTAAAATTACTGAACCATTGATGTTGGGTCTCTTCAACTGTGCTTGAGAGTCTAATAGTGAACAGAATGACTTCAGTAAAAAGGACACAGCCACTAATAAACTAATTCTGATCAAATTTTAAAACATGTTTAGCCTATTTCTCCTACTGAAATAGCTACTGAGATTATAGCTTTTAATTCTCATGGTTGCATTCTTTTCTCTTTTTACGTCCACACACCCTTATATGGTATTTTATATTAAAAATACAACTCATAAATTATTAAACAGCAATATTCTATTTTCCAGGTGCAGAACCAGCCAACTGTGATTTGTTCACACATTCTATTAAACTAAGAATGCCATAGAAAACCCTCAAGCTTTAGCTTTATTTAATTAATTAGTGAAAATCATTTAAGGCCATCAAAGAAAAAGCATTAAGGGCATGACAGAAGACTACAGCCTGGTTTTGTCTGCTCAGATCAATAACAGCTTATTCTGTTCTATCATTTTTATAGAACCTACTCTCACAAAGAAGTACTATCTTGCACCCCCACTGTATATGTGCATGCATACTATAAACAAATGCAATCTTTTATAACAATCTCAAATTGCTGTGTTGTGGATACAGGAGGCAAAAATAAGTAATTATTAATGCAACTCTGATTTTAATCCTTTTGCCCACTTATGTAATTAGAAAATAATAACCACTACGACTACCACATAAAAATCATGTGCAGTGAATAAAAAAATCACTTATGGTTGCCTAGCAACTAGCAGGCTACGTGCTGAAAGGAAGGACCAGAATAAATTAAAAGATCTGACTGCGAAAGAACTGTGACAGTTCACTGCTACTGCATCAGCTCAACATGCTAGTCCCATGTGTGCTCACATTAAAAAAACACTTATGCATACTGCACAGCCTAAAAAAGCATTAAGAAATACTGCTTATCTAGGAGATGTTTTTGCTTAAAAATAATTATTTGTGTGCAATGTTTCCAATTTTTTCTCATTTCTGTCAAATTGCTTACAAGGTGCATACAAGCATATAATTCCACCCTTTTAGTCAGTATTGTCTTCGGTGAAATGAAATGCAGGAACCTCATTTGTATGAGGCTCCTTTTCTATTTGTTTTCCCTGGCAGTATTTGGCCAGAAACAAGCTGCCACAGGCCTGTTGGAAGTATACTGCTACCAACATTCTTCCTCCTTTGGAATCAAAAGGAGAGATAACTATGAAGCTGAAACTGCAATATGTTCTCCTATTTCTGGCAGATTTTAAACTTTTAACAATGAAATTCAATTCAGAGCGGGTAGAATGCAGAGTCCTGCATGCTTGCCCAAGTCAGAGTGCTCACAAACAGAACCATGGCTTGAAAACTACAACTTTGAATCAAATGCAAAGATGTTATTTAAAAGAAAAGTGAATGTGGGGGAGGAGGATTTTAAGAGCTGGCATAGTGACTTCCAACAGTAACCCAGCTATGTAGGGACATGATTAACTGTCATTAGTGTTTAATGGTGCCTCTTTGGAACTGACCAGTAGTACACGGTAGACCTGTCCCCATCACTGAAATGGAAGTGGGTAAAAATGGTTAAATATGTAATCCTGGGTCTGACATGTGGTTATTTACATCCTAACTTGGGTTTGGATATGTGTGTTTGAGTACCCAAGAGTACCAGCTGGCATAATTAATTACTAGTTAGATCAGCAATGGCTAACTATGTTACTCTCCATTTTAAAACAGTTAAAAACTGGCAACTCAAGAAAACAGCTGGAAAGACTATGAACAAAATCCATTTCATGTGCAGAGAAAATACCTTCTCCCTGAGCTGTGTCATCAAAATGCTGAGCACCGCAGACAGGAGGAGTGTCTTGCCAAGCAGGCAAAAGGCACAAAAACACCACCCTTCAGTTTTTTTCTATCTTTATTTGAATGTGGTCAATAGCTACCTGATAGCAGGAATTAATTGATACACCATGCAAGTCCTTAATTTAAATCTATCAATAGATCTGATGGCAGGTAGGGCACAAATGAAATCACAGTATGGAAAAGAGCTATCAGGATCCCAGGACTCTTGAATTCAGCTGTTGCTATTTATGCAAATAAATAGTTAATGCAAACTAGTGGTAGTATCAAACTGGGACCCAGACAGGAAACATTAAATTCTGATGCGAGGCAGAAGAAGAAAAATGGGTTTTTAAGGAAGTTGAAGGGTTGCAAGGTATGAATTACAGAATCATAGAATTATTTACACTGGAGATGACCTATAACATCATTCAGTCTAACCATTAACCCAGCACCCAGCCTACCACTAAGTGCCACATCCTCACACCTTTTCAACACCTTGAGGATAGTGATTCTCCCACTTCCCTGGGCAGCCTGCCCCAACGACTGAGCACTGTTTCAATGAAGTTTTTCCCAATATCCAGTTGAAACCTCCCCTGGTGCAACCTGAGTACGTTCCCTCTTGTTCTGTTACTTGTCATCATGGAGAAGAGGCTGAACCTCTTTCAGGGAGCAGCTGGAGATGGCAGTAACACGTTCCCTGGGCCTACTTTTCTCCAGGCTAAAAACCCCCAACTTCCTCAGCTGCTCCTCACAGGACTTGTGCTCCAGACTCTTCACCAACTTTGCTGCCCTTCTCTGGACATGCTCCAGCACTTCAGTATCCTTCTAGAAGTAAGTGGCCCAAAATACAGGATTTCAGGTGTGGCCTCACTAGTGCCAATTATAGAGGGATCCTGCCAGGATCCTAATCCTGTCAGGATGAAGTATCACTCATCTTCTCTACTTTCTCTACTTTATTTATTTAATCAGGAAAAGAAAACTACACTTACAGCTCGTTTTCCTCTGAAATAAACCATAAAGAGGAGAACCATCACAAGAGGAAAAACATGAGAGGGAATGCGCAGATATGGATGCACAGGGAAGTTGCACCTTAAGTGCTTTATTGTGTGGGTCACCAAGCACTGAAACATTGTCCAAAGAGACTGTAGAGTCTCTCTCACTGGAGACATTCAAGAAATGTCTGGAACAACCCTGTGCCATGTGCCCTGGCATGACACTGTTTGAGCAGGGAGGCTGGACCAGATCACCTGCTGTAGTTCCACCCAAACTGACTCATTCTGTGGTTCCTTGATTTTGTGCTGTGAAAACATAACATACATATGATTCTGTGATATTCATTTCCATGGGCATTCCTAATTTTAGAGGGAAAGAAAGACAAGTTAAAAGCACAGGAACTGGAAAAACATGTAACAATAATGTTGGACTGATGCACCGTAACTTGCTCTGTTCTAACCAGGTGTTTTACACTGCAAGGTTAGAAAAAGGTAGAAGGGTGTAAAGGCACTTAAATCTTGGTTTATGAAATAATTGCAACAAAGTCTCAGATTAATATGTATTGCTAATGGAGTCTGCAATGATGATGCATATACTTCACCTGGGAGAATCAGGATCACTGTGGAACTGGAAACATGTTTCCAAGTCCCTGAATCTAGGGTCTTGATATTGTAAATAATCATATAGAACTTTTTAAATCAGGAACAAAGGCCTAATCTATCCAGTTACTTCTGTCCTACTATTCCATATGGAAAGATTACAGAACTCTTAATCAATAACTTGTATGAATTAATAAATGCTTCCAGTCATATAACCTTGTGACCACCACCTTGTGTTTTTACACATTTCTACACTTCCTGTGTTTATGCTTCCCTTCTTTCCCCGGGTCAGGTGAATTTACTGACAGCAATCATCTTCCCCTCTCAACACTGGATAAAAAAAAAAACAACCTGTTTCCTCTTGTAAGGCTCTCCCATGCTACTTTATCACTGGAGTAATTATTTACACTTGTGTCTGTGTAAACTAATCTTTCTTGAATGGAAAAGCCTTCAGGTACTATATGCAGAAACTCAAGCTTCAACAGTATCACACCCATAATGAGCATTTCCACATCTGCACAGGCAATGGTGTCATGGTAAGGCTCCTGTTTTCTTAGCTGGGCAATACTGAAGGACCATAGTTGGCTTTGATCAATAATTTCTCTGCCCATGTAATTCTCCTTCTGTCAGCTCCACTTGAACTGACACTTGAATCAGAAGAAAAGTTTCTTATTTTTGGTCTGTGAGTACCATATAATGCACTCTGAGATACTGTACTTCATGTAATTTCTTTTACTCCAGATGTTACTGTGTCCAGTCTGCTGTGATTAACATAGCACTACTGGTATTTTAATTTTGGCCAGGATATTCCTCATTTTTAATACATATCATAAATACATCGTAACCTATGCCAACATAATTTCTCCAAGAACTTCTTTGCAGTTTACCACTTACTTTTTTAACAGTGCCTTCAGCTAAGTATTTTTACTTCTTTTCACTCAGATTAATGACCTTACTCATTGTATCTCCTTTCATATTAGCATATAATGTTTCTGTGGTACCCTAAAAAACAGTTTAGCAAAATCACAGAATCACAGAATGGTTTGGGTCAGAAAAGACCTTTGAAGGTAAACTAGTCCAGCTTCTCTGCTGTGGGTGGGCAGAGACATCTTTCACTAGGTCAAATGACTGGAAGTCAGAGGATTTTGACCATCTTTTCTCTCCTACTTTTGCTTCATTTGAATTATTGATCCATTCTCCATTTTAAGTGAGTATAGATGAAACTGACATTAATTCAGCTTTGCCTATGATGGCAAAGCAGTGTAGAAGAGTAAAAAAGGATCTGCATGAGTAGTACCACCAACATGTTTTATGGTTTGAAACTGAAAGCTGAGTAATGAGGCTACAGGTGCAGCTTAAAAACGTAGTAGTGACTTCAACAGTAATTTTTACTGAATGATTTGGAGCATATACCCCACAGTTTCTCCAGACTGAGGTATCAGCTATCTGTTTCCAGTTTAAGAAACAAAAAGAAGTGCCTATAAACATGAAAAAAAATCTTGAAGCACATCACTCAATACTGGAATCCAATGCAAAAGAGACTGCATGAATCAAGTACTGTCAATTTGTCAAAGATCTCAACAACGCTCACACCAAAGGCATTCAAGGAGTCCAAGATGAACATTCTCAGGGTCTTCCACCTTTGTCCTTCTTCTCTTTCTTTAAACTATTTTCCTTAATATATGGGACACACTCTAGACACTGTAATTTCAGGAAACTAATGCTGGCTGCCAGTCAAGTCAAATCTCACTGCAGTTTCTTCTCCTTCAGTGTGTCTCTAGCTCTCTAGAAAATCCAAAGAAAATCAGGTTTTACTTATAAATTGCTAAGAACTACTAAACCTATTGTGAAAGGAATGTTTCATTAAAATCTACATCACATTGGGATTAATGATGGGAATAAAAGGAAATTGGAGGATTGCTAAACTGTAATTCATAGAAGAGAAAAATCAAAATTCAAAGTTTGAAATTGCACTGAGGACATGACAGGAAGAGCAAATTGACCTCAATGCTGAGTTCTACTTTCTTGCATGGAGTTCTTTATCTGAGGTTTACAAGTACTGGGATAACTACCTCTGCATTTCGTTTCTTTGAGAATCATATGCTACATTTATCCACACTGAGAATTTACCTAAAATATTGCTAATATGTCTGTTTAAACTAGTTTTAATCTTCACATTTAAGTTTGACTGCGCAATTACTTTTTAATAGAGCTTACTGTTCGTATTATTGAAATCTTTTAGCTTTCCTTGACACAGACAGCCAATTTTGCTGGATGTTTTTTAAGTAAGGGAGGAAAGGGTGGTACTTATTCCCAGATGCTTACAACTAAAGTCAAGCTCTAGTCAGTCAGGAAAGCACTTGGAGAATCCTTCCCTGCATCAACATTAGACAGTGTCACCACAGAAAAGCAGACAACTAAGCAGTTCAGATTTCTGTGAGCACCACGGACTTCACTTTTTTTTTTTTTTTTTAATAAAAGGCTTTAATAAGAACAGAAAAGCAGTTCTACACAGGCAACTCTTCTCAAAAGCAAGGGAAAACATGAGATGAAGCACGCAGAGATTTTCTAGCTTAGTAACGTGTTCCTTTTACTTTTTTTCATGCTGCCCTTTAAACTGCACAAAACTTACTAAAGGTTGTAGAATTGGCTTTGACAAAAGTAACTCAGGCCTAAGTCAGTAAGATTTTGGATGGGTATCACCTGACCACCTTCTGGGATACATTTAGATCTCCATGGTCCAGATGAGCCCTCTGGACTCACCATAAAGAAAAGATGAACCATCTTTTAGCACTGAAAATTTAAGCAAAAGACAAAGATGATTTCAAGCATTCAAATACTAAATACATGAAAACCCATTTTTTTTCCCCAGATAGAACTCATGGCCTACTTTTCTTCCAATTAACCTGTCCCTCTATACTTGCCCCAATTGTCTTCACACTCACAAAAGCCCAGAGCTGAACAAACACTGAACCCTCAACAAAACTGAGGGGTTCCAAATGCCTAAAACCCACTTAACTCCAAAGCTGCAAATCCTGAAAATATTAACTGAACTCCAGAGCAAGTTAACCCCAAACATTTTAAGATATTAAAGTTCCCGGCTGCCTAAATTTGCAGTTCTATTCTTTCATAGTATTGGGTGGTTTGATGCTAGCTCACAAAAAAATCTGAATGCAGAAACTTGGAGCTCCTCCTAATAACTTATAGCACTGAAGAGCTCAGTTTAAGAGGTATTTTTAATTCGTTACAGAATAGAGCTCCATACACTTTTTAAATGGGGAAGCAATTCTGTCTTGCATCAATGTGGGGTCCCGGGAGAGGAAACAATATGCCTTGTCACTACAAAACAGCACAGCTGTTAACTTTTTTTGACAGAAATCAGATAGGAACTTCCTGGGGCACAAACATCAGGTAAAATCTTTAACAGAAGCTATCAGTTACTATCAGCAGCTCTCCCCTACTGAAGGCTAGTGGAAGCAACTTTACTTGCTATTTTAAAAGTGACAAGTAGGTACCCTGATCAGAAGTGCTTGGCTTCAAGAGAAGGTTCAAGACCAAGGATCTAAAATGCCGAGATGCCTCCCTGCAGTCCTGACTGGAATACCTGAACTTAAACACTTCTTCCTTCTCAGCTGTTCTGTTAGTTGAGAGTCACAGCAAGCTAAATACACTGAGACTGCAGTCAGCTCATTGCTCATCGTGTTTGGTGCTATGAATGTTGGTGAAATACAATAAAATGTACTCTGGAAAGAGCCCACAGATCACAACGGCATGGTTCATTTTAAAACTTATGTCCAAAAAAAGTCACAGATCACAGCAAGTGGGTGTTTTACCAAGTACCACCCAAACTACCCTTGTACAGGCAGAGCCAGAAAAGCAGCTGCAAAAAAGGGCAGAGTGCAACCTGCCATTTAAAGTCAATGACTGGAAGTTTACAGGCAAAAAATACATTGCTACACATAGGTGCAGGTCACCTAATGCAAATACTTCTTGACTTTCTTTGAATGCATTTAATATTAACTTAGTTTATAATAAGTGCTATATGATCTAAGTAGTTCAATGTACACCAAAGAAGGGATAAGCACACAAGAAGGCTTTACTGTTTTTTGGCAGATACAAACTGAGTTTAAACACAACTTTTGCAATCAAGTCTGATTCAAAGACATTATGAACTAATTCTCAATTTCTTGCTCATGAAGCATAGGTGATTTGCAGTTTGAAAATCTGCAGAACAGAATGATATTTCACATTAGAAGGAGCAGTTTTTTCCTAAAGCCCAACGACTTAGCCTGTTTTTATGCTGAAAACAGGGATTTCTTGACAAACAGGCTTCCATCTCTGATGTTTCAGTATTTCTGTATTTTTTCTTTTGGCAGCTCTGATGCTCATGATATGAGCATTTTGGGCAGCCTTTCAGCCTTTCATTGTGAGACCCACGTAAACTTGAAATAATGAATCTGTAGCCATGTCTTTGAAAAGATTAATTTCAACACAGGCTCATGCTAAACTGAAGGGAAATCCTTCTCAAGCTGAATATTTCTTAAGTACACACCTTGAGCAGAATGACTTCATTCCTAGGCAGGAGCTCTATGCTCACTTTTTTCTATTTTTTTAAACTGTACTTCATGAACTTTCTATCAGATGGGTGTTAAAAAAAACTCTACAAAGTGTGAGACTTTCAGGATCAGGCCCTAAGAGGGATTCCTCTTCAGAAAAGCCTTGTCAACAGGTCTTTCTAAAGACTGAAAAAAACGAAGCTGTTATGAAATGCAGAGAGTGATATCAGCAGGGAGGAAGAGAGCACATGCAATAGAGATAGACGGTCTCCAAGCTCACCTATCCTTGTAGTTTATCACAGTATCAATGATAGCATTCATTTGCTTTGTCAGTTTGGGTGGATTGGGCGACAGCTTCTCTGCAGGAGGTCTGCCTCTCCTTTTCTTTGCCTTCTCTCCATCCTCCTTCCCAGAATCCTTGTCCACGTTTCTTCGTCTTTTCCGCTTTTTAAGCCGGACTTCCTCTTCCATTTCCTCCAAATTGCCGTCTTCAATTGCCTGACAACATGGATTCAAGAAGTATGGTTTTTAAGCAGAAGAGTTATTGCAAAGGGAAATAACAAACTGTATTTAAAAACAATAAAAAAACCCCTGCAATTCCACGGGATGCAGATAATTCAACCCACAATGATCAGTTTATTTATAAACAAGAGTACAAGAAACTGACTTACTAGCAATCAAAGAGACACTAAATATAAACTTTTCGTAAGGATCCCACTATCATCTAAATACGTTGTTTATGTGAACCTTGAATTCTGCACCAAATCACAGTTTCACACATAATGGCCTGTGGTATTGTCTCAGTAAGTGTACAGAAAACATTCATTTTTCTCACAGCAGTGTCAGTTCTGGGTTACATGGTTCCATGCAAAACAGACTATGATACCATATGTTTTCAAACAGGACAGCCTAAATTGTGCTCAGCTCCCAAAGCCAGTTCATACACATTCTCTGTGCATACACACAAAACAGAGATGCTTTATGCAGCAACAACTCCTCTTCCAAGCAACTTTAAACCCCCTAAGTGTGAAAATCATCTCAAAATATATATATATATTTTCTATAATTTTCTTCTAGGACAGTAACCATGAGGTAGGCAGAAGCACTGACAGTATAGTGGTTTGTTGTAAACAGGACTCATAACATGGGACGCAAAAAATCTATCCCAGAACCCAAACCATACACACAGTCACAGACAATTAACACTAATTTCAAATGTTTCAATTACCTGGATGTATGCTTTTAACCAGACTCAGCAGCTCAGTGCAGAGGGATAAAAAAATTGGTACAAAAAAACCAAACTAGGAATAAAGGGAACCTGTTCACACACGCTATCCAGATCCACGTCATAAAGCAAGAAGCTGAACTTTTTGTGATTTGAGAAAGCCAACAAAAGAAAATAAATAAAAATACCAGCTCATAAGAGAACCGAAATTACAAATAAAAAATAAAATAAAACAGAAAATCTTAAAACTAAGGCTTTCTGATTAATGCTTTCTCAGAACATAACTGATGTTGATATTTGTCGCTTTTGCTTCTCAATATTGCCTTGAGTACATGCAAATGCTAATCAATCCTTTCTCGCAGCTGAAAGAGCTCTAATCCTAAGGCAATTACCTTCATTTCTCCACAGCACCAAACATGGCTAATATTTATGATCATGTGAGCATAACAATCAATATAAAAAAAGTGATTACAGCCTAGACATTATTTTTCTCAATTGTGTACGATGTCTCTTCAAAAACATTTTGTGAACAAAACCTGATGCACAACACAAAATAAACTGGCATGTTTAAAAAACAGTGGGATTTTGAAATCTGTTTCCTATGCATCCTCCGACGTGCAAATCCAAGACAAACACAAAAGCAGAATCCTGAGAGATAGCCTGAAACTAGGCCTTAATAATCAAAAGACAATTTACATCATGCTTCCACAGCATTCAGATATTCACTATGAAGGAGGCTCGAGATCTGATGAGTTAGGAAGAAAGAAGAAGGGAAAAAAAAAAAATCTGCACACAAAATTCATTAATATTCATCCGGCTAAAGCAGGACACGCGCTATAAACCACTGAGGCTAATGAAGATTAAGAAAAGGAAATTTCTCTGCATATCTTGGAAGCCAGAAAAGCTAATAATAAATACAGCATGCAAGGCTGTCAACAGTTAATGTCATTGCTCTCCTCAAGCACTCAGTTGTACATTGAAACACGGAGAACACCGACTTTTGATGTGTTACACACCTACACATGCCTGTGATGTAGTTCTACTGAATCTTCACGACGGCAATGAAAAAGGATATTTACCTTACCACTATCAGCAGGCCGGCTATCGGAAATCACAGTTAGTGGGGATAAAATTAACAAGCCAGCAAAGCAGCGAGCTGCTAGTCTCTTCATCAGCTGATCAGGAAAAAAAAGAGAGCTGGGGAAAGGCTATGTTTTCATATACAAGTAATTTTATTTTACTGAAAATTTAATACTGAAAGGATTGTGGATACTGAAATCTGCTGTTTCATTCTACCTACTACAAGGCCTGAAGCCTTCCTCCTTCAGCCGGTTTTAATATTGACATCTACTTATCATATTTCTCCCCTTATTATTCCAGGCATTCAAATTAGATTTTTAGCTGAGTAGTTACTGATTCTTGTTATTATTTTAATAATAATAGCAGAATTAGAATATTTAATGTATGATTTTAAAACTGAAATTGGTTGCATGCATTTTAAAGATGCATTCATTACAGAAAATGTATTCCAACTGCTCCACAGCAAACAGATCAAGTTTAGTTAGTGAAACTGATACAATAATCTACTCTGATTTACAAGAAATTAAAAAAAAATACCTAAAAGAACCCCAAAGTCGTCATTCTGTTGACTTTAGTAACTGTCCTTCAGAAAACTTCACTTAACTACAACATATTTATATTTTTGCTTGCTTGACTGATTTTCTACCACCAAAAAGAAATCACAGTGGTCCTGTCATCACAGAGTTTATAACATCTCACTTTAGAATTCTGCATAGAATTCTTGCTTAGAGTAGGCAGTGTTTTGGGAAATAAATATTAAGAAAAAGAAAATATAAAAGTGAAAAATTGGGATTTTTCAAAAATATTACATATAGCAATGTAGCAATGACAAGCAATAAAATAAAACCCAAGTAAAGCAACATATACTCTTGCATTCTTAAAATTAGTGACTAGCAAGCAGCAAAGGAATTTTCAGCAAATTACAAATATACCATCAAATGTTAAACTTTCTATTTAACCAGTAATATATCAATCAATTACTATATTAAGCTTTCAAAATTTCTATGCATGAATGTAAACTCTGACAGCTTTCTTTAAGACCCTAGTGACCCCACTGGAAAATCAGTCTGACAATACAGGCAGTACAAAAATGTTGCTATTATGACTATTAACATTCGTTCTCAAGAGACAGATTTGCATTTTGTACATAAACAATAACATTTTAAACCAAACCTATATGCTTTATTCTGTCTCAAATGGATGGCTCAAAACTGTACCACATTAATCAATTATCAGCAGATAGGTTAATGCTCTGTGCATCTCCCAGCAGATTTCATTATGCACACACATATGATCCAAGCATGTGGGTATTAGCAACAACACATTTAAGCTAATTCATCTGACTGAGCTTTGTTAGAAAAGCTTACTATTCCAGGCCCTAAGTCCCACACTGAAGTGAATGCCCTTCCAAACCTTTACCAGTATGATAATGATACAAATCTCAGGCACCAATCTCCAGTTCCTGACAGATGATGGGCTGTGTGACAGTGCAAAATAACACAGACATCTCCCATGTTCAAATGCCTCTGGATCAGTGAGGTGAACAGCAAGGGAGTCAAGGAAAATGGTACACTAATAAAAATTTAACACTTTCCTGCCCTTAAGGAAACTGGACAAAACAGTACCAAAAGAAGTCTGGACTCCTCACTATTTTCAAAGACAGCTGCAAAAATGTAATGTCAAATTTTGTAAGTTGTCAGGCATCTCATGAAAGGCAAATATGCCACTGAAATATGAGGACCCTGTGTTAAATTCTGTACTAACAAAATGTTCCTGCTTTTCTGACTCATATCGCTGTAACCTAGTCCATGTACACAAACCAATTTCATTTCTAAAGAGGTAAGAGCACACTTACAATGGATTAAAGAAATTAAATTGCCTTCCTCCAAAAAGAAGCTTCTACCTCCCAAGAACAAAAATGTATTTTTCAGGAGGCAAGCAGAAGCTATTTCTGAGACAGTCTGTCTTCCTATTGCTGCTTGCAATTACATTTTCACCTTTCCTAAAGGAAAAGAGCTGTTTTGAGGTAAAAATATTTTTAGGGAACATCAATACACCATTGATACATGAGCTCCAAACAAAACGAAGCAAAGATAAAATGCAAACTGTTTCTTTTCATTTGAAGGACACAATATTACACATGTACTCTTCTGTTGAGTATGATATAGCACTGTGACACAACACCTTCTCCATTCAGAATTACAGATGCAAATAAGGACTAACAGCTCAGTTTTGTTCCATGACTGCATTCTGCAAGTCAGTAATTGTGCAGGCCTTACACAACTAATATGTTTTAAAATAATTTTACACGAATCAGTGTCCTGGGTTGACTCAAGTGTGGTGGCAGAGTGAATCAGTGGAGGTGCTCAACATAGAATCAGCTTTGGTGTCTAAGGCCTGTCTTGTTTAGACAGTAAAACTTTGCAGTATGTCATTATTTCTCCTTTGATTGGAGATAACTAACTGGAAAAATAGGTACAGATAATACATAACTGGAAATTTGAGACATAGTGAAAACTACCTATAGTCCAAGAAACTGGACACAAAGAGCAGAAGTGGCAGGGAGCCATGTGGTAAGACTGCTTGAAGCTGTTCAGATGACATGGGACACAACCACAGGACATGCAAACTCCTCCTGTGTCCTCCAATTTTATCTTAACGAGATGAACATCAGAGAACTTGCCACATCCCCTCAAACATCAATGCCCTGTGTGTCTCCAGCTTGCAAAGTTGAAAGAGAGCTATTGTAACTAACATTATCAGGTGAAGAAATACCTTAGCATGCTAATTACACTCAGTATTTCAAGAGAAAGCACATAAACATAGGTGAACAGAAAAAAACCACACCACCTTACCAACTCCCTGCACACAAATACTAACCCAATCATACAAAATTTCCAAAAGAAGGAGCTTTTTTGGGAACAACAAATAACTCAACAGGGTTAATTTTGCTGACTACTGGCCAAAAGGCACTAAGGTTAAAGGCTGTTAAGCACTTAAAACAAAAAAAACATGTCAGTGGTGCAGTAATGAACAGCAGATGACTGCTTTGCAAAATGAAGTTCTTATTTACCACATCAGAAGAGAAGAAAGGAAGAAAAGAACCCTATGGACAGCTGACAATAAACACTGAAAGCCCTAAAATTACACCTACCTAGCCTTACCAATTCCTCTCTTCAACATGATCCTTCTTGGAATATTGTATTGATATTCCAAGAGAAGTTCCCTTATTCTGTTGGGGTTTTTTTGCTGTCTTGCTCTTTTTGAAATACTACCATTCTTTATTTTACATTGGTTCTCAGATTACATCTGGCAACCAATGAAGACTTCAACTTTTCACACTGCAGTTCACATTTTTAAATAAATCTCTTCAAAATCCAGTCTTCTTGCTTACTTTTTTACCATTAACTTTCCTGACATCTTGGACTGCTTCTAACCTTCACTTCAGAATTGTTTCTTGGCTCTGTAGAGCAAGTTTGCTTACATCGTAATTGTATCTTGCTATGCAACACCATAAAAGTCAGTTTACCAGATAAACACTGTGAAGAAAAATGCTGTTAACACTTGACAATTAGATGAAAGGGCTTAAGATATTCTATCAACAGGGCAATCAATGAATACCTGAAAATAATTATAGAAGGTTGATGAAGAGTTACTTTAATTCAATTTCCTCTCCTTGCTGGATATTATTGCACAACAGATTCACCAGTCTAGTTTTCCTGAGACTAAATTAAAACAGAATATAGACCAGAATCTGTCAAAGGCAAAGAATTAGTGACTACATCCAGTTTTAACTTGCTTTCATAAAAGTATTTCTTTTTCCAAAAAATCAAAATGCAATTATTGCAAATGCATATCAACTCGCAATACATGGTCTTCTCAGACAGAGAAATCCCACCAAATATGGTGAATGAGTTTTTCAGCCCCTATGTTCATCAATCAAGAGTCTGAGTCATTACATCACTGAAACCAGCACCTTTTTAAGGAGTGAGAGAAGACAGACTGTTTTCTGTTTTGCTTTTGAAAATTATTAATAGCCTGCCCAATTATTTCCACTGAAACTCCAGCTGCCTATATTTAATTAGACATTAAGAAGAACAATAATGTAAATTATAGTTTTTCCTAAATTTTGATTCAAAGACTGATGCCAAAACGCCCTGACATAACCATGCAAAAATATGAGTTGTATTTAAAGAGAAATGGTCTCAACCAAAGAAACGAAGCATAATATTAAAAAAAGAAAAAAAAAAGAAGAAAAAAAAAGAAAAAAAAGACATTGACAAAATATTAATAGGATCAAAGCTTTTATTGTCAGTGTTTTCTTTCGGGTATGAGAAAATTTCTTCAGGTAAAATATCCTAATATTTATAAGATATAAGATATCTAAAAGCTGAAGTTTAATTTTTAATATTAATAATATTATATATTATAAAATTATAATTATAAATTATAATTTAAAAAATTATAATTATGAAGTAAAGCATCATGCAGTGCAAAGCCAGCATCGATAAACTCTAAGTTATGACAAAACCTGCTGACATGCACATAAAATTTTCTTCTGTTCAAAAGTGAAACCTTGTTAAAAAAGAAAAAAAAAAAATTTGGAATTAGTCTGATTTGTCCCTCCCCCAAAAGCCAAACAGTGATTTTAAATGGAACTCCTCAAGCCGATTTTGCCCCAGTGAGATTTTTAAAAACTTTGGGGTAGAGAAATTGAAGAGCACAATTAACTCCTCATGGTACCAGGACCCCACTGCTTGTCTGCTCACTGAGCTCCATTAGAGGGAACTGACTAAGTTACAGAAAGCAACAACTGCGTCACGCTGACTATAAAAATACTTTAGTCAACCAGTCAGAGGACTGAGAAAATACATACTCACTGTGTCAGGACTCTGAATGTGAAATACCCAAAAAATTGTCACTGTTCTCTAGTCTACATTTACTTAGCCACACTCTGAGACGATCTACAGGTCTGTAACTGTCTTCTACAGTTTTCAAAATGTCTTGCTAAGAAGACTTAATTTTAAAAAATTCTTGACTAAGCAAACCTCACCTAGAATCAACAGAAAGATGGGAGAGGAATCTAAAATAATTCTATGCCAGAAATAATTGATATCTTCCTCTTACTCTTTATCACTGAACTGTTTTGTTGTGGTGGGGTGTTTGTGTTTCCCAAACCTTCTTCCCTTCACCTTAGAAAGCCAGAAAACCTGCTGAAGAATTCCTGTCACTTACAATAATGGCCTCTTTCTGAATATAGGGAAAAAAACTCTCTCCTTCATGGCTGGAGGACAACTTATAATGGACTTGTGAAATATTACACAGGTAGATTTCTAGATGATAAACAAGGATATTCCCTAATGGATCATACAATAGTATTTCTCAAGTACAAGGTATCCTGAGTATTTCAGACTGCCTTCATATTGTTCAGAGCCTTACAGCAGCATATTGATAATTCAAAGACTAAGTATCATTAACAGACTGCTACTGGAAATAGTTGCAGGTGTCCTTGAAAGTATGACTGGAAGTAAAACTGAGGACTGAATGAGATGTAACTAACCTAAAAAAGACACAGGAAGACTAATGAAAATACTGCAGGCATGTTTCCTGGCTTTGGATTCACAAAAAATACATCTTGAAGTAAAATTTGCCGTGACAGAGATGCCTCATTTTGTCCCCTTTATCTTGTTCACTATGTCAGAGACACAGATGCTTGTTGCACAGACAAGATTCTGGAGCATTCAGTGATTGGTGTTACTCAGTGAGGAAGTGAGAATGGGGAAGGTTTCTCCCTTTTTTAATTTTTATCAGCGTTTTTCTTCCTGTACTTATTGAGAATTCTGATGCAGGAAAGCCTACCAGAGAAATGTAGAGGACTCTGTACTGACAAAGGCATTGTGAGATAATTGGTACTAGAGTTATGCTTTTTCTTGAACAAATACATTATCTTCCCTACACAAGAAAGTTAATTGCATGAGGAAATGGCCATTTCTGATGGGCATCAGGAGGAGGTGGGTGCCAGGGGGTGGTGGTGGGGATTACTTTTCACATGTTTTCCTATATTCCCTTAAAATAATAAGCTTGGAATTTAATAAACACTGAACATGTTTCTGTCTGA
Organism: Trochalopteron elliotii; assembly: GCA_024734555.1. Lineage (NCBI taxonomy): Eukaryota > Metazoa > Chordata > Aves > Passeriformes > Leiothrichidae > Trochalopteron > Trochalopteron elliotii. Next base: position 264,199 of record JANPWX010019792.1, read on the forward strand.
GAACAGATGTTCTTTATTTCCCTGGTGTCTCAGGAGTTTAGAAGGAAAACAGTATCAAGGTTGTAATAGCTCAGCTTGTACTGAGGGTTTTGCTTCCAGAACTTCCTTCTTTGGTCTGAAAGAAATCTTTTACTGAAGAGATATATTGTCCTGTTGTGCCTCTGAGGTAACTTTTAAATTTCATTTTTTATTTCATTTTGCTAAAACAGCTGATGAATTAGTTTAGAACTTATGAACAAAGTTTAATTTTGTAGTATTTCTGTTAACACCTACATTCCATTCAGGCATACAGACAAATACCATGGAAGAGGAGGAAACATGCTGCAGTGAAGTCATGGAAATACTCATCAATAATAACCAGATCCTAAAGCTAGAACAAAGAGGAACTCAACATTCCAAGGATTTATCATCCCCCACTCAGATTAAGGTATTGTTTCTTTTACAAGGGAGATCACACATACAAAACCAATCAGAAACACACATATATCTAACTACTACTAAATAAATAGTTAGGATGGCTTCTTTTTCAAGTTCTGAGGCAAGTATTTACAGTTGTGTTTTACCTCACATTTCACAAAATACTATTCCTGTTGCAGGTTTATGGGTAATTCTAAGCAACGTTAATTTATCTTTTTTCCCTTGACATGTACCTTTTTATAGACATGACATTCTTCTCTTGTGGAAAAAGTAGGAAATCTTTACTTTGTAATGTCATTTCCTGGCAGACTAGGAGTGTGGATGATGTTTTGAAGCTCTTAATGCTCACAACTGAAGATAGATTTCTGTTTGATTTTATTCCTTATGAAAAAAAAAAAAACCCTCAATTTAAGAATGGGAATTAATAGATTTCTAAAAATTATTTTTTTAAAAATTTCCAGGCATTTATCCCTTTTTCATTCAAAAAAAATTGCCTCCCTTATCTTCTAAGACCCTACTAATTAAATCAGAAAAATACCTGGTATAAAAACAGGGTTTATACCCTCATCAGACCAGCTCTTAGCAAAGAAACTGCAGTCTTAGCTCTTTCCAGGACATTTGCTTCCACTGAATGTTGCAAATATTTGCAGCAACAGGCATCTGCTCTATGGCAGAGACAGAATTGACAATTCTAAGCACTGGAAAAAGGTAAGAAGCCATCACAAACTCTTGTTCTGCAACATGAACTCAACAGCAGGATACCATATCTTAGTAGAGTGTTTCCTATAAAGAAGAGGTTGCCTCTTCTTCCATTATGGAAACAACACAGGTGAGGACTAAACCACAAAGGGATGATTAGCAGATTTCCAGCATGGAATCAATAATTTTGAGATAAATCAGTAGTGTTAGAATAAGTGAACTAATATTGAGATCAATCAGTAGTGTTAGGATAAGTGAACTATTTGTCTCTCAAATTAACAGATATTCAGTACTGCCTTCTAAACTGCTCAGAAAAACAGCAGAACTTTTCTCTCTTTTTGATGAACAGACTAATAGACTAACACAAGGCTTCTAATTTAAAGATGAGCATAAATATTTGTGCCCTGAAACCTACAGCTCTTAATAATGTAACAAGAGAACCCTATGGTACAAAGCTTAAACTGGCATTTTTACAGATGTCAAAATAAACTCAGCTACTGCCAGTAGTCATACCATCAAGTATTTTCTTTCATATGTTCTTCTTCTTACATTTAAGTATATTCACATATTCTCAAGCAGTAATCTTTTATTCCAAGTCTAAAATGTGGAACATAACTAAATGGGAGCAAAATTGAGGTAATAAACTCAAAATGAAATAGATAAAATATCTTGCAAAAAATAAATGCCTGAGGAAAAAAAGTAACAGCTTTCAGAAACAATTACAGTTTAATTATTTTTCAGTGGATGTTCACAGACCTCTTGTACCTATTTATTCACAGAGAACAGCTCAAGGATTTTGGCAATAACATGGGAAATTTGGTCTAAACATCTATCATCATTATTAATATAAGTGCTCTGAGGCAATTAAGCATGGGAAGCACACAGTGTTAAGAGAGCATGATATGACAGAAATATATGGCAAGAAGTTAGAATACTCAGTTCCTGTGCCAAAAGAGGGAAAAAATTGCTTATAGAAATAGACTGTATTTAAATAATAAATAGTAGGAGGTAGCCCTTTATGACAATTCCAATATAGTTTTATTAATAACGTCAAAGAATTTGGAGGAAAACTGTGTGGAATGAAACTAAATCAAACTTTGGAAAACTTGCTGAGAAAAGCTAAATTTTATATATCTTTTATGCATTTTATACCACAACAGTATGCTCTGATGCTAACTTTGAGCACTGTGCAGTGAGTTCCATGTCTTCATGAAGCTGCACTTACCTGACTATGCCAGGACTCACAGTAAAGCCTGACCCTTTAATATGCATATTATGACCTTGAAGTAAAAATCTAACATGACCAGTATTTGTCTAGAAGGCTTTTTTGTTCTGGGGTAAGTTGCAATGCAAATCACAGTCTGATGAGCACAAACTATTATCTACAGATAATACAAAGATTCTTGAAATACCAATGACTTAAGAGCACATGAAGTTTCTCAACAAAATAATGTATACTATAGTAGAGGTACATATACAAGGAACTAAAATAAGGCTGCAAGCAACAACAAAGTCCTTGGTTCTTCATTTGAAACCCAGCTATAAATGTCAGAGGAAAAGAAAACATAATGAATATCCATTATTTGGAACTTGCTAAACATGCCAGTTACAGGGTACTGGACAAAATTACATGGTTGTGGCTACTCAGAAGTTTCTGTAGGATTTGTTTTAGGGTTAAAATTTTACTGCTAGAATAAGGAAGTACACTACCATACTCATCAGGCAGGGTACTTCAGGATGACTCAGGAGACTGACTGCCAGCCATGACATGCCTAAGCACTGGCTGAACAGTTTTTGAGAAATTCAATCTGAAACCTCTGTGTTCTTCCATATCTGTTAAGTGAGTACTTCCATACTTGCTTACATACAAGAAAAGACCAATTGCTATCATTTAAGCTGCTATAAAAGTAGTTTCTATAGAAGAAGCAGAGCTCTGCATACATACACCAATCCATCAGAAGAAATATTTTTCTCTGTATGTGTACTGCATAAAAAACGTCAGCATAAAGCCTTCCATCCCCTGCTCAGGTCTGCCTTCAGAAGATTGCCTTTTACAATAAAGGGTCTCTCTTGTTTGCCTCTGATGACAAGGCAAAATATTAAATGGCTCCCTTTTCACAGAGTGAATAAATACTTTGGCCACAGTACACACTTGGAAAAGTATGGATAACTCGCCCATTTTGCAAATGCAAACCAACATATGAAAACGTAATACCTTTATTAAAAAACTGACAGGTTTCAGGAGGTTAGCTACTGCATATCACTGTTATCATTGTTACTGTCAAGTCATGTCAGAGAACATAACAATGCACTGGACCCAAACATTAAAATGTGCTTCATGTTTCACTGTCACACGTCCCCAGCAACAATAATGTTTTAGACTTTTAATGCAGACTTTCACTTTTGTGGGTTTTGTGAATTTACTTAATATTAATTTCTGTTTCAGTTTTAGAGTCATAGAATATCCTGAGATGGAAGAGTTCAACTCCTGGCCCTGCACAGGAGCACCAGAAGCATCCCACCCTGTGCCTGAGAGCATTGTGCACATGCTGCTTGAGCTCTGTCAGGCTTAGTGACCACTTTCCTGGAGAGCCTCTTACAGTGCACAACCACCCCGTGGTAAAGAACTTTTTCCTGATATCTAACCTAAACCTCCCCTACACAACTTTAGGCCATTTGCTCAGGTCCTGTCACTGGTCACCACAAAGAAGAGGTCAGAGCTTTCTCCTCCTCTTCTCCTCAAGAGGAAGTTGTAGGCTACAATGAGGTCTCCCCTCAGTCTCCTCCAGACAGATGATCTGAATTCTGACCCTCTACACAGAGGCTATTTCTGGCATCTTAACCACAGGGCCTAATTCTTATCATGAAAAATTTTGCACTTGAAACAGTAATGACATAACAGAACCTGAAACCAGATTTTTAACTCACAGCTTCCAGGCTATATAAACTTGGTATGTCAGAGAATAGAGCTATTTCAAAGAAAATTGAGTTTATTTTATTCTAATGCTAACAGTACTCCTCACATTTTTAAAAAGTAAGTACTTATTTGGCATTATTATGTTTTCTAGAGGAGAATAGATGTACAATTCCCCTTGAAGGCATGTTAATATGCTATGGTACTTCACATGTAACATTGTATAGTCAAAATCACAGACTGAAAACAAAAAGAATCCTATGAAAATATGGCACTGTTTTACTGATAAGTAGTCCTCATAAACACCCGTCCATATTTCCTGACTTGAAGTCTTTCTCACCAAAAAAAAAAAAAAAAATCAAACACTAAATTTCTTTATCGAGAACATCTCTGGAATACTGAAGAAGCATTTCAAAGTACTTTTTTAGTTTTCAAAATTAATATTCTCAACCCTCTGAGAAAAGACAAGAGAATTTCTGAGAAAGTCACCCAGTGTGAATTAGGCTCTCTCCCTTATAAACTAACAAAGCCATCCTGCCAAAATAGCAAACCAAAGCTATCAGAGAGATGCATTTAAATTCCCTCTCATCCATGAAAAACCAAGAAAATGCCCTTTCTGCTTCACTAGTTTTAATTTCACTGCAATGTGAAAGTACCCATTTTTCCTTTTCTTAAGTAGACTCTGAATTGAATTTCATGAAAAGGACATGAAAGACAGATAATAAGTATATAGAATATAAAAATGGCTTGGTTCAATCAGGCCTTGAAGTCATGTCCAACTTTCCAACCTTTCAAAAAGCAGCTTTCACATGCATGAAAATTATCAGCCTCACACTGAACATTAGAAAATAGTACCTGGGGCATTCTGAGATCACTGGTCACAAAAAGCCCTAGGATGGTGGACTTCTTAATCTTCCAGTAACAGTCTTTTAAATGTGACTTGTTTTCCCATACAGCTTAACAAATTCAATTGCATCTGCAATTCAATACTACAGAGGAGGGTTTAGATCAGAATGCAATTTTCTTCAAATGTCCTGCACAAATACTCACTTTACTTGATTGTGAAACAGGTTCAGCAGCAACTCAGGAAACTTTGCAACTGTGACCAAAAATGCTATAGAGTGGAAACCAAGAGAGAAAACCAGGGGTGCAGGAGCCTTATGTACATGAACTATGCAGATAAACTATCCACTCGGTAAAAAAGTGGTTTTTTCCCCTTGTTCTAAGAATTTCAGCCTTCAATACAGACGAAAATAACTACAGACTATAATGCTAATTTTACACACAGGTATTTCAGTGCTTAATGTTGTAAGTCCTGAACAACAGGTCCTGTGCCAAACCTGCCCTCCAGACGAACCCTCCAAATGTTTTATGTATCCACTAATTAGTGAAGTACTATTAGCAATATGATACATGTACCTGCTCCTTGGTGAAACATGTATTATATCCCTTTCTGTATTTAGAAATCAGACAAGGCCACATCTGGCCTTGTTTGGGGGTGGAGGATCAAAGACAACTCTCTTTGTTCCTCCTTGAGCCCTGGCCAGGCTTTGGGAGAAAACCAATAGGAGGATAAAACCTGATGTTCCTGCTTTAGATGTAATGGGAGCTTGCTTATTACAGAAGCTGGGCTACTCTCACAGCAGTCAGAAGCCTTTTGCCTGCAAGGTGGAGGATGCACCACAGGATTTCCCAGCTGCTGGGCATAGTTCTCCAGTCCCTCACTGTGACACCTTCCCTGGACTGATATGCAGATCTGAATGATGAGTAAAGTAGAGTAACTGTAACCTTTCTTAATCACTATAGCATGTTTTATGGTAATGATGAGGTGCATTGCTGATCATTTTGTATTACAGTATATTACACTATTCCTTAAGTTGGTGTCTGTCTGACCCTACCCGTCAGCAAAACACTACTCTAAAATCAAATTCCACCATCCCAATTTACAAAAATATGTCTTACAATACCTTCCTAGAATTGATTCTGAAAGTTATATATACAGAAGTGAAGCTCTCTCAGAAAACACAAACCTACTTGAAAATTTTCAGTAATTTATATCAAGTTGTACCAACAAGTTGACCCAAATTCATTATCTCTGCTATCAAACCTGTAAACAGACTATTAGAGAGTGTGTAAAATCAAAATGTTGAAGTTCAAGTTGATGAGGAAACACTTGGAAACATGCCTCAAAATTTTCCTGCTAGTTAGTGTGATTTAGCATATCACATAACTTTAGCAAACATAAACAAATAAAATTTATGTCGTGGCTATGTTAAACAATATCCACCGGACAATCTGCTGGAGTGAAAGCCAGCACTGTTTTTCTTTAAGTAAGACTGACTAACTACAAATCAAACACATGAATTTCACTTATGATTTTGGATCAGCAAAACAAGCACAACTTTTACACATCTGCATGATATAAATGAGATGCTCCTAATTTTGTACTCAGAGACGTTTCCCTGGTCAACACATAAGGCTATTTCAAATTAACAAGCACAACTAGAGACTAAGACTTTATGTATGTCACACCTAGCCAGCAATTAAACTGCATGAGAAGCTGAAACCAGATGCAACTGTCTCAAGGGTCTTGTACCTACTCAAACAAATCCTCTGTTTCTTGAAGCCTGTCTCAGGCAATCGAATTCTTAGCAGATGACCCCTCCCAAAAATAATATGCCATGGGAAACAGCAAAGTATTTTGCAGTTTCTGTTAGAAGTGGTGCAGGGACAGAATCTGCCAGAGCATGAAATACTTCCAGAATATGAATGTTCTGTTGGATCAGGAAGCAAACTCCTCCTTCCAGACTTTTTTTTTTTTTAAAGAAATATGGTTGTCATGCCAACAGTTAGAGAACAGCGGGCTGCAGCGACAGCTAGTGATGAAGCCTGTTTCTGTCTCAAGAGTTTTCCTGGGAGACTGTCAGTGAATTAATTACAGGCTGTTCTGGGCAGCAGCACAGTCTCACTAAATAAGTGCCTGTGATCACTGGTTTGGCTTCTGTAATTATTCTGTGCCTTGCTCCCAAACTCAGGTACTTGACCTCTCAGCAAGAAGGGAGCTTGACACACTTGGCCAGTGTACAGGCATGCATAGAGACCTTGAGGAACACTATCCTGGAGGTCCTGTTGGGATCTGCCAGGACCAGAACTACACTTTCCAGTGTTGTGTGTATCAGCAGAGAGTTCAAGGTCTAACATAAAAGGAGCCAGCACCTATTCCACAATCAGAGCTGTGGCTGCTGAATGAGGCAAAACTCTTTGGAAAAGAAGAGATCTACTCAACTGCCCAAGACATCAAATAGACAGCTCAGAACCACACACCAATATTATGAAACCAACTTAGTGATCAGAAAAGCAGATTTTCATTCAGAGAACACCATGAGAAGACAGCTATAAAGCTGCAACAGCAGCCATAGCAAGAGAAAAACGTGAGGGATGTCCCTTCCTGCTGGTAAATAAATCTCCTTCTTTTGTAATACTGCATAAAAATAGGCCCATGGTTACCCTTGGAAAATGGCATAGCTCAAAGGATGCCTTAAGAATTAAAGTACTGCTTTTGATTCAGAACTTGTCTTTTATTCTCACTTCAACTGCTCTGAAGTAGTTCACTGCACCCAAGTCAACATGAAACAATTCACAGTTTTCAAGTGTTATGCATGACACTATCATAGGTTACAGTGAGGAAGCCACAAGATACAAGTGGTTTATAAAGTAGATAGAAGTTTATGCTTATAAACTATCTACCACCTTTTTTATGTTTATATAGTTAAGTATTCCCTTGAATATGCTGTACACTAATTATGACACCTTCTAGAGACATCATTATAGAAAAATCAAACATATTCTCAAAGACATAAAAGTGATGCTGCTGAGAGTGCAATGGGTGTGACAGAGAACTCTGTTTCACACACATGAAAAATAAGACAATTAATAAAACCTCAGAAAACTTTACTTACATTTCATTATCTACGCAATGTAGTTTTATTATGACTGTGCATAAGCAACATTACATCATAAATGTAATTCCACTGGAAAGACTAAAAAGTGTTGGTAGTTCTTATTCTTCCCTTTGTTTCATCACACCTTCAAGTGTGAAAAGCATCTGAAACTATGGATGCAGTAGAGTTATAGTATAATTGCAATGCACCATGAAGCAGACTGTTCTAGGGCAACTTAGCTAATTTGAAAACATGCTTAATTACTCAACAGAGAGAAGGGAGAATAATTTCTCTCAACAGAGTAACAGGCCATGAGGATAAAGGGGTTATATATGTAGAATCTTGCCTAGCAAGGATTCTAACTTGGCCTCATAAAACAGTCTCAGAAGCAAACAATCAAAATAAATACTGTCAAGCATACGGGGATATGCTAAAATCTTGTTCTCAGAGTGGGCCTTTATACCTTTTTATCAGTGTTTTCAGTGTCTTTAGAAGGATAAAACAGAAGTTATGCCCACTAAACCTCATGAGAAGTTCACCAAGTTGACCAGAAGTTCACCCAAGGACAGGCTTAAAATCTGGAGTAATTTTGGTGAAAAAAACTTGAAAATTATTCAACAAGGGCATATGCTAAATCCTCTTAGGAAAGAAAGATCGACTAAATGAAACATGATTTTGAAAAGCTGGCAAGGAAGTAGAGCCAGAGAAAAGGATTAAGGTCTTACTCTGTATCAAAAATTTAACACAAGACAATACCTTCCATGTTAGAAAAGTAATTACTGGACTGTGAGGTGTAAGCACCACAGAAGTTATGCAAAAGAACTCAACTCCTCCTCATTCAAATGACGCTGCATCTGGAATTCTGGTATCTAGATTTTGATCAAACTTGTAGAAAGATGTCAGTTCACATGTCAGTTCACAGATGTCAGTGAAAACAACTCAGAGGTACAGAAAACAGGAACTAAGGGAAAAGTCTGCATAAGCATGGTTGTTAACCTTTAGAATTTACTCAACTGGGAGACAACTCTTCTATGACACAAAGCAATGTTAAAAAACAGAGTGGTATCAGGCTTCTCTGCATGAGCAGGGCTATTAGGGCAACGTAATTAGCTTAAAATCCAACAGGAAAATTCAAATAAAATGTAAGAAAAAGCCAAACAGTTAAAAACAATCCACTATGGACTTCTAAGTTCACTACTCAAAAATGCCTAGAAGAGGTCAGGTCCTGAACTTCTATTATAAATGACACAGGACTGGATGACCCCACCTGTAGTATGACAGACATCAGATGATTTCTTTTAGGCCATTTTTGACAATAAAGCACTCAAAACAAGTACTACAGCCAAGGCAAGTCACAAAACATGAAAGCCAAAGGTAACTTCTATGCTGCCATAGCCAAAGGGTTCCATCAGTAAGAAAAGTAGCTTAAAATGATCCTGAGTAGACACACACTATACTGCAAGCATTTCTACTGCAGGATAAGGTAAATCTTCAAGAATCCAAAGAGAAGTTTATGTTTCTAGATCTCTCTTCTTGACTGACTGCTTGAAAATGTCAGGTATCAAACCTCTGTAGTTTCACAGACTTGCTGAAATTTACAGCTGGTGAATAATTCAGGCTTTTTCTCCCCTAAGCAACAGGTCTGGCTTAGCTCATAGTACAGTATTGCACAATGCAGTCTCCCAAATATCCCATTTTGAACTAAGTATGTAAGACTTTTACCTATCTTTAGTGAATTATACACAAAAACTATATTGTATATTCTTGCTGCTATGGTCTGTAATCATTCTACAACAAAAACTTACTCTGTCAAACGATATAAATTATTTTTGCACTTATAATACTTTTTTTGTAAGTTTTGGAAATCATATTACTATCAAATTTCTGAAAAGTCTTTCCAACAATCATTCCTCACCTCTTTACCACGCTCTTGGTACCACAATGAAAAGACACATGCATTATTATTCACTGAATGTAGATTTCAAAGAACAGCAAGAGACAAAATCCCAGATTTGGTGTTAGTTAAGTGTAGACTCTTTGCTTTCAGGTCTTTAATTCTTAAATCATTTATCAAATGTTTTGATCTTAGTGGAGCCAATAAATGCTCAAGACTTGGAAATTACATAGCCTGAGAGAAAGAAAATCTAAGTGAAAATTTCTGAATTCTTAAAAGGAATAAATACAGGTATTTAAAAATATAATAAGGTTGTGCGGCACAGAAAGTTTTAATGCACACTAATGGTTTTCATGAATATTGAAGAATTTTTCATGTATCTGAAAGATGACACTTAGAAAAGTACCTGAAACTGTGAGACCCATGGAAATAGGAACAGTTCCAACAGAATGCTTTCACAGTCCTGACTCAGCACTTAGTAACACTGATTTAAAGTTTCTGCAGTACAGTTCAAAACTTACTTCTATCTTCCAACACAGCAGCAGAAGCTGCATAATGAGGGCATTTTAGGCCTAGAATTGTGCTCTCCCTGGTGCAGTCCCCAAAATGAAAAGAAAAACCCACCACAAATGAGTAAACTTCAAGTGTAAAAACAACCAACCAACCACCTACCCGCAGCCACTGTTTCTCTGTGAGAGCATCACTGTAGTCCACATCCCTGCGCTGACGGGATCCCCTTCCAAATATTTTCTCTTCTTCTTCTTCACAGGTCAGCCTTTCAACTTCAGCATCATCCTTAATAATCCAGGATGGCAATTCATCCTCCTCCATCAGGCGAGGTTTACGTTTGGGGTTCCTGGCGTCCTCCCTGCGACGATCCATGTCCATGCGCTAAAATGGAAATTGCCACAGGAGAAAAAAAAGCTTATTAAAGTTTTTAACATTATTAAGTGAACCACGTCAATGCCCACCTCTCTAACAACACCTGGAAGTCCTTCCCAGGTTATCTCCCCTTCAGAATATTCCTAAATACTTCTAAAATGCTGCTGTGAAAAGAAGCTACACTCGATTGCTCACTTCCAGTCATATTCACTACTTCATAACCAGCTTTCACTGGAGGAACTAAAACAACACACAGCCAAGTGACACAAAGCAGATTACAAGAACACTGCTGTCCCCATAAGGTTTGACTACTACACAACCTAAAATACACTAGCTTTGTTACCCTGAATATCAGAAGAAAATTTAAAAGTTGGTGTAAGAAACAAAGAATCAAAGGAAAATTAATAGATTTAGAGAAAAGCTTGTTTACACAGAGCCAGAAAGCCAACATGTGTAGCCCTGGTTTGTGCCTGAGATGTTTTGGTTTCTGAAATTCCTTTCCCAAGGAAATTTCTGTAAACAAGAGACATGTTTTTGTATCAACAAATTGTTTACATATTTTCTCTAGCAGGGACTTCTTCTTGATGTCCCTCTGGTCTGACCGATATGATTAAAGAAGTTTGTCTTTGTTTCATCAATAGAACTGGTCTGTGTAGAATAGTATAAAAAGAAAAACACATTCCAAGAATAAAAAAAGTCATTTTCAGCCTTCTAAAGTCAAAGTCTTTGTGTCGTTGTAGTGTACAACAGCATCAAACATGCTTGAACCCCTGAAGTTTTTTCTGATCTTACTGCTGTACCAGACAAAAAATGAAAACACAAAAATATCAGATAAGTTTAGGTGACGTGTTAAGAACATTAGATGGCAATGTTAAGACTTTCAGCTGAAATTTAAATAATCATTCATTTCAAGTGTGGTGAATGACAGCTCAAACGTGGAGGATACATTCCCATGATCCAGTGTAGACTCATCAGTGAGGTGTTTTAAAATCCTCCTGGGGAAGCGCCCACCTCTGTGGACTATGTGCTGGCCTGGCTTCCTACAGTCCTGTGAATTGCTTATGGATTGTCTTAAGTACCCAAATCAGGTAATATGAATAGGCATTTCAAATAGGCCATCTGAACAGTCATGCAGTACTTAACACTCAGTAATCAGCTACTAAGCAGAGAAAAACAAACAGATGGCCACCAACATTCCATTTCTGTATTTGAAAAAGAATTACATAAATAGATGGGCATCAGAACCAGCTGTAGCATCGTAAGAGGCTACTGCTTTGGCCACTAAACCTTCATAAAAAACTGTTCTCAATTATGTGCAAATGTCTCCCCATGTGTACACCATGCTGCACTTAGCACATGATGCCAACTAGACATATCATCCTTTTACAGCCTTAGCCAACACACAGACATGCGTGAATTCAGAGGTATTATCTCTCCAGAGGGACAGCTCAAACCCAGCCACATTTAAAAACTGAGGCTTAGTGATGGCAACATTGAATCGTCTCTCATCTTGGCACTTTTCAAACATGAGCATTTATAAAATACTACCTCAGGAAGTTTCAACTTGTTTTCATCATCTTGCCTTGTGCACTATCTGATTTCTAAATGGAGTGAAAAGCAGAAAGCAAGACATGTTTCTTCAGTCTGCAGGTCCAACTACGTTTAAGAAGGAACTATAAATACATGGGCATTTTCCCTGTTCCCCATTACTTCAGACAACAGTGAATGGGGCTGTGCAGCCCATAGTTTTTTATAGCAGACTTCCATATTTCACCCTTTGAAGAACATCTTACTCAATTTGAATTAATTTCAAAATGTGTCACATTCAAGCAAAACATGTGGCTCAGTTTATTGCTAACATGACAACCAGAAAGCTGCACCAAGAAACAGCTCAAACAGGATAAATTAAATAGACTTCTCTATTTCTATTATTTAGCAAAGAACTTGAGTGAAGTCAAGAGACATTTTAATGACAATAAGAACACGAAGTCAATGCTGAAACCTTGTATTTTTTCCTCAGTGACCATGTTTCTTTGTCTAACACAAAGACTATCATAAAACTATATTATAACAGCTGTTTTGTGATATAAGAGCACTTGGGAAGGAAAACTAAAGACAATCTCAGTTAATCTGAGATATCAGAGATACAAACTGACTTTTTTTCTGAGGATACTACTCAAAACTGTATTTATATCTGGGAAACCTCTGGTTCTATCTTCCCATACCTTTCCAAAACCTGTGTTTCCAAGACATATCTACATTATTTTTATATAACTAAAATAACAGAATAACTATAATGTCCACTGTCCTCAATGGTAAAAATAATATGCTACCAATACTTAAACCTAAGCAAAGAACTTGAATGTTGGCACACTCAAGGCCTAAAATTTCCAGTTTAGAAAAACCACTGAGCATTGCTGTCCTGTGAACTGTGAATGGCTATCTTAAACTTTCCAAATTGTAACTAAAAGAGTCCTTGAAAAAAAAATTGAAGCCACTCAGCATAAAACCTTCTAAATTTTAACTAAGAGAGTCCTTGAAAAAAACATTCAAGCCCCTCAGTATAAAACCAGTAATTTTATACACTCAGTTCTACTAGATTGCCATTTTTGCTTCAAGTAGATTAAGTGTATTAGCACAACTGGAGTTTTGGTAACCATTTGACCATCCACTTGAAAGGCAATTTTACATCAAAAATCATGATTTTTTCATGTGTTCTTTACTTTATTTACGCAATTTGAACACTAAAAGGAACAATTTATTTTCCAGAAAAGTAATTATTGAAGGATTCTTATGAAATGACAGGAGTTGTACAGATCACAAAAACCCACTGACTTTTTTCTGAGTATTTTCTGAATTTTTTTACAATGTGAAGCATCAAAAAGCCACAGAAGCAAAGTCCACCTGTACCTTCTTTCTGAACAATATATTTAGTTCTACAGCTTCATTTCAGGTCCTGTGTCAAATAACTCTTCTAACCAGCAAAGTGACTACAGAAGGGATGCTCATGGAACTGATTTCTCTTGTAGATTGTTTTGGAAATGCCCACTTCTAATTAGTAAAATACATGCTTTTACATACCTAAGACTAATTAAATTAATAAATCCAAACACATTTTCGTTGGGTATTGCAGTCTCCTGAATTCTGATTACATATGCACAACCTTAAAAGGGAATGAGGTGGCATAGGTATCTACAGTAAGGAGAATGCAGACTACCTTTTGCTCTTTATCTGACTATGCAAGACTTGCAATATGGATAGAAAGACAAATAGCTCTGACTGGCAAACTTGCTTTTCAGATTTTTCTTTTATAAAGAAACAGTTCATAAAATTAAAACCAATTTTTGTATTAAAAATTTAAATTATTTTTTAGCTATTTAACTATATTTAACTATAATCCTTCTGTCTTACAATCTTCAAACCCTTGGCTTTCCAAGTATGTAGTTTTGGCCCTTAAAATTTTTACCACAAACTCCTTACTTTCTCTTAAAAATGTCCATGTAAATTTATATGAAAAAGATAAATTCAGCCCACACACCTTCGTAAATTACTTGGATACAGGACTTGAATGGATACTAAGCAAGTTCACAGACAACAAAAAATTGTGAGGAGCTGGTGACTCCTGCAAAAGTAGGGAGGGACTGCAGAGAGACCTTGACAAATGAGAGGACTGGGAAACTACTAACCCTATGAATTCAAAAAGGAGAAGAGTTAGATTCTGATTCTGGGACGGGGCAGTCCTGGGTGTGCAGACAGACTGGGGAATGAGATGCTGGAAAGCAGTGCCACAGAAAGGGACCTGGGGGTCCTGGTCAATGGCAAGTCCAACATGAGCCTGCAGTGCCCTGGCAGCCAGGAGGGCCACCTGTGTCCTGGGGACATCAGGGACAGCATCAGCTGGGCAAGGGAGGGGATTGTCCTGCTCTGCTCTGGGGCAGCCTCACCTCCAGTGCTGGGGGCAGCTCTGGGTGCCACAACAGCCCAGTGTGAGGATACAGAGTGTCCAAAGGAGGCCACAAGGATGGTGAAGGGCCTTGAGGGGACCTTATGAGGAGCAGCTGAGGGCACTGGGTCTGTTCAGCCTGGAGGACACTGAGGGGAGACCTCAGTGCAGTTACAGCTCCTTGTGAGGGGCAGAGCAGGGGCAGGCCCTGATCTCTGCTCTGTGGTGACAGTGACAGGACCTGAGGGAAAGGCCTGCAGCTGTGTCAGGGCAGGTTTAGGCTGGGTATCAGGAAAAGGTTCTTCACACAGAGGGTGGCTGACACTGGAACAGGCTCCCCAGAGAAACTGTCACAGCACCAGACTGACAGAGTTCAAGAAGTGTTTGGACACTGCTCTCAGTCACATGGTGTGACTCTTGGGGTGTCCTGTGCAGGGCCAGGAGTTGGAATTGACCCTTGTGGGTCACTTCCAGTTCAGCACATTCTGTGATTCTGCGAAAACTGTCTTTACTCTAGGTCCATCAACTGTTTTACATTAAAAGAGCCTTCAAATTTAATACTGAAAGTTGAAGCAAACAGACCTAACTTCATCAGCTACTTTCAATCATGGATTAGTTTTTTCCTTCTGGGTCTGAAGGAGAAATCAGAAGCTCTTTTCTAGCAGCAAATCCACTTTCACAGAATTCAGGATATGTTCAGTCAATAATTTGAGTTTTGGATCAAATGGCCACCTCGTGGTTTGTGTCATGTGAATCTCCTTACACTGAAACCACTGATGGAAAGTTTTTTTAAACTAAAAAGACAGGTGTCTGTTTAAGCACTCCTCCTCTGTGCAACCTGGAATACTTAATGAATTTTAGCACAAAAGCACTAAACTAGCAAATCAGCAATGACAAAAGAATAGTTCATATGGGGGAATTTTTCCAGCAGTGCTGGCCTTTTCCAGCAGTGTACGTGAACAATTGTAACAGGTAAAAAGGACCACTGCAAGCTTACATGATGGCAGATTTTTACAGATGAATTCTTGAGCAGAAGACAATGAGGGACTTAAAACCTCTACTGGGTACATAGGTTTTGCACTGGTCCTATCAGCAGTTGTTTCTGTGGATATCACCAGATACATTTCCATTTATGCACACAGGAGTTTCTGTCATTTTCCACCTTGCAGAAGAAAGCAGCCTTTGTAGAATTAAGGGGCCATGGTGCTTTACCATTAAGTGCTTAAGTATTGCCCTGTACTGGAGTCAGTGAAGCCCAGAGGTCCTCTAGCAATCCTCAGACTGTACAAACACTAAAAGGCATGAGCCATGCCTACAAAAGCATTCAAGTAACTATTCCATCAGTGATGCAGTAGCATAAACAAAAAGGGAACTACTAATAAAAAGTGGCTCACATTTGAACCACTAGCTCTACTTTGGTAACTGTTCCAACAGTTTTAGCAGCAGATATGCACCTAACTGGATTCTTGAAAAAACCATCAACAATACCCCAGTTAACTCACCAGATAACAGCATTGTTAGTCTACTGATTTATTACCTTGTTAAGTTCCTGTAGTTGTCCTTGCCAATATCAAAGTCCAAAAGAAGAAATGTTGAATAGTAAAAGTATGTTGTAGAATTAGCAAGCTAAACTGTGACTGACATTTTCACACTATAAATTTCTCAGGCTGTGTCAAACTCTTCCTCCAGATTGTCACTGTTTCCCTCACAGCAAGCATCTTTGAAGTCTTTCTGTCATTTGAGGAACTCTGTATTTAAGTGGACTACACTTCTTTCCTCAGATGAACAGTGCAAATAAATAAAACCTACTCCTCCAGTAAAGTTTTGACAAATTTGAGTGACAAAAAGGTTAAGGCCTTTATTAAAAACACTAGAGAAGATCATTTTTTATGATTACACCATCCTTACCATAAAGAGATCAAATTCCTCCTCCCGTCGAGCAATCATCTGATTCAGTGTCTCATCATCAGGAACTTCATCTTCTTCCTGGTTAGAAAGATTAATAAAATTATTAGGAAGTACTCACATGCAGCTTGAACTAACAGCCTCCATCAGTTCAGAGCTCCACCGGCCTTCTTTCACTGACAACATGTGTGAAGCACTTAAACTGAAACTAAACCTTTTAAAGGGTTCAGCTATTCAGAAGTAACAAAACAACATGGTGAGAATGACAAACAAGACTTATTACTGCCTTCAAAATCTGAGAATGAGGAAATGAGCAAATACAAACCCAGGAAATTCTGGGTTGTGGTTTTCCTGGGTCAGAAGCACAGTTAAGTGCTTTGGTTAAAACTGATGTATTTCCTACTGTTCTGCTATTCTACAACACTCCTTCAGAAATACCAGTCTGGATTTTGAGGTCTTTCCCATCAAAGCAAGGAGACTGAAAAACTCCTGATTAAATGAAAAGAACAAAACATGCTTTTATCCGGGAAAATAACCCTGCTGAATCACTCTCTCTTGACCATTTTGTGCTTACAAATTGAGATGTGAACATTTTACTGCAGATGAAATGGATTATTTCATAAAAACAGAAACAGACACTATAAAAAGAATTTAAAATTGTAGTGTTCAATTGAAAATGTTAAAGCTGAAACTGTTATGACACCCACTTTAAAACAAAACCCAAAATGTTCAGTCTTCCTCCCTGAATTATTCTGAAACCACGGACAACAGGTTACTCTATACAGAGCTTTCTGAATGCATGCTGCACTATGCTACAGACCTATAAATCTTCCTAAAAACTCATGTTTTGAACCCAGTTTAATGGGAATACAGAATGCTGCACGTAGTATCCAAAAAACATCCTGTAGCTTTTTTTTTTCAGAAATAAGAAGTCATTTATATATCCACACGTCTTCCCTCCAGTGTCCAGATTTCTACACCTTAGAAAAATCCCAAAACAGTTCTCATTAATGAAATTCTCAAGGAACATCTTTGTACCTTAATGAACATATAATTTAAATTTTAACATGAACCAGGCAACCAGGAAAATGATTAATAGAGCTAGAAGAGTTCTTTCAGAGAAGGTGAGAAGAGCTCTTCTCACTTCTGGTCACTGTTCCTTCCTTGTTCATGAAAAGGAAGTCACACAGGTTACACATACAGAGAAAAAAAGATTCTTTTATAAATGTCACCATCACAAAAGGCCCACATACTTCCTTATTATCTCACAGTAACTTTTGACCTGAAAAAAAAAGCGATCTCACAGCAGAAGCTGTAACAACAGTGTCTGCATTATCAGCAGTTAGGCTGAATAATCCTGCTGCCAAACAGGTAGGCTTGGCAGAAGAAAAAATTACAAATAAACTCAAGCGCCAACAAAAAAATTACACTATGAACAAGTAACTTCTATGCACGTGACACATATTGGTATTATTCTAATAAATCTTTCTAAATACACAGAAATTACCTCCCTGCTTTATTTAGTACTGCTAAAAGAAAAAACAGATTTTAAAAAAAAGAATAATAAGGGGAGCCTTGATGCTGAACTCAGAAAAAAAAACTACTAAGAATGGATGAACAGAATATAGTACTCTACATACAAGTGTGAAAATCTTAAAGCATGCTTAGCATGGGAATATTTAAGTAGATGACCTGTAAGCAGTATCTTTGTTAGACATGCCAGTCCACATTTGCAAGTCAAAGTTGTATCAATATTGTTGAGAATTTAACTTTCAATTGACAGATTTACTTTTTTCCCATCAATCTCCCATTTGATACTCAGTGTTGCTGCAAGGAAGGAGGAATGGCTGACCAGTGCAGGATGGTGCAAACTCAATTCCTCTTAGTCCTCCAGAGGTTGAGTGTTTAGGCAGGGTTTTGCACAGTCTCTGTTCATAAAAAACATTACTTGAAAGCTTCACTTGGAGTCAGACTACAACATCAGTGCTTTAAAGACTGATGCTGGGCTACGGCAAATAAACCTTTTTTAAATCTGCTTGCTTCAGGATGCAGACTAAGTATATTTGAACAATGCACAAGAAACAAATTGTTCTGAAGTCATCTACAAAATATGGCAAGTCACACAGGCCTGAGCTACAGCCCTGACTTCTGAAACCCTAACAGATAAATGCTTCAGAAACAAATGTAATCCTAATTTTTAAAAAAATTCACAGGATAACTGAAAACATCTGCTGGTGTCAAATTAATCCATCTACTCATATAGAAAGTATGGTCACTTTAGAACTACAGGTTTACTTAATCAAAAATGGTATGCATGTATATCACCAAATTTCTGCATTAACACCACAAATAAAAGACAATTACTTATAAAAAAGTTTGTCAATCTTCTTTAATTTCTATGAAAAATATTAAAACAATACAGAATTTCATCTTAATCATGCTTTTCTAAATGCACAATGCAGAGTTTACACAAAAGAATTAATGACTGAAGAAGTAAACTCCTTGATCTTTGAAACTTTACTCCATATAATGAAGGCTGCCAGTGAAACACAGCCTGTAGAACCTTCTATCAGTGTGCACCTTATTCAGCCACACAAGCCCCACTCAGAGGCAAGATCAGCCTCAAAAGCTCTGGCTTTAGCCACTACAGGATATTTTCAAGGTGGGAAACAGTCAGTGCTGATCAAAAATTTCTCTGTGTCATCAGTATAACTGACACATTTATTTAATTTCTCCCAAATATGGCTTTTGTCCAAATACTGGATTTTGTTCAAATTAAGAGAAGAGTCTGCAGTGACAGGCAAAAGAATAGGTTCACCATTCCACACTCACAGTTCAAAAGAAGTACACAGTGAAAAGAGAGGGACACTCAGTCACTCTATAACCTCACTTCCCACTATTAAAAGAAAAGACTTGGCAGCTCTTTTTAAACAGCTAATTATTTCTCAAAGAGAAAGTGATGATGAGAAATCCAGGCTGGACACAGCACCAGAAACAGTTACTTTCTGGCTTGTCCTAAGCCCAAGGCACATCAAAGCAGATTTTAATTCTTAAATAGTTTCCAAAGAAAGCACAATAAACAGGGTCCTTCGAATCTAAATCTAGGTAGTATCAGCTGCTCAGCATGTCTGAAAATCAAACTGCCTAGCTGAACATATATATTGGCCTTAGGAAATGGTTTATAATCTGTTCTGGAAAAAATCTTTGTTTGAATGCAATTATTTGCCAAAATTATAAAGGTTAGAATGGGTTTTAAGTTGCAATGGCTAATTCTACACTAAGATTTAACCATAACCATTACATTGTAGCCATAATAGGTTACAACCTATTACTGTGACCATAAAAAAAATAAAAATTCTTTCTCTGAATGGAGGGTAAGAAATTATAATGAACTTTTAAATTTCAAGAGTTATGAAAATCTTTGTAAACGATGAATAAAAGAAGAGTCAGTACTTCCTGAGTAATTATTTCTAACTACCTTACCTCATTTTCTTCTTCATGCTCCAATATAGCTTGCAGGAAGGCTCTCCTTTCATGGCTTGAAGATTTCTGATCAAACATTCCTGCCTGAATAACTTTCTGATCTACATTCAGCTTATACTTTGCAGCAGCAAGTATCTTCTCCTCCACACTGTTCACAGTGCACAGTCTCAGGACTCTCACTTCATTCTGCTGACCAATTCGGTGAGCTCTGTCCTGGGCCTGCAAGTCCTATTAGGCAAAGAAAACAGAGAGTAATTAAACATTAATTAGAGAGAATGAACACAGATATTAAAACTCTTCTTAGTCTAGCTTCCCTTACTTTTACATGTGGCCACTGAGTATTATGTGATTTGCATACATTTGCACAATAGCTGAAAACACACATGTAACTATGTACTTCAAGGGATACTGAACTTACTTTCTTAAAAATAGTAATTAAAAAAAAAAAAAGGTGGCAAAGGCATAACTTAGTTATCCCTTCTGGCTTTTTTAAAAAAGCCAAAGTGATGTGATATCCCTTTTTCTAGTAATCTGTAATTACTACTAACCACAACAGAGTAAGTTCAATGCCTCAGGCCAAAACTATTGCACTCACATGGTCACATAATTTCATGAGACAGGTAGCATTCAGTATAGCCTTTACTAACGTAAAATATACTAAAGTATACTACTAATTTACTACTAATACTAATTATTTAGCTTTTACTAAAGTAAATACACTAAAGTATACTACTAAAGTAGTGCTAAACTATACTAGCAGTACACTAAAGTGTACTACTAGTATACTAAAGTACTGCAAACTACCAAAGGCTAGGCAGCTGGTTATTACATCCTAAGGGTTAAAAAATGAGTACAGTCATACAAATGAAGCAGGTTTATAACAGTCCTAGCACTGAGTACACCCTGACACTCAGATAAAATATATATGCAGGCACAGAATTACCTCACCAATCCAAACCAAAGTATTTCCTGATTGTGGCAGTTTGCCTCACTAATTCCTCTCAAAGCAGCATTTTATCTCTTACTTGGATTTTTTCCTTTCATCCCAGGCTATAACGTCTATTTAAAGAAGCAACTCAAAAAAACATCAGGGATTCTTTACACATTTCATGAAGATAAGAAAATAAAAATAACCTGATGAGGATTCCAGTCACTGTCAAAGATTATAACGGTGTCAGCAGCCTGGAGATTTAAGCCTAGCCCTCCAGCCCTTGTACTCAGCAGGAAGATAAAGTATTGTGACCCAGGTTCATTGAACTTCTTCAACAGAGCAGCTCGATCCTCTGATTTTGTTGTGCCTGAAAAAAAAATTAAGAATATCATATAATAAAGATGTGAACTGAAGTAATATAAATACAATGTCTGTTGCCAAAAGAACATGTGAAAGGGTTATTTTAGTGTGCTGCCTTTTGACATCTCTGCCACATTTTCCATAACACTGGCCATGAATGTTTAGGTCAGCTGCCTATCACACTGATGACACAGACTTCTCTTCAAATGCATTTGTTTTGACGTGTCTAAAGTAGATCTTAAAATGTTGGCCAACACTGTTAAACCTTTTTATAACTCACATAAATTTCAACTGAAGCTACTATATACAAACAGAAGAGAGCTCTAGTTTTGATTAATGCCTTCTGGCTACGGCAGCATTAAATATTTTTAAAAGCTACTTATATAGAGATTTATCAAAATGTCACTATTTGCCTTCGGAGCCATAGTTAATACCAAAAGACTGCAAATTCTCAAAATGAGCCATCTTGAGGGTGATATATGTATAGAAAATGAAGTCATTAATATATTTTTTATTACTATGGTGGGTTGTGCCCCAAGTGGCTTCCAGATACACCCCCCTGCCTCCCCAAACTCAGCAGTACATGGGGAGAAAATAAGACAGAAAAGCTCCTGTGCTGAGATGAGATAAAGGCAGCTTGATGAAAGTGAAAGGTGTGTATGCAACGACAAGAAGAGGAATTTATTTACTACTTCCCAGCACCTGTAATGACTAACTGGGAAGACAAATGCCCAAACCAACCATGTCCCAGCATCCTCCTCTCTTCTCCCAGGTTTTATTGCTGTTCACAACCCTCTGGTGAACCTGGGTCAGTTGTCTCATCTGGGTCCCAGTCTGAGGGACCCAGTGTGTTTGGAGAGAAAGCCCTGACACTGCAAGGGGTACTCAGCAACAGCAAAACACTGGGGTGATGTCACTGGTGGTTTTATAAACCATAAATGCAAAGCACAGCATTACATGGGCTATCAGGAGGAAAATCAACTCCATCCCACCTTGTAGCCACCACAATCACACGGCCAAACTGCTGGCCCACACAGTCAACACCATAATAGGCACATGAACTGGGTAGTAAACACTCCATGTAAGAACACAGCTAAGCAGAACCTGGACAGACTGCCAGTATGGAAGATGTCTCATTATGGAAAAGGGAAAGAAGAAAATGGGTTTATCTAATTTAATGATCTATCTGAAAAAGACAATGAGGTGTATTTACCATACTGTGTCCTGCCATAAACACTCTGGCATGAAAAAGAATGAATAATGAATTTGAAAATACATTATATAAAGTTATCTAAAACATTTAAAAAGCAATGTAATTTATCCTTCTTTAACAGAAGTACTACAACACATACAGGCCAGAGGTGTGAAGAGGGCTTTGTTAGCATGCTAATATGTTCTTCAGATGGTTTTGGCATTCTATGGCACAGTGATATAGCTCATTTGTGTGTCCATTTCACAACCCCATTTTACATTCAAGGATAATATTGGCTCAAATTCATGTTCATTAATATCTGTACACCACCTTGTCAGCTTGACCATGGCACTAAGTGCTACATCCAATCTTTTCTTAAACACCTCCAGGGATGGTGACTTCCCCATGTTCCTGGGGAGGCCATTCCAACGCCCAATCAGCATATCTGTGAAGAAATGCCTCTCCCAATGCCCAACCTGAACCTCTCCTGCAGCTTAGGACATGCTGTGTCCTCTTGCCCTGTCACTGGTTGCCTGGGAAAAGTGCCCAACCCTCCTTTCAAGGAGTGGTAGAGAGGGATCAGGTCACCCCTGACCCTCCTCTTCTGCAGCTAAGTAACTCCAGCTCCCTCAGCTGCTCCTTACAGGACTTGTGCTCCAGACACTTCACCAGCACTGCTGTCCTTTTCTGGACATGCTCCAGCACCTCAATGCCCTGCTTGGAGTGAGGGACCCAGAACTGGACACAGAACTGGTGGTATGGCCTCTGCAGTGGGTACTCACTCAGTACAGGGGGACAATCCCTGCCCTGCTCCTGCTGGCCACACCATTGCTGGTCCAGGCCAGGATGCCTTTGGCCTTCTTGGCCACCTGGGCACTGCTGGCTCCTGTCCAGTCACTGTCACCAGCACCCCCAGCTCCTTTTCCTGTGGGCAGCTTTCCAGACACTCTGCCCCAGCCTGTGGCCCTGCCTGGGGCTGTTGTGAGCCAAGGGCAGGACCAGCCCTGGGCTTTGTTGGACCTCCCACCATTGGCCTCAGCCCATGATCCAGATCCCTCCATGGAGCCCTCCTGCCCTCCAGCAGATCAACACTCCCACCCAGACTGGTGCTGCCTGGGAATCTACTGAGGGCACATTCAATCCCCTTATCCAGATCATTCACAAAGACACTGAACACTCAACAGAAATACTTAACAGAATAAAGATACTAGTATCTAAAATGTTTCTAAACCATCTAATCATTTGAAGTAATAAAACATATCTACGCATGAAGAAATGGAGGCTTTTAATCTTCCTGTGAAATTCAGACAGCACACTGAAATTCAGATATCCTGTGAAGGACAGCACTTGAATTTGAAACAGAAAAAAAAAGTATTTATTCCATTGGAATATAGGCCTAACACTGGCATTATCACCTCTTATCATGAAAATATTTTCAGGCAACTTAAGACAGTGGTGACTGATTGGGACCCTGGATTTTTAAACCCTGTGTGGAAAAGAGATGAGCCTCTAAGCAGCAAATTTATACATAATCTGCATTCCTGGAATAGACCTGAGTGTTTACCAAAATAATCCATTGACCAAATGGTCTGCAGGTTAAATAGATAAAAGAAAACACTAAAAAAGACAGAGAAAATTACTTCTACCAACAGAAGCAAATGTTTGTACCTTGTCAGGAAGAATATGGGAAACTCTAATAAAATGCCACTGAAGGATCTACTGGCATAACTTCATGGTAAATACACTTGCAGGATTATGAAATACTATTTTGAACCTGTTTTCACTTTTGTATAATCACAACACAGCACTGTTATGAAAACACTCAAGAGAACCCAGGGTTCCCATGGCCAGGCTACCTCTTATGTTAGCATTTATCCTCTTTTCCACTCAGCTTACCATCGAGACGCAGGTAAAGGAAATTTCTAAATGCAAAGTAGTCCTCCATGATGGTCATGAGTGATGTCATCTGGCAGAAAAGCAGCACACGATGGTTGGTCGCCCGTAACTTTGGCAGAATTCGATCGAGTAGCTCAAACTTCCCTGAGGCCCGATAAAGTTCAGCTCTGTTGGAGAGAAGCAGCACAGTCAATGCCAGAATAAACCCCGTAATTTAAAAGTCTGTAGTCGCTATCATGTCAGAGTATAGCAATAAGACTAATTTACTTAATCTAAACAAGACCAACAGCACTTTTCTTTCTTTAAAATTGCACGTTGATAAAATAAACACAAGTGATGTCCTGTTTTCCTGATTTTTCTTCGATTACAGAAACTGTGCCAATTTTCAATCACTCAGTTCTTTTTCATTATTCATTAAAACAAACAATATTTCTCAGCTAGATAAGCATTCCATAAGTTAAGACATCCACCTGCTATTTTGATCTCAACTGGCATTAAAAACAACTTTGAAACTGCAGTTTCAAATTGTATTCATCAGGCATCTGCTGGAAACAACTCCCTTTCCACTCAACTATTGTGCACATGGAAGTGAAATACAGCAAACTGAACTAATATATGGAGATAGGGCCAGGAGTCTGATATAGGAAATACCCTTTAGCCATACAACCTTAGTCGTCCTGAACAGTGTTTAGCTGCTTTGATTAACTTCTGATTAACTCTTTGATTAATTTGATTAACTCTTTTGTCTTCTATGCAAAGAACTGCAAAACCACCTCCTAGCACTGAAATCCCAACCACAACCCAGAAAATGATTAGAAGTAAACAGAATGTCTAAATCAGCACCACAGTGATACAATTTACAGAAATAAACTTCATGCAACTTTTTTTCTCTAACCTTGAGTCTCTACTCTCAAAATACAATTTATCATTAGCAATGGCACAAACTCCAGAAGATACACAGCCTTCTGATATGCATAAATATGTAAACAGGCAAAGACTAAATTGTTTTGGAGACAAGTATTCTGGCATATTAGCTATGCACACAAACACTCTGGTGTACTAGATGAGGGAAAAAAAATATCATTAAAACCTGAACAGGAAGAAAGTTAGGTGGATGATACACACTTCTGGTTTAGAAAGCATCCACTAACTTGAGAGTTGCACAAAGTGTCAAGAAAAATAAAGCCAATCTTTTTCATTTCAGATAACGGAAGAAATGCCACTTTAATTTGGAAAAGAAATAGTAAAGAAGGAAAAGCAGAAGGCAAAAGTAACAAGAAAGAGAAGAAAATCCTAACAGATATCTCTAAAGAGTCATCCCAATAAATTCCAGATGATATATTCTTTCCAAATAAGGGAAAAGGAAGATGAGTCTTTTCTGTCTGCCATCCTGAAAGAGATGGACAGTGATGAAAAGATCTTATAACACTTCTACTACTCTACTATTAATACTGTTATAGTACTATTAGGTTTTGCTTTACATATGTGCCCTGAATTTCCCTCTGCCTTTCTATGGTTTTGTTTTACATATGTGCCCTGTACTTCCTCTTCCTCTGTATAAAAAGCTTGAGTTTCCTAACATGTAGCTTCCAGAAAACTAATGTGATCATTAATTCAAATACAACACTATGGACAGCAGGAAAAACAGAGAGTTACCCATTAATGACACCATTTGAGTAGCCCAGATGTTCAGCAAAGGACTCCTGCAAAGTTATAAGCAATAAACATATTAGAAACTACACAGCAATCAAAAACTATGCATTCTTATAGAAATCAAATTAAATATACGAGTATTGTGGTTTGGGTTCAGTGATGTTCATTCTCTCTTGGAAACCACCTTGTGGCAACAGAGCTCTGCTTAATGTTTTCCTGTACAATTATTTGAAATTCATGATTTGCAGAAGTGACTTCTGCAGCACACGTTTTACCAGATTACAAATATGGTAGAATATTAATTAATTTATACTAATCAGCAGAAGATCCATCTGTGAATTACTCAATTTAATTATTCAGCATACAAGATCATGAAGAGTGAAAACTGCAACAACAACGACAATAAATCTCAGTAGGTAATTGATTTTATTTTCATAAATTTGACTATATTCCAGATATTTATGACACTTTCTATCTTTTCAGATATATTATATCCATATAATACTTAGGTTCTATTGAGAGATGCTATACAGATAGTACACTTTTGCTGAAAAAACAAGATGGATGGAATAGAACAATAGTAGTTGACACTGCAGAAGATTAGCAGCCTGCTAACTACTAAAAAGATTCTACACATGACATTTTGAACCAGAGTCTATATGCAATAAATTTGGTGTGTGTGAATATCAAGTTGCTCTGGGTTGTCTTAACAAAAAAAACTTTCACTTTTTAAAGATATTGCTCCATAAAATTAAACACTTAAAAAATAGACTTTGGATTATAAATAAACACATGACTAAAAACACTTGTTGACTATAATACATGTTTTTTTTCATATCTGTCCTTTCCAGTGTAAATTATGTGGACAGACATACCCCCTCCCACATACATAAGCTTCAGCAGTTTTCTATTATCCTAGCAATCTGAATAAAAACAACTCTCAAAATCAAACTTATCAGTCTTACCTCAATGTGCTGGAACATGTATGGGTGATTGCATATCTTTCTCAATTGCATGATAGTGTTCATAAGAGTTTTTGCTCCACCTTTTCCCTATGGGTACAAATGATGCAAACCAAATGAATTATTTCTTAGCTTATGAATATACCCTTTTAAAATATTTTTATCCCAAAGCCGAACACCACATCCCTTAAAATAAACCCCAAAAGGAAATGACAATAAAACTCCCCAATAAGAAAAAGCAAACCAGGTCAAACCAAAACAACAAAAATCAAAAAACTATTGTACAGTTGTCCTGCTGTATTAATTCAACTGTCATAAGGATGCTCTGTAATGAAGAAGAAAGACCTGGAAGTAATCCATGAAGTGCACTACATTTCTACCTCCAGTATTCCTGGTGGGAAGCAGAGCATCTCTTGTCCTGATTATTTATACTGCTTATTATGAAACCATACAAACTCCATAGTGCCAGACCCCCCTAACAGGAAGTAATTCTAGCTGGATTCTTTCCAATTCCATACTAACTTCTCCAGTCTGTTAACTCAATATATGGGTTTCTCACTCCAGGCCAAGTAAAACATCAGGCCTCATGTACTAAAATGTTAAAGCTCACCAAATTCATGAGTCATATTATTTAAGGAAGTATATTCTCAAAACACACACTACAGTTAATCTTGTAGAATCAGGACACTCATCAGATAGTCAGGTGTCCCAGACCAAACTGTATGGTTAAAAACTAACTGTGGCTGGTCAATGCAAGTTTGAGAACACTGTATCACACTAACATTGCCAAAAACTTGTTGCTTTCAAATGCCATTTTGTTTTGTTTCCATTTTATAAAAGTGTAATCAGAGTGGCATCAATATTCCAAGCTTACTATATGACTAATTCAGATTTATTTTTAAAATCTCAGCCAAAACAATCTACCAATTTTGAATTGTAAACTAGGGGAAAATACAGTACTTGATTATAATATATACTAGCAACATTCTAGTCTTTTCTGGGAAATACACTGAAATCATAACTTTGATCTAGAGCAGAGATTATCCATTTAAAGGGGGAACTCCACATATTTAAAACTTGGTTTTGTTCTTTCCAAGATCATCTCAAATTTGCTCCAAAATGCAGTTCATGTTTGTTATAAAAGTAATTTCCTAGAGCTTTCCATCTGAGCAAATTATCTCTAATCTCAGCTGGGTCCAGGCCAGAGCAGCAGAAAAACAAGATTTTTTCCTAACACAATTCTTGTTTGCTCACTGAAGCCAAGCAGTTTTAACAACCACCTCCCGCTGCTGCCAACAGGCAGCAGTGGTAACAGAGCTTAATTTAACATTTAAAGAAAAAAACTAGTTAAGAGAGGGGTGCAAGAATGGAAAAATTTTAGCCCCCTGGGGAGAGAGGAAGGCAAGGGAAGTGTTCTGAAGACAGCAAAGGCAATTTTAATTTAATTTAACTGGTTAATCACAAAGCCAGGTAGAGAAACAGGCAGGACAAAACACACAAAAACATCTGAGCAGATGAAAGATAGAGACCAGAAAAAGAAGAGTGTGAAATAAAATGATATTTTTAGGACAAATATAAAGACATTGAATTGCAAAACTGAGTTAAAAATACAACTGAGGAACATGAATTAATGTCTAAAAAGTGTTCAAAATACGAACACTTTGAAAGATGTGTTTCAATATCCAGTGAAACAGAACCCTTTTCTGGAGTTCAATTAAGCACCAGTAAAGAAAACAATTTGACTGCAAAGAACTAAAAAGGTAAAGTAAGATACTGAATAGAAAAATCACCCACTGTACCAATGCAACATGAAAAAAAGGACAATGGAAAGACTGTATGTGCACTGCATGAGCAATATGCTCAGAGGGTGCAACTGAAACTCTTGCATTCTAGACATTCTGCAGTATTTCACATTTACTACAGAATTTCAAGTTTGTTATCAGGTGAAAAGTTGATGCATGGCAATTTCTTCACTCTGTATTGACTGGATCAAACCCCACAACAGCCTAACCAATGTTTGCTGATACAAAATCTGACTATATGACTTTGAATCTTACTGATCTCTTAAGGAATTTTGTCACCAACAGACCTTGTAAGGATGAATGCAAGTATACAGTCCTAGCTGACTGAAACAAGACTTAACTAATAGCTCTGAAAGAGCAGAGACATGACCTTCTGCAGCCTTTGCTGCCACAATCACAATTACTCAGATATATCACTGAATTAAGCTCAGCCAGGGGAAATGCAGTTTTTTCTAAAACAGTGCCTCTTTGCAGAAAGGCACTGCAGCTACACCGGATGCACACAGCATCTTCTCCCTGTGAATAGCTGCAGTCTTATAACTGAAAGGCATGCCTGAAATTTCTCTTGCCATGAGACATACTGGCAGCAAAAGTCTACCCATTAATTTTATAAAACAGAAATCATATTGTTAACATGTTTACTCATAATACATTATTTCCTTCACATTTTAGTCTTTCTTTTTTTACCTTCTTGTCTTTTTCAGAACCGTCTGTGAGAAGGATCCCCTTGGCTTGCATGTGACGGTACAGGATCTTTTGAAGAGCTGACATGTCACATTTGATCACATATTCCACCTGGTGTAAAAAAAAAAAAACAAAACCCATGAACATGCTGACATAATAATGTTAGTAGGATCTAACTGCAGGCTCTTGTCATTCTAGAACAAAACAAAAAAACCCCTACTAATCTTTTATCCAATGCAACTGCAAGCACAAAAATTAGTATCTCAAAAGATTATCCATCACAGTTGCAGTGAGACAACTTAATCTTAAGGATGCAACTGCAGGATTACCAACATACTTTATTTCTCAGTCTGTAAGTTTTAAAACCTAAAAAATAATTTAAAATTGATTTTATATTTAACATGCAACTAAAAAAGTATTTTATGTTTAATAACCAGTGGAATTTACTGTGTCTATTAAGTACTATAAAAATATAAAGCAAAGAGTAATAAAAATATCATCACTGAATATCTAGCAATTAAGAATTCCTCATAGAGTCTATCTGGCATGTTTATCTAGGCTGTCATAGAAACACAGCATTTTATCAACATCCATTAAAACACAGGGAATTAATACAGTACTGCTTGACCCCTACATTCAGTCTGGCTTGTTCAGCTTTGTAAAACTATATTTAGTTTTTAACTGCATACTAGATTTAAAAACAGTAACAGAAAGACTTCACACACCAATTTTATGTAATTTTTTTCTACTACCCAGTATCCAGATTGCAGTCACTATGTTTTTAATAAGTTATGTCAAATAAAAACTGTAACATAATCATGCTACTGGCTAGAAATCCTTCAAGCTGTGAATAAGAGTCAATGTATAATATTCCTAATGTTGAATAAATAAACAGCAAGAAAATCATCGGGTTATTTTCTTCTCAGAAAGACAAGAGTTCAAGCTCCTTAAAGAGAAGAGACTTCTTTGAGTGGCTACTTTACCAATATTTGCAATAGCAAATGAACCTGATTAGCAGGTTTCACTCCTCAAGTTCAATCCTCATGGTTGCATAAACTCCTCTTTTCAAGATAATGGCAACAAAAAGAAACGTGGTCTTCTGAGTATGAGTGTGTATGTAACTTGAAAATTTTCCCTCTCCAGTGCCTATTATTTGATTTATGAAATACAGTGCCTTGATTTCAGTATTATTTTCAAATACAAGCATCTTTTATTCTCAAATAAATGCTTCTGAGAGTATTGAGAATTTGACACTTGAAGGAACAGAAATTTGCAACAGCAGTAGTGTTGACATGATTATAAAGATCAAAAATAATTTCAAAATTACTTTATTTGTATTACCTCTAAGCATCTGTTCTTCAGATGCTCAGAGTTCTTCATTCATTTAGCCAGTCAGCTCATAACACACATTAAAAATATTTCAGCTTGGTATGGTTTCAATCCACTTTACCTTAAAACCAACTTTTCCTTACCACACCTTCAAATTTACTTTTTTAAAATTTTATTTGCTGTTGTTATTCTGGTAAGAGGAATGTAGAATTGCAGAGGAGGACAGAGCGGGAGAAGATGAGTTACCCAGAAATAAAAACAATTATATTTGAAATCAGAAAATATTTTTATGTTCTGAATTAAAGAATTAATTAATTCTTTAATTAATTAATTAATTAATTAATTAAATTCAGAATTTAATTCCACTAGTTAAAAATAACTGTGCAATTTCAACAAGGCACTTCACACAAATCCTGGAATGGTAACACTGAACCAAATTGTGCCTACTTTATAAAAAGTGCAGTAGTCCTCCAGAAATTTCAGTGAATTAGCTTCCACACAGTGCAAGGAGGATTGGTACAGGACAGAATTTTATCCTCAGTGTATGGCTGACTCATAAATTGAAACCAGACTCTAATGCAAAGAACAGTTGCCTGTCTTACAGTGGTTACAACAAACACATTTAAGGTTGGTGAGGAACCCTGAGAATGCAGACACTTCAGGTAATCAGGTTTCCTCAGTGGCCAGTTTTCTCTGAAGAGGTATAAACAAACAAACATTAAAGAGGTTCTCTTCCACAAAATATGAAAACAGGACTTTACTTAATACTTAGAAAGAATATTAAACCCCTTTCAAAACTCCTCTCATAGCAAACCTTTTCTGGCAGCTGAGATTCAACCTCCTTCTTGAGTCTTCTCAGGAGGAAGGGTCGAAGCACTTTATGGAGACGACGGATGATCAGAATAGTTTCTTCCTCATTTAAGTCCACCTAGAGAAGTTCATAAAAGTCACTACAAGGCAACTCAAATGTACTATGTAATGTCTTCTCTCACATGAAAAGTTAAGAATGTGCAGTAATTATTTGCATCTTACAACCAATCTGACTCTGAGTCAAAAAGTGTGCTTTAAACACTAAAATTTTGGTATTATAAAAAAGAGGTCTTTTAGTTATGCTAAATCCCTAAGTACCAGTGCAAGTTCAAACACTAATCCTTCTGTGTAAGCTCTTTTCTGTTCTCATCAAAGTGGTTTACTTCTGATCTTTAAAGAAAACACTGTCACAGTACCCTTTCTCCAGTCATGGCAAACGGAGCATTGAACCACTGCTCAAATGTGCTGCAGCTCTTGAAAATGGTTGGAAGGAGGAAATTGAGAAGAGCCCAAAGTTCAGGCAGTTTGTTCTGCAAAGGAGTCCCAGTCAGCAGGATTCTCCGAGGGGCCACGTAGTGAGTGTTCAAGACCTGAGTCAGTTTGCAGTGATGGTTCTTCATTCGGTGGCCCTCATCCACTATCATGTACTTCCACCGAATCTGAAAGAAAAAGACAAGTTGCTGAAGTTAGAACAGGCCAGACTTTGTCAAGTTCCTCCCAGAACAAAAATAATTAAAGCCTGAGACACCCATCTGTCTCAGCCTTGAGGAAATCAAGCCTTATTCAACTATCAGTGTCCTTGCTTTGCTAGCAACAAACATAGAGACAAACACTAGGTATGATGTTGAATTCTGACTGGAACTGAAACAGCTTTCCCATTTCTGGGAATAAGATTAGAATGACTGGCAGTCATTCTTCAAGGCCAGAACATGGTTCACAGTGGAAAAGAAACCACACAAACTGCAAATAAATCTGTCTGTAACAGAAGAAGAACCTTGAAAGGAGACAAAAGCATTTGCAGATAAAATTAAGCATGCTCATAAACAACAGCAACCCTGAACTTCATTTTGTTCCAGCTAATCCTATGTTTCTACTTGAGAAGAAAGCAGCATAATTAATATCATCTCAGTTACTGAGACTGATACTGGCCACATCCTGAACGGCCACATTCAGGAAAATCCTAAGTGTTTACTTAAGGGAGAGCTGTGACTGAGAAGTTCAATCATAAACTGAAGAACAGGAACATAAATGAAAGGGTTAACTTTTACTGAAGGACAGAACCACTGAGAATTTCCCTATAAAACAAAAATGTGTTTTGTGGTGTGCTTGACACTTGAAGGTGTCTGGGTCTTACTGTAGAGAATAACAGTTAAAATTACCTTAGCAAGGATATGTTTGTCCTTTATTATGTACTCATAAGTGGTTAAAAGAACATTAAATTTTCCACTTCGAAGCTGAGGAACAAGTGAGCGGCGCATGGCAGGTGTACCCTGGAAGAGAGAGACACCTGAGTTGTTATTCTACACTCTGATGAAGAAGAAACATTGTTTTTATCAATGAGAAGACAGCAAACAACCAGACGAAGCTGCAATCCTACCATGCTGTGAATAATACACTGACATAATTCCAGATCTTCTCAGAGTGCTTTCCCTAAACTGCTGCTAGACTTTAAATCTGCTTACGGGGCTCATGGAAGTGTAAAGCCAGTGGTCTGGTTTTGCTACAAATTTCTTGGCTATATTACTACTACAGTAGCCACACAAGAAAGTATTTAGCTAGGAATAAAATGTTATGTAGTTACCATTCATAACTCTGAGCAGAAGCCTTGCAGATGTGATAATAAACAATTTTATTCTGCCTTTTGTACAGCTGTTTACAGTTGTTTTCTACAGTCCTTCACAGTTTGTAATATTCTTCTTAGTATGGTTAACTCACCCTGCTTAGCACCTGATAATACATGACAAAACCTGATAAGCAGATAGTTTAAAAACTTGCAGAGACAGAGGAAAAACTGTCCTTAGTTCTCATTCTTTCAATTCTACAGTCATACAAAAAGCAAAGCAAACCTTGTAGGATATCTTCACCACAGAAGGAGCCCATTTGTCAAATTCGTATGTCCAATTGGATAAAGTCCTATCATAGAGATTAGAGAGAAAAAGTAACAAGTTACATCATCTGCAGATCAAACTTTATAAACGTTTCCAAGTGGTTGCCAGCTTTTCAACACATTTTATGTAATCAAGCCCCCTAAATAACAACATATTTTAAAAATGCACTTCATATACTGCAACGAAATACATGTATCTCAGAGGAAAGTAACCAGAAAAAAATGTGGGAAAAACTCATTCAGCTTATATTCAGGGCCCTTTTTGAAACCAGCAGAAGTTGTGTTTTACATGCACCTTTATGCTTCGGAACATATTAATGATAAGTTCAGTATCTCTGAACAAAAAACAGATCTGCAAGTTCCATATTAGATTTATTATCCAAAAATGGAGATTACAGCTTTTCAAATACAGCCCAATGAAATTGATAGTAGACTTCATCTGTACTCTAAATGAGCAAAACTACTCAATAGTTCCACTACTGCCACTATGAGGATCCACTCTTGCACTGCTCCTGCTGTTTGATCCAAACAAAAAAGCTGCTATAGTGTACATAATTGAGACATGAGACAACATGAGACAACAGCAAAAAATAACTTTGAGGTTTTTCAGCTGCTTGCTTTTTTTTTTTTCCCTTCTTAGTGGACCAGTGATGGCAGCAATACTAGCTATGTAGAAAATGCAGAGAAAAGCTTTTAAAATGTATAAAACAAAAAACTTTCAGCTCCTCTCATTTTTAAAAAAACACTAGAGTACTTAAAAGACAGCAGATGTGTTACTGTGCCCATATGAAAATTGACATTAAAAACACTACCCCTATTTTTGTTCTATAGATGTTCTCCCAGGTGTTTCTTTTCAAACTAGGCTTATCATTTGTATTCATACAATTAGGCACACCTGTGGCATTTATCTTAATCAGTTACTACTGCAGCACAGCCAGAAGACAGGACACCTCAAAAGAAACCAAGAGATGACCACAAATCAAATTTATCCTAATTGTAGAACAAAACTGCATGCTTAGCCCAGTTGGTGGGAAAATAAGCTAATGAAACTACCAGGGAACCTCTCAACATCAATCAAATCAATTACACATAAAAAGAAAACAACTCCTCAACATCCTATAGGAGTTCTACAATGATTGATTTTTTTTTTTATCTGGATCACTAAAACCCACACCTGACCTTTGGAGAAAGGAAAATGCATTAAAAGAAATTTATAAAACATTTTTGAAAGCTAAGGAAAAGCAAAAAGGGGGGCAGCATAATAAACAACCATAATCTGCATGCCTGACAAAAGTGTGTATCAATGAAGGCTACATACAACCAGGGCTACCTATACAGTACTTAAAAGATCAACCTCATTAAAGTATGCCTGCATGGTATCAGATGAGGCACCAGCTGCTTAAAGAATTAAGCAACAGATTTTCAATATCAGAGTTAAAAGCTGATGTGCATGCATGTAGCAGGAAATAAAAGAACATCCCCCTCTTTTGGCTTAAGAGTGAATTACAGTAAATTCAGTACAGCTTGCCAAAATTCAAGAGAATCAAGTGTTTTACCAGCTTTCTGGTTTTTCCAGTGTGTTATGTTCCAAATAAACCAATTTGCAGTGATTAGAACAATAATGCCAGAATGAGACCCGTTACTTACGACAAGGGAACAATGATGAGATATGGGCCATTGAGTCTTTTGTGCTCCATCAGGTAAGTGATGAGAGCAATAGTCTGTATTGTCTTTCCCAGTCCCATTTCATCTGCTAAAATTCCATTCAGATTGTTATTATAGAGAGAAACCATCCATTCCAGTCCCTGGAGCTGAAATGAAGAGCAAGAGTTTCAGTTATTTAAAACCCACAAAAATAACTAATAATAAACCAGCAGTATGGAACTAATGTTCTGATGTCCCTGTCTACTTACAAGTTGTATTTCCCTTAGTAATACTATATGCATGGGGAGCCCTGTCTCTCTTTACATGGAAATCATCATTCCTGTTTAAAACACTCTGTAAGTTGAAGTCAGATTTCATCTAGAAAGGTTTTTCTACTGCACACAAAGCAACAGAGGCACTCATAGCAAGGCTGATAAACACCACTGCAGGGATTTGTTCCTCTGTTTCAACACACTCAAATGCTAAAACTTTCTGTGTGTATTTCGTTACATTTGCCTGTGTCAGTTAAAATCTTTCAAAACAAAACTTGTCAAAACTGCAGGAAGCATGTAAGCCTCACACTTGCCAACTGCATCACTGGTATGCTAAAGCTCTTGTGGCACATTCCACTCAGCCAGACTAAACTCCAAAACTCCACGTCAGAATAGGCCACCTTTGTCCAAATATGCCTTGTGTATAAAATTCCAGAGCTGGAAGGAAGCCAGAGTTCTGCAGCTTAGCAATGTCTACATAACAGAATTTCACACTCCAAGGAATACTGCTAGTAAGCACTACTCCTTTGTCAGACAGATTTCCATGTGTGTGTATCACATTTCTGATGGGCCTGTGAAGTTTCTACTTCTCATGTCCAGAGTTTTGGTGTGTCTTGTGCATGGAGGGAGCAGGAAATTAGGTGGTCTGAGAAAGTTCAGAGGGAAAACTCTACAATACATTCTTGAAGTAATTGCCTGCTCTCCCTGCAAGACAATATCCAAAATAATGTTGCCAATTTACTGGCTTTACATGTGGACTGATTCATATTTACTATTAAAGAACTGACTGGAATATGTAGTCTCACTCTATGCCCCACCTACAAAGTCACTTCAGAACTGAGAAGAGGAAAGCTATCTTGTCTGTGTCATGATTCTTTATGTGGAGATGTATCTATATCTATCTATATCTACATCTCTCTGTATCTATCTACAGAAACAGTGCTCTGACTAGACAAAAGATGCAGGTTGTTGGAGTTAACTAGAAAGTTGTACTATTGCAGGAGTGTAGAAAATATGCATCAAGGACATTTTCAACTACACATGAATCTAGCTTATACCAAAGTTCTTGGCTACTAAAACCAGTGAAAGTCTGTGGAGAACATGTGACACCAACCTCCATAGCAAAATATTTTTCTTATTTTCAAACTGTATCTATCACCGCCCTGAAATACTAGGACCTTAGCTAAAGAATAAAATTCTAAACTTTTAACTATTGGAAGAGGAAAAATACTCCTCATCCATCACAAATTAAAACAGTAAGAAATGAAATTACACATCAATGAAAAGGATACAAAAAGCAAAATATTATTCACCTGCAGCGAAGAAAAGGTCGAGGTAGGTGCAGAAAGTTTGTATTATTCAAGAAGTATGTATGAAACATTATCTGTGACAGGTGTCATTGCTTTATCCATACTTCCAAATTCTAACCTACTAGAGCCTTTGGATTTTTTAACAAATTTTCAGTCTGCCATTTGAAATACAACACTGACATGTTGGGAATAATTCCAAGCTTTAGGTACTTTATTGTTTTAATGATTTCTCACCTGATAATGTTTTAATGTGCCATTAATAAGAAGGGAAGACTGCTTTTCCACCCTTTCGGTGATTGCATGAGCAACAGTGTAGTAGGACTGAGACCCTCTAGCACTATATTGCATGCTGTATTCATCATCCACATCTTGTTTGGCTGTCCTGGAAAGCAGAAAAAGAACTTGAATGAATACAAGCAAGTATCTTTTGACCATGGCTTACATACCTATGTCTAAAGAAACAGTTCAAGTCCTCAGCTGTGAATGAGGTGAGTACACCAAAGGGTGCAAGATTATAAAGTATATACAGTTAAAAGATCATGTTCCTTCTCCTGCAGATATTTATACCACAGAAGTGGAAAAAAATCACTCTAATCTAGAGAAAGCTACTCTTGTGAAATGCTACTGTAAGAAATCACAGTTCCTAATAAACAGCAGTTAAGGAACACTCACTCAATGATCTGCTTTGCATCTTTCTCAGAAACTTCCTCACTGTTAGGATCCAGGAGTATCTTCTCATCTGTTTCTAATTTGCTTGATTCTTCCTCCTCATCCTGCAGAATACAGAAAAAGAACAGAAGTGCTGGGAAGTGTAATGTGCTCCTCAGTCACACTTTCAGCTGGCATTCTCATACTGGTAGCTTTCATTGGTCAGTGCTTTATGACAGACACCTCAATCGTAAGGTTCAATTTATACCTACTCTGCAACAAAACTGCACTGCAGCATAACAAAATGATTAATTTTTGACATACATTTACCAGCAGGAAGTCGTAATACTTCGAAATAAAAATGAATTTTCCCCTTTAATGATCTCACTTTCCAAAGGCTTTCTCTGACTACCATATTCATGGAGAGTATTCCAATACCATGTTTATTTTCATGTTGTATTCTAGATGTATGATAAATTAGTAAGGCTTAAAAAACTGCCAAGTACTACTTATTTAGGCCTTTAATTTATTCATTTTTTAAAACCAATTATTTTTACTCTTCTTGAAATAACTTGTCTTTTGGCTACAGTTGCAGCAGATAGCAAACAACTTAAAATCTCACTGAGATTCTAAAATCTGACAGGTATCAGGCCTTTCTCTCCTACCTTAATACTAACAGAGGTGTAGAATTACACTACCACAAATTACTCCTTCAAAGACACACCTTAACATCATACAGTCCAGTCACTTTCAGTGGTTTTTGCACTAGTAATGTAAAGGCTGCTGAACTGAGGAGATCTGAGTACTATACCTAGTTCTGCTACCAGGCTGTTGATTGAACATGGTTCTTCTCTACTCCTCACTTCTGTTCTCCTTTAGAAATTACTGATCTGAAAATGCTATTCAAGTATTACTATTCCTGATTCATGGTATGCAATATAATGACCCTGCAAGACTGGGATCTTTGTGTGGGTTAATTATAAGATTCTTTTCAGGAGTTTGTTAATAGCAGTATTTAAATCACCCTCCAAATACTGAAACAAATAAGCCTACCCTGAAAAGTCTGAATATAAATCCCCAGCATAATCCCTAACATTTATTAAACATAATATATAAATAGTAACCATATTATTTTATTGCCCATAAAACTTTCAATGCATAAACTCTGAAGACATTAATTTCATTCAGCACAAAGCCACAACGCAGCATTTTCTGAGATGTATTTTAAAACAGGAACCTGCCTAATTCTCTGGTTCATTACTATTAATAATCAGAGTAAAATATTTAATCTTCCTAACCACAATTACCAGTTAGGCATTTACAGTGTATACAAAAACAACTGCTATAAATCAAGAATTACAGCATCAGTTTTTCCTGTTTGTATTTGTTTTAAAGCACCTGCACATCTGCTATCACTTCCCCCTTTTTTTTTATGAAGAAGCAGAAAATGAAATAAGCACTTGTTTTCTACTGTATTGTCGCAGTATTTCTTTTTAAAGATACATACCTCCTCCTCATATTCAGAGCCACTTTCATCTTCACTATCTGATCTGGGAGCAACTTCATAGCTGTACAAAAATGACAGAAAGATTGTGAATTACAGTTAAAAGGAGAAGGTAACAGGTTCAACACATCTCCTACTTAGCTTACATACAATAAATAAAAACAAGAATAGAACTGGTGAACAAGAAAGAAAGTATAACATAAAAAATACCAATGCAAATAGAAAAAAACACTCTACTTGCTATACTAACTACTTACCCAGGGTTCATTTCCAGCCAGGCATCCAGCTGACTTGCTTTGGGGGCTTCTGGTCCAAGAAGGACTTTGCCTGTTTCAGTGTGAGTCACTTTGACTGGAAGGTCACTCATCTGACTGCTCTCATCTATGGGCTAAAAATTCAAGTGAAATGTTACACCATAAGGCAACTGAACTTCATGCTTCTTGTACATAATAAAAAGAACAAGCAGAACGTTCAAAATCCCAGTTCTGGATGAACTGGAAGGTTCTGAACTTAACTGGAAGTGTTGTTACTAGATGCCACACTTTCCCACTAAGCAAACACTGAGTCACAGTATTTCTGTGTGTAACATATTCTATGTGATATCCACAAATGTACCCCAGTATGCCAAGTAAATTAACAAGAACAGCATTAAAAAGAATACACTGTTGGTTTTTGCAAATCAAGGCACAAGGTATGTATTCTTATAGGCATTTAATCCTGTTATTCATACCAACAGACATCTGTAACAAAAAACATACAGTAACCTTATGGCCTTTCTTTTTTCTTTTTTTTTTTGAGAAATAAGAACCAAACAATTCAGTTAACTTTCTAAGTAAAGGCCTTTTTTGAAGATTTACTGTCCTAACTTCTTCAACTAAGCTGATGAAACACCTGAAGGAATGAAATCTCTTACTTATCTATGTTGTAACAAAACTAGAATACTATAATCACTGTTTATGTTATTTCTTTGTCCTGTTTAATCACATATTTTTTCACTTCAAAAACTTTTTGCCTTCTAATACTGTTACTACCCATGAATATTTTCCAAATAGATATACATGAGCAAGAAAAACTAATTCTGAACAGTTCTAAATACAGTGATTGACAGAGCACAAAACTTAGCCAATTTCCATTGATACTGAAGTTACAGGAATGTTATGTGCATTTTTCTTGTGTAAATACAAATACATTACGTTATTTTGCTATAACTCTTACCACCTTAGCAGAGCTATCACTTTCAAGTACAAAAAGAGAGCAGAAGTAAAACAATAGATACAATTCAAAAGTATCTATAAGTATAGACTTATATAAGAAGTCTATATAAATTCTTTATATAAAAATGAAGTGGAATACAAAAATTGCACTAATGGAAGAGCTCTGAATGAGGCAGCATATGCTCTTCTGCTGAATGAATGGTATTATCTGAAGAATGACCCAGAAAAATTACTCATTTCTATTTGCTTCTGAGGAAGAAAGAATTTTCAGCTGTCTTAATCCAACAAAACACTGCAGTCTGTCCTGTGACTGAAAGGTAATTACATGCAATGTCAATAATTTGTATTTTTTATAAATATGAGAAGATGGACTATATGGTCTTTACGAGCTCAAACTAGAAAGTAAGTTGTCTATATACAGACTGCAAGAAAAATATTTCTTGTAAGCACATTACAAAACTGAGAGGCAGACTTCATCACACTCAGTGATAGATTCAATGTACTTTTCATTTCAGTCTTCGATTTTAGGAATAGTGAGAGGCTAGCATAAATGTTAACCTAGGTAATTATTATTTCTGTTTATAAACAACAGCTCCTAGAACAGTGGTCATCGTAACTCTTTTCAAAGTTACAGCCATGACACCCAATCCACTGGGAAGCTGGGGTTTTTTTAAACCAAAAACTGACAAGAAGAAAAAAACCAACACTTTGTAAAAATTCATACCTCTCCATCAGGACCAAGACCAGATGACATTCCTTCTGCATTTTCTTCAGCTTTCTGCAACAAATGAAGAATTGATAAATACTATGGTCAGATTACAAGTACAGAAAGAATAATTTATATGATGTAAAGATTTTGCATCATGAGTATGTTTCACTTATTCCTGAACAGCCTGAGATCCATGTTATTGTAGGTGAGGATGGATATAGACAGAGATAGGCCCAGAGCAATTAACACAAAAGAAACCATTTACTAATGTAAGGAGGGTACCTACTCACCTCAGTCAAGGATATAAATCTGCATATAAAGAAGTGGCTGGCCCACCTGATTTCTGGTTCAGACCTAAAGCTCAGTTTCTTATAGGCTATTGTAATGCAAATACAACAGTAAATTATTTTCACATGATTTACTATTAATTTCCTCTAAACTGCTTTAATCTCCATTTTAAAGGTGTCAGCAGGCATCACAGACACATGACGTATATTCATGCAAAGCACTTTTATCTTGGGTATGTATTTTGGGTTTTTTGGTCTGACAACTAACTAGAAGGAGTAATTTTGGAGTTCTCTGTACGATTCCAATCATGTGTAGACCTTACTCAAATCAGAAACAAAAGTAACCTTGGAGTTCTTCACCAGAGAAAGCTGGAT
Organism: Trochalopteron elliotii; assembly: GCA_024734555.1. NCBI lineage: Eukaryota > Metazoa > Chordata > Aves > Passeriformes > Leiothrichidae > Trochalopteron > Trochalopteron elliotii. The sequence continues at coordinate 305,966 of JANPWX010019792.1, forward strand.
TTTTTCCTCTCCAGGCACCAACCTGAGAAATGGCCAGTATGTTCCTCAAGGCTTATCTTCATTTACCTTACTTAAAAATGTAGACACAGTACAAGGAAAAATGAAAGACATACAGTTTGCTTCTGCATTCAAACTTTCCTAAACAATTCTGAGAATAAAGGACATTTTACAGCTTCTCCTTATGTCACACTGTTGAGTTTGCAGTACAGCAAAGTATTATTTTGGATACTAATGTAAGGAGAATAGACTAACAACAAGAAGTGATCTCTTAAATTGTATTTTAGAGATAAAAAGCTCCTAAGTATTATTAAGTTGTGTGATAAATATAGACCATCAAGTTACTCCTTTTTTTTGTTTAAGAAGTATACTTGAGGAATAGCTGCACTTCCCAATATCGATATAACCCTTAATATCTCCTTCGGATCGTACTTCAACCTTCTTCTTTGCCATTAAATTCCACTATCTAAAACATGTACTTGAAATGAGCATGCAGCAGCTGACACTTAGAAGAACATATTTCAAAGAAAATAAATGTAAATTATGACAGACATCTTGCACTTTTATTTTGGACCATGCAAACAGATCTTTAATATTGACAATTTAATCCTTGAACTGAGGAAATCTTAATATTAAAAAGCAATAAGGCACATTTTGTCAATTCTCTGCATGATGACAGGAAAAAACTACTAACAATAAAGTGAAAAGCTGCACAGCAATTTGAACTAGCCTATAAGATGAAAATTTCATATAGAATATTTTTTCTTATCCATGACTACAGTAGGAAGCTAGAGACAGAAAACACAAGTAGGGGAATGTCAAAGAAACAAAAAGGGAAAATCTAGCATGAAGATAAATGAAGATGAAACTGTATCCCAGAGGAAGAATGGAGTAATCTCAGGTTTTATTCTACTGAGAACATAAGGTTCACTTGGATATTCTATAAAGAGTCTGGCAAAGATTATTTCTTCACCACTTACTTCCTCACTGCCATCTCTAGGAGAAAATGCTAAGAATTCTCTTTTCTCATTTTTCTGTAAGTACAAAACATTAACTACAGGTATTAGTAGATTAAACCTTACTATGGACTACAAAACATAAAATCCTAAAAACTTAAAGTGTATGACTTGGAAAAAAGACACAGTGCCCATTAATTGCAGTGCATTCCACAGCCATGCTACAACATATTCATAGAATTCTGGACTAAAATAAAGAGTAACATTTGTGTGCACTCCTACTTCCTTCACGGATGAGCAAAAAAGATTGCTGGAAAGAAGTTAATTACAAACAAAATGACACAGATGATCAAGGCAGAGAAAAGATTTTTTTTTTTTTTCCCTAATCTTCCCTTAGGTTTTAGGGTGGGATATATATGAACACTGAATATTTACAGGACATATTTCCTTTCAACTTCAGGGACAGAAAATTATGTATTTACTGACATGGCCAGAAGAAAACCCTCTTTCTCCTGCATACTTAGACTAAACTGACACAGAAATATATCATATATGTGGACAGTTAAAGGAATATGTATTTGTTTACATTATTAAAGTGATGCAGTAATTCCACATGCTGTCTCAATAACAATTATCTCTACTGTGTATTATATACATTAAATCAGGACTGTTCTCACTGGTAATTACAGGCCAAGAACCCAATCCAAATTACATCTTCATTCTGCAGACAGGTTACTGTTCCTATGGTAAGAACATACTCCCAGGAGCAGAGGTTTTTTTGAGAGCAGGAGAAAACGTGTACTATTTTTTAGGCCATTAATGTCCAAGATCATTATTTTTTCTATGCTGGTTGTTTTTAGCATATTTCCAGTGCTGTTAGTAAACCTTGCAAAAATAATGCTTGTATTTGTAGCAGTAATTAGTAGCAAACCAGGCATGGAAATGGATTATAAAAATCCTCTTATACATTCTGCAAGAGATGAAAGGTACTCTGAGGTGGTAAAAAATGACAAATCACTCCTTAATCACTATTTCACACATGAAATTATTTTTTTGCAAATTGGACTGTTCAATTTCAACAACTTTCTCTTGCAGGGTAAAACGTTTCATATGAAGAAAAGTAATCTTGTGAAGTTTCAATTAAAGGTTAAAAATGCACAGTGAACAACATTACAGACAAAATACCCACTTTACTATAATAAACCTAGCCAAGTTTCTTAGCCATTTTCAGTGGTCCTTACAAAATGGACTGAGCCAGGTGTATAATGTGGAAGTCTAAAATGAGACAGCTACACAAACCATACTCTTGCCATCTTCTTTACAGAATGCATTTTTGATACACTGCATTCCTTTTGTGTACCTTAATCCCAACTTACACATCTGTCCCAATTTTACCTGTACAAAGTTTATGAGCAAGTTAGTGTTATGAGGATATTAACAACTAAGAATTTTAAAATCCTGCCTCCTTATCACCTTCCTTTGATTTAATGAAAGCATATGTATATTTTGATATAAAGAGAGAGAGATGAGCTCCCTCAGCACTGAGAATTTGGTGATGTAGATGTTTTTAGACACTCTGGTATGTGTGTGACAATCGGGCATCACCACATTTATCAACATTTAAACTGGAATTGAAGAAGAAATGGCTTAAAAAATACTTGCCTTCTTTCTTCTCCTTCGCTTCTTCTTCTCTTTGGCTGCTTGTGCCTGTTTATGCTCCCACACCAGGTTAGTCAAGTTGGCCACATACTCATCAGTCTGCTGCAACAGGTAGGCCAGGCGTCTGTCTTTCTTCTGATCAATCAGTTTTCGGTAGCCTTCTTCATCTTCAGCCTAGGAACACAAAGGAGATGTCAGTCATGACAGAAATGACAGTGAATGCATGCCATCCAAACTCCTGTGTCAATAACAAATCTCAGGTCGTTATGATCTGCACAGAGGGGTAGTTACATGGGTGAAGAGCTCACTGGATGATCAGGCCCAGAGAATTATATATTTGTATCAATATGTCACAGCATCAGAGGGCTTGGCAGGGACCTTGAAGATCATCTAGTTCAAATTCCCCAGTCATGGTAGAGACACCCTCCACTAGACCACATTGCTCAAAACCACATCCAGCTTGGCTTTAACACTTCTAGGCATGGGGCATCCACAACCCACTCTCACAGTAAAGTATTTCTTCCTAATACCTACTCTAACCATATTTTCACAGGACCACAGAATCATTATTAAGGTTTGGAAGACCCCAAAGGCACCAAGCCCAACCATCAGCTCGACACCGCCAGGTCCCACAGTAAACCATGTCATCAAGCAGCACACTGACATGCTTTCTGAACTTCCCCAGCAGCCTGTTTCAATGCTTAACAACCCTTCCAGTGAAGTAAAACCTTTCTTTGATGCAAAATCTGATCTAAACCTTCCCTGGCACAACTTGAGACCATTTCTGCTTTTCCTATCGCTTGTAACCTGGGAAAAGAAACCAACCTCCACCTTGCTACAGCCCCTTTTCAGATGGCAGTAGAGAGCAAGGAGGGCTCCCTGAGCATCCTTTTCTCCAGCCTGAACAACTCCAGTCCCTCAGCTGCTCCTCATAGGACTGGTGCTCTAGACCCTTCCCCAGCTCCACTGCCCTTCTCTGAACATGCTCCAGCACCTCAGTATCTTTCTCAGAGTGGGGCTGCAAAACTGACCAGAGCGTTTGGGGTGCAGCCTCACCAGTGCCCAGCACAGGGGGACAATCCCTGCCCTGCTCCTGCTGGCCACACCATTGCTGGTCCAGGCCAGGATGCCTTCGGCCTTCTTGGCCACCTGGGCACTGCTGGCTCCTGTCCAGTCACTGTCACCAGCATCCCCAGCTCCTTTTCTCCTCTGCAGCTTCCCAGCCACTCTGCCACAGCCTGTAGAGGGGCTGTTGTGACTCAAAGGGCAGGACCTAACAGGCCCTAACCTTTTCATAATGGCACTCTGCCATACCACTGGCCTCAGCTTTTGATGTAGCCCAAGATACAGTTGGCTTTCTGGCCTGCAAGTGCAAATTGCTGGGTCCTGCTCATCTTGTCATTCCCCAACACACCCAAAATCCCTCACTGCAATCTGTCAGAGAGTCATACTTTATCTGAGGACAGTATGAAGAGCCATACCACAGGAGTCTATCCTGTGTCACGCTGTGTTTAACATGTCAGTCAGTGACACAGAGGAAGGCAGGGAGGGCACTTCAGTCAAGTTTGCAGAGGACATGAAACCAGGGGGTATCTGTCAATATGCTTAAGGACTGGGCTGCACTTCAGAAGGACCTGAACAGGCAGAGAAGCTGTGCCATTTCTGATGTTAAGAGGTTTTCAAGACAGGACGGAAAAAAGCCTTGAGCAACCTGTTCTGGATTTACTGTAAACACTTCTGGAAGGTGGTTCAACCAGAGAGCTCCCTGACAGGCTGAGTGACGCTGAGACACAGATTCCATGATTCTACACATTTCCTACTCTCATGGACTAATGAATGGAAAAATCTGCAATAGTTATGACCAGCAATGGAGGGAAAAAGACCAGTGCTACATTATGGGCTCAGATGGGATCCATCCCAGGGTGATGAGGGAGCTGGCAGATGAGCTTGTGAAGCTGCTCTCCATCATTTACCAGCAGGCCTGGCTCACTGGTGAGGTTCCAGAGGACTGGAAGCTGGCCTGTGTGACACTCATTCACAAAAAGGGTGGGAAGGAGGATCCTAGTAATTACAGACCAGTCAGCCTGACCTCAGTACCCAGTGAGGTGATGGAGCAGTTTATATTGAGTGTCATCACACAGCACTTAGAGGATGGCCAGGGTATCAGAACCAGCCAGCACAGGTTTAGGAGAGTAGGTCATGTTTGACCAACCTGATCTCCTTTATGATCAGCTGACCTGCCTGGTGGATGCAGGAAGAGCTGTGGATGTTGTCTGTTTGGACTTCAGCAAGGCTTTTGACACTGTCTCCCACAGCACACTCCTGGAAAAGCTGGCAGCCTGGGGCCTGGACAGGAGCACTCTGTGCTGGGTTAGGAACTGGCTGCATGGCTGGGCCCAGAGAGTGCTGGGGAATGGTGCTGCATCCAGCTGGGGACAGTCACCAGTGGTGTCCCTCAGGGCTCTGTGCTGGGGCCAGCCCTGTTCAACATTTTTACTGACAACATGGATGAGGGGATTGAATCTTTCATTAGTAAATTTGCAGATGACACTAAGCTGGGAGTGTGTGTTGATCTGTTGGAAGGGAGAAGGTCTCTGCAGAGAGACCTGGAAGGGTTGGATGGACGGGCACAGTCCAGTAAGATGACATTTAATAAGTCCAAATGCTGAATCCTGCATTTTGGCCACAATAACCCCCTGCAACTTTACAGGCTGAGGACTGTGGCTGGAGGGTGCCCACACAGAAAGGGACCTGGGGACACTGGTGACAGCAGCTGAACATGAGCCAGCAGTGTGCCCTGGTGGCCAAGAAGGCCAAGGGCACCTGGCCTGGATTGGGAATGGTGCAGGAGCAGGGAGGTCATTCCTCCCCTGTACTGGGCACTGGTGAGGCCACAGCTGGAGTGCTGTGTCCAGCTCTGGGTGTCTCAGTTTAGGAAGGACATTGAGGGCTGTGTCCAGCTCTGGGTGTCTCAGTTTAGGAAGGACATTGAGGGCTGTGTCCAGCTCTGGGTGTCTCAGTTTAGGAAGGACATTGAGTGCTGTGTCCAGTTCTGGGTGTCTCAGTTTAGGAAGGACATTGAGTGCTGTGTCCAGCTCTGGGTGTCTCAGTTTAGGAAGGACACTGAGTGCTGTGTCCAGCTCTGGGTGTCTCAGTTTAGGAAGGATGTTCAGACACTTGAGCACGTCCAGAGGAGGCCACGAGGCTGGTGAGGGGCTGGAAACACAAACCCTGTGAGGAATGACTGAGGGAGCTGGGGGTGTTCAGCCTGGAAAAAAGAAGTCCTTAGGAGGAGAAAAGCCTGGAGAAAAGGAGACTCAGAGGTGACCTTATCACTTATCACTCTACAACTCCCTGACAGGTGACTGTGGTCAGATGGGGGTGGGTCTCTCTCCAGGCAGCAACTGACAGAATAAGAGGACACAATCTTTAGCTGCACCAAGGGAAATAGAGGTTGGATATTAGGAAAAAGTCTTTTATGGAAAGGGTGATAAAGTATTGGAATGGTCTGCCCAGGGAGGTGGTGGAGTCACCACCCCTGGGTGTGTTTAAAAAAAGACTGGATGTGGCACTTGGTGACATGGTCTAGTTGAGGTGTTAGGCCATGGGCTGAACTCGTTGATCTTGAAGGTCTCTTCCAACCTGGTCATTCTGTGATTCTGTGATTAGGCAGATTGAATGTCCTGAAACAGAGATGGTAAGTCTCCTGCAGAGGTGACTTTTCAAAGACATGAAATGCAGGCAGCTCATCACCAAGAGGAAAAATATAGGAGCTGGACATAAAATTTCATTTACTCCTTTTTCCACTATTAATACAGATCCTTTTCTTCTGGATGTCATGTGAATTTTTTTTTAAATCAGATTTATGCATCACTGTTCTACTCTGGTTTTATTTCATCTCTGATAGAGTTCACTATCAGAAATGGGATTCACCAGATAAACCCTATCTGTGTCATCCTGGTAACTTCTGCACCCTTGTCATACTGTGCAAGTGTGTTGACATAAAACAAATATAATTTTCATGTGCTGTGACGACGTAATACAGAATGTCAGAAAAACACAAGAAAGCAACAGAGGTTCCTGTCTCAATTTTGGTTGAAACAACAAATTAAGGAAGTATACAGTGCCTTATAAAAACCAAACATGAGTAAGGAATACTTTAAAGATGATTACTTTAAAATACAGAACTCTGGAAGATTTCCTGCTTTTCTAGAGACACCAGAATGGCACACAGTTAGAAATAACAGCTATGATGTTCAAACTGAACTCGCAAAACTGCTTGCAAAATTCCACTGTTATGTTCAACCCATCAAAATTACAATGCTCAAACCCCAAGTTTTCAGGAAAAATGAATTATCATTATGATTGCTGCTGTTTTTAATGCTTCTAATATTAATGAACATACAGTCTGTGTAATCTAGCCAAGGTACTTATTTTATACATTTGAACTTGTCTTGACAGTACCTTTTTAACACACACCAATGCCCATTTTTGCATGATATATATACAGAGCTACTAATGAGCTGTGACACAATCACTATTTCTAATCATAGTAAATGAAGGAAAATTTGTGGAATGAATTCAGCATTCCTGAAAAGATCTGCAAAAAAGTTTTAGACACAGCACATTTTCACAGACCATGGCAAGCATGTGAGAGGAGATGATGTTTTAAAAAAAAACCAAAAAAACACTAGTGCACATCTGCGAATTCCAAATTTACCACAACTGGACTAAAACTAAATAGACAAACACAGAGATTGGTTTTGCAGAAGGATTTAACTCAGCAGCAGGTGCAAAACCCTAAACTGAAAGTGCCTGGGAAATTCTGCATGTATGGTAAGAGCTTCACCAGTCTTGGTGAGATGTTTTAGGAGAAAGCATTGATAATGTGGAAGCACTGGTACCCTGTTCCATTTCTGGACATTCAAATCTACTCCATACTTTTCCAGCAGTGGACATCTTCATTATTTATCACACTGCATGTTCAATCTGACATAAGCTGAACCTCACAACATACAAAGTATTTCCCAAATGTCAATACTGCTTTTATTTAAAATCAGCTCCTTTTTTGCTAATAATTAACATTTTTCCAAGCTAGGTTAGACAAACTGCTGATGATTGTCTCCAATTATAAAAAAGCCCAACAATACTAATTACTACGTAATTTTAAGAAATGCTCTTAATTTCCATTTTACACAAGCTTTCATTTCCAAGTTTCTATGACTGTTAGATTTCATTTCTTCTGCATTTCATTTTGTGATTTTTAAAACCAAACTGTTCAGCCCACATCCATGGGGACAGAAACCAGTGTTTACATCTGCACCAGTATGAGATACTTACTGGTTTTTGCCAGCACATTACAAAGAAAGCTTGTCAATTTCCTTCCATTCTGTGTTGGTGAAATGTCAATAAAATGTTAAGATGGAGCTAACCAATGTCTTGAAGAGTTTTTTCTACCCCAAGTCACTGCCATACTGGCACATATGCACTCATCAGTCTATGCTTTGAATTCCAGAATTATTTTAACTCCTGAAATGTAGGCAGCCCCCTGACTGGTTCCACAGCATTCTGAAGAGACATGATTATACAAAAATGTGTTTTACTCTGTTCTTAGCCTGATACAGCTGACATTGTAAGGTTATAGGGAAGGAAAAACCATGAAATAGTAAGGAGTATGATATGAAGCATTAAATGGGTAGAACTGACTGCTATTCATTCTCGAAATATATGCATTGCTGCTATTGGTTAGGTACTTTCATATGAGGAATCAACTGTATGCAAAATTGTAGAGTAACACCATAAACGAGTTAGTCATCTGGTATCTTCAAAACTATAAACCTAGGAAGAAACCAAAGTCCATTATTTGTAAAATGGACCAATGCTGCAATTATACAAAAGTGTTAATATATGAAGTTAAGATTAACTTGCTGTTATTCAGAAGTGGCTGTGCTAAGTTTTCATGCTAGTAAAAATAATAGTCCTATACAAAAACCTTACAAGAGAGGAAGCTATAGGTTAAATTCAATAGTAGCACTCTACAATTAACAGAAACATACATAATAAAATGTAGTAGTTTTGGATTTACACCTTTTTCATTACCAAGTACTTCGCAAAGGAAACACATGGGAGTGGCTGAGATAGTATGTAAGCATATTAAAAGGATATAGTACATAACTAAAAGAACCATATTCCTTCCTCTACTCCTTACCATCAGTCTCCTCATTCTTTCTTTCTCAATTCTCTCAGTTTCTTTCTTCTGCTCACGTTCAGTGTTGGCATGCCAAGTTGCCACAGCTTTAGAAAGTTTCTGAATTTTCCCAGCGACTGACCGGTGGTACTCTTTAAAATCTTTAGCATGCTGCAATATGCTGTTCAGGTATTCCTAGAAAGAGAATCAAGTTAGTGTAGGTACTATTACATAGCAAGGATCTGAAATTAGGAATGCAGGAGTTCTAATCTTAAAGTCTTCCAATTGTTTATTACACGACTTGGAGTTTTTTAATCAGAAAAACTCCAAAGGTAAATAAAATATGTGAAAGAGAAGATCTGCACAGCAAAGCAAGGTGTCATGGGGCAAACATCTAATAAATTAAAATACCTGGTGCTTCTGCCTACGCTTCCTCTCCTGCTCTATCTTCTGCTGCTTTTCAAGCTTTTCTGTCATGCGAGCCTCTCTCAGAGTCTGGCGCTTGCTCCGTTTGTAGGCTTTGGAGTTCAGGGCTGTCTCCAGGGTGGTGTCACGGCGCATGCAGGCCACCACCTCTTGTCTCAGCTACCAGTGGAGGGAGGGGGGAAAAGACAGACACTCAAAAAAATGTAATAGCTCTTAATAAATGACTTTAAACACTGTTATGGTAGAGTAAAAAAGTAAATGGTTCAAAATATACCCAGTGTCCTCTTTTATTATAGCTCTGAAAAGATACAGCATTGCTACAGTTTGTAACAGCTACAGCTCTTACCCTTAACAAATCTTAAACCTTCACAGAATGTTCAAAAGCATTCATTACACTTAATCAGTTTCTTCCCCCTTTACAAGGTCCTGGTAACAACTGTCCTGCTGCAGTAAAAGGTGCCAGCCAAGATGTTACACCATCAAAATAAAACACAAATGAACCACACACATAATGGATTTTCCAGTGCTGGACTTGAACATAACTGACAACTTGTTTCACTGCCAGCAGTACAAAAGACAGGTGAGAGAGGCAAATGTTAAGAGCTTGGAACAGTGTTGCCATGGTCCCACCAGGAGAGCAGGGAGTGCCTGCTGCTTTTTATCTAACCTCTGACAAAGCTTCATTACAAAGGAGTGCCAAGGGTAGACAGGAAGGAAGACTTGGACACCATGGCACAACTCCTGCCAAGGCTTTTGTCAGGAAGAATTTTGCTTGACCTGCCAAATTGCATCTTTGTTCTTCCAAACTAGCTGTAAACGCCAATGGCAAGAGGCCCATAACAGTCTGGCAGTGTGATTCCTTTTATGAAATTAATTTGCTGATACAGGCACTCAACATTCAACTTAATTCTTATGTAAGATCCTCCTATGTTTCAGTTTCAAAGTCTGTGCCACAGCGGAAATCCCAAAAACAGATTACAGAGAAAAAACACACAAAACACCAACACGTGGTTTTTATCAAAACAAGGAGAACTGTGGAAATACTATGTCCAGAAGGAGGGATCTGTTGAGAAGACCTGCACTGAAAATCAGCCTGCAGTCTGTCCAGCACTGGTTTTTGTCTTTGTACCAATGTCATGTTAATTATGAAAGACACTGCTCGATGGTCACATTCTAGACTGGAAGATAAAGCCGCACATTTTTATTACCAAAATAAAATAAAATCTAGTATTTCCGTGACTTGCTCACTGGTTATGTTAGCTCTCATGCAGGATCTGCTTACACTCTGCACTAATGCAAAATCTCTTTCCAGTTTAACTCTTTGCTGTATGAACATATTTGCTTGTGACCACTATGAAAATTTTCCTCAAGCAAAGGGCATTACCTGGCGTTGGAAATTCAGTAACCTCAGTGCCTTCAACTCCACTGTAGCTTTGGTTCGCAGATCGGGGGGCAGAGAACCAGGAAGGTTCTCCAGTTCCTGGATTCTGTGAGCAATTCGAGCCTGAAGCCTACAAAACCAGACAACTGGGTAAGACACCACGACAAATCTGTAAGGCATTATTAGAACTATATAGTAAAAACAGTCAGTTTAATTCAGGCATTTGCATGTCTCTGTTTTTTCTGAACTAACAGGCTTTTGCAGAGATGACACTGGGTATCCTTTTCCACTTTGAAAATAAATTGCCAAGTGATCAAAATGCCCCTTGGCCTTTCTTTTCAAATACAACAAGATATGTGAAAATAAATTTGGGAATTCTATTTTACACTTATTATTCAGGATTCTGCTTTCAAGGTTTTTTGATGGGTGTTATTTTTATGTAGTGTAGTTAGTAATGACATAGACCGTACTTGCCTTAATATCTGGAATTTTACTTAATTGTTTTATTTACAAAATAAGTGTGTTTATAAAGTATTCACGGCTGTATAACTGCTACTGTAAATCAAATTCTACTTCACTCTTCCTTTAGAAGCTCATTTTGCATTCATTTGTAAATTCAACAGAGAGAGGGAGCACTAGACAAGGCAGATAGAACTTGATATTTTCCAATTTTAAAATTACCAGAAGAATTCTGAAGTTCCTGGAACAACAAATAGGATAAAATGCTGCATTACTGCAGAAGACAATACTAGTGTCTTTAGGAGAGTAAAAAATTGAAGCAGAATTAGATAAGTAATGTTTGTCATACAGACTGAAAAGCAAATCAAGAAGAGTTATTTTTTAACTAGACAAAGCTTCATTATAAGCTGAAAATATTCATTTCAGTCCAGAGAAGTTCATTAATCCTGCAGAAATAGTCTTCATTCAGAAAATGACCGCCTTATTTTGCTAGTTCCAGTTTATATACTACACTAAAATGTTCACATTTGGCACAACTGGGTATTCCACTTAGTAAGAAGATATCTTAGTTCACCTCAGGATATAAAATCTTGAGAATTAAAGTGGTTTCTTGCAGAGATGTACTAGCTAGTGTACATTCACACAAAAAAGCAGTCAAGCTGTTCTAAATCACTTGCTCTACCTGTCGTTTACCCACACATGGATGCAATCCTGCATCACAACAACTATTTATTTCTCCTTTTCCCTTCCCAAAAGCTGCAGTGTGTCTCCCAAAACTATCACCTACAAAACAGTTATAGCAAAAACCCAGACTCCCTGACTTTAATGAAACCTTAAGGGAGCAATGACAACCTTTCCAAACCTTTCTTTTGAGTTGTGAATTTATTAAAGCAACTGAATATTGAACATATTTTTCTTTTGTTTTTTTTACATTCATATTAGCAATGAGTGTACCTTCTTTTACTATACATGAGGATTAGTTAAGTTAGGCTGTCCCTGACATACCTTATGTACCTTCTTACCTTAAGAGTCACTTCCAAACAAACATGAAGTGAAACTGACTTCTTAGTTTTGTCAGAATTGTTTTTTTTTCTTTAACTTCCAGTATAAAACATAGAAGTGCTTGCCGTGGTAGAAGTTTAAACAACAAAAGCTCAGGCAATTGCCAAAGGTGGACTGGTCTTTACATTTCTATCACCAAAATTTTTAAAAACACCCAAATACACGTTTCTTGAGATATGTCTATAATCAAAGCTCACAGAGTGTGCTTATTTATGCCCCATCATCACACTATGCAGGCCACTGCCATATAAAACCCACTTCACTGCTAATATTTTCTTTTCAACTCGAGTTTATTAAAAAGCGGATCAGAAATAAATGCGGATGAAATGTCACTGATAAATTATACAGATTAGTATATCCAGGGTAACTTTTCCTTCAACTCTTTTCCTTCATATGTTGAAATGCACTGAGCTACAAACAATGCCAGCTCAATGCTTTGGTGAGTGATTTCCCTTCCTTTAATAACCCAGTCAGAGGGAAGGAATAGGAATAAAACATCAGCATTTCTACATCAATAGAGATATTACCTCAGAAAACTCTTACTGTAACTCAGATCAGTTCTCTGTTTATAAAAAGTCCAGAACACAAGAAAGTTGAAATAGTAATGAAAATCAACAGTACCCATATGGAAGAATAAAGAAAATGACAACCAGACGGGTTACATATGAAGGAAAAAAACAAAACAAAACAAAACAAAACAAAACAAAAGCCCAAAAAACCAAACCAACCAAACAAAAAAAACCCTAAACACCAACATATTTTGAAATTTAATTTCATATTTTCCTAATGTACTATTTATATGTATTGTGTACAGTACTAAAAGAGTAATGGTAATAGTATTCTCTTCACTAGTCAGTAGGATTTTTTAAAGAATTCTAACTCGAGTGAATGGAAGAACTGCTTGAGCTATCTCTCACCACAGCCACTTTCCAGTCCTTAAAGGAAGTGACTGCAGTTTGCTGTACTGTTGCTATTTTCATGGAATAATGCTAACAGCTGTTAAGCAAAGAGAATCCAAAGAAAAAGCTTTTCTAGATATTTTTGCAATCACTTGAAGTATATACTCTCACCATTTAAAGGATGTAATAAATGAATCTTTGCCGTTCAGCAGTTTACCTTCATGCAGAAAGTGGCTACTGAATGTGCACAGAGATCTCTCTGCAAAGTAAGTGATGCACACCCATTCCTCATTAACTTGGGTCAACAGCAGACTGTACAATTTGTACAGTCAAACCTGTCTGGCATGGATGCCATGCAGTAAAGAAGATATCTAAGAAGATACTTTGCAGGCAACAGAACAAAATCATGTACAATCTGCAGAACATTACCAAGTGTATTTTTTTAATGTGCAATGAGAATGAGAAGGTGGGAAAACCCTTTCAACATAATAGAACAACTTTACATTATAGGAATTATGACCTTTAAGACAGCTATTCAGTGAGATTAAAAAGCAGCACTTTATTTTGAAGAAAGCATTAAGGAGGGTTTTATCAAAACATGTATATTGGATTTGTGTGGCTAGGTGTTGCTAGCCAGAGGGGTTACAGCACTGGTTTATGTGAGAAGCTGCCAGAAGTTTTCCATATGTCCAGCAGAGCCAATGACAGCCAGTTCCAGGACAGATCCTCCACTAGTCAAGGCTGAGCCTATCAAAAATGGTTTTTCATTATTTTTTAGGTTTTTCCAACCCTATGGAGTTACCCTATGGTAATGCTTCTGTGACAGCAGATTTAAGAAGGGAAAAAAAAGTTCCTGGGCAGATGCAATTGTGGCTACAGAAGAGCAGGGTGAGAACGTGAGAGGAACAACTCTGCAAATAGATCAGTGGAGAAGGAGGAGCAGGAGGGGCCACAGGCAGCAGAGCTGAGATTCCCCTGCAGCCCATGGTATGGGCCACAGTGAGGCAGCTGTGCCCCTGCAGCCCATGGGGGACCACATGGATGCAGAGATCCACCTGGAATACAAAAGGTTTTCAAAGCATAATGCCTCGTTATTAAAAGGGTTTAGTGTGAGATCTCAAGAGCCAACTGTTTCATAAAGCCTTCACAAACTTCAGTGTTTTCAGGATAAGGATGTTTGTTTTGGCTTTTTTCTGCTCCGTTTTCATTAAAAAATTGTGAAGACATGTTTCTGAATTAAACACGCCTATATTAAAGCTAAATCCAGTCTCATTCAAAGCACAGAAGGTGTCAAACTATTTTTTTCAAAACTTTTTGTCTGATGTTACTTACACAGTTTTAACTAATGAAAAGATTTCCAGGAGTTCTGCATATTCTGGAACTCAAAGCAAAATTAAATACCAGTAATATTCAACATTAAAAAAAGCTGGGATCTTCCATCTATGTTCTAGGATTAAAAAAAACATAAAATATAAAATCCTTCTGCAGGAGAATCCCTATCAAACATTCATCTCCCTCTGTCGAGAACATCAGTGTATTTAGAACCTAACAGATATGCTGTATCTGTAACTAGCTCCCTAAATAAGCAAAAGCACCAGCTTTATTTTTTTGTCACTGTTTATGAACACTAAGACATAATAGTTTCACATAAGTAGTGCAATACAGCAGGGCTGAAAACACAGGAAGAGTAACAATTTGAGGTTAATTGATGCAGAAAATGTTAGATCGTAGTGGCCATATGATTCTTGGTTGAAGTTGGTGCTACAATTCTGTCAGAATAAAACCATAAAATGGTGTGTTCTGTAATCTTTTTGGAAAAGATCTGGAAAATAGTGATTGGTTATGCTGAAAGTTATAGCCATTCAGTCCCAGGGTATATGGCTAAGACTGGTGAAATAACGACAAGAATGCACTTAAGCAGTACTTGACACAAAATGTAAGAGATTTTCTTATCTGAGGTAACCAAGGCCTGAATTTTGGGCATGGCATCACACCCAGAAGTGCTTCATGGTGTTTTACCTTCTTAAAGGAAAAGTTTTTAAACTAGTCTTCTGTGAGATCACCATCCCCTCTTGGCTCCTTTACAAACTCAAAGTAACAATGCAAGATGCATCATTAATCCAAAACAGGTAATACTCTTAGTGCAGTTACTTTCCTCTGACTGATAATCATCAGGAACGTATGTTAGGTGCAGATCAAAATCCTTCTGCCTGGCAGACTTTCAAGGTCAATTGTTAAACAGTCTTGATGATAAGAAGAGGGAAGTAGTCTCTTTCTATAACTTAGAAAGAAATGTTCTACCCTATACTTTGAAACAAATACTCTTTGTCATCTAAACAGAACACTCAGAAGGCAATTTTTGAAAATCATGCTACCTGGTACACTTTCTTTTAATCCTGCCCATGACTTCCTTATTCCCTCCACTCTTTGGATGGCCAGACAAATCCATCATATGAATAAAACTGTTTTTTCTGTGCTTACTAACTCTCCATCCTTTTGACCCTCTCTGTTCTCTTCTAACTTCCCTTTGTTTATAATACTGAAAACCTTGTGCACTAAACTGGTTCCTCTGTAAACTACAAGGATTTTGATTTCCTAACTTTCAGTGTTTGTAGGATCCAAGCAATACACTAACTCAGCAAGGCCCCTGAGCCTATTTTAAATGTAAATGGTTTCCAGTGATGCTTTACTAGTGCGTAACTTGGGGTAGAATTAACTAATTGTTTGGTCTGATGTTCGTGTATCTCTTGGTAATACAGCCTTCTCTGGAAACTCTGCTTACACTATTACCACTACAGGAGCTCATTGCAAGGAGTTCTACTTAAGGATGGAAAACAATAATAATTTTAATCTTGTTACTCGTTCTTACCTATATTCCCGTTCTTGGAGTATTTCAACAGGATCCAATCCCTGTGGCTTCTGGATGGGGCTGATGCGGTTCTGCTTTTGCTGCAGCTGGACAATGGGTGAGGGCTGTCCAGGTGGGGGCTGTGGTACAGAGGGCCCAGGCAAGGTGGCAGCAGGCTGGGCAGCAGCAGGAGCTGGGGAAGGCCTCCCACTAGGAGCTGGTGCTGGAAGCTTTTGTTGTGCATTGGAGACACTCATGTCTGGGGCCTGGCCTGGAACATAAATAGTACTGATTTATAACGTGAAATATGGAAAGCAGGAGGAAAATCAAGATCGTTTTCTAAAGGTTATGGTAAACATTCAAAATCACCAGAGAAGGCATACTGAGACTACGCTCTGTTTTTTGAAACAGACATACTGAAATGCAAATTATGCCACACATTGCAAGAAATGGCTGAAAGAAAAACAAAACACGAGACTTTATGATGAATGCCTTTTCTTTTACTATTCCTGTGGACTTTTAATTCTAGTGTTACAAGAAATAAAACAGCTGTAGAACTGACTTTCTGCAAATGCAGGACCTCATTCTGCCTCCTGTTCACTATCCTTGCAACCAATTAGAAGAAAGCATCTAACCACAACCTGACAACAAGCAGAACTAGGTCTGATTTTAGGCCTCTATCAGAACTTGATAACCCTATGAAAATTTTTACAACTGTATTTAGAAATACCTGCCAGATACAAAAAGCTTTTGTTTCACCGTGTTCTCCTATTAACAGTATTTATTTAAAATATCAGGAACTCAATTATTCTAATCACCTTGAAAAGCAACACCTAGTTAACATGAAAATAGGACCTGTCATTTACAGTCACTGAGGGTCATAGATTTCAGTATTTCTTTATGGCAAGTTATTAATGCATTCAGATGCTCAAGAATTCACTAACAACAGACACTGCTAAAATAAAGATGCCACTTAATTGTCTGAAGAGCCATAGATGTGACTTCAGTAATGGAAGTCGCTTAAGCCAGGGAAAACAGCTGAAGTACACCTGCAATCTTGTAATCAACCTTGATTCAAAACCAACATCCTGGAAACCACAGAGATCGCCATTTGTCATTCCCACATCTGCATCGAACTCCAGAAAAGGAACTTGAGCACAAGCTGTAGATTCTGTATTTAGCAACACTGCATTTCAGCTTATAAAAAGAAAAAAAGCAAGCCCATCAAAACCCTCTGTGCAACCTCAGTTCTCAGGGAATCCGGGGAGCTGAATGACTGCATAATGAATGACAAATAAATTTGAACACATGGGGAAAAAAAGTGACAGTGTTCATTTGATCTCAAAGACTGCACTGATCCTTTAAAGCAATTTGATTCCAAAAGAACAAAACAGTGTAATTCTATGATGATTTGAAAACTTTTGCTTGCAGTAGCAAAGGTAAAAGACAAGCTTGCTGCAATTAAGCATGCTCAGAATGTAACTCACTAAGTTTTATGCGTGTCCCTCAGAAAACTTACACATTTCATTCTGATTGCAAAAAGGTATTTCATGTTCAATCTGTCTAAAAACTGCAGTAATTTCATGTGGGTCTTTTCCAAACGAATAAAAGGTCAGACTCTCCTTGATTAAAATCTTAGACACAGTAAAGGTTACGCTATTTTTCCTGCACAGCTTTTTACCTTTCCTTTTTACTTTTCCCCACGTCTTTTTCCCACTATACCTTCAGTCCAAGTTTTAGGGGTAATGGCAGCTGTATGCCCAGGGATCCCCGGTGCAGACCCTGGCCCAGTTGCAGCACCACTCATGGCATGTAATCCAATGCCTGCAATTTGAAAGAGGAAAAAAATGTTCTGAATCACAAAGCACTTCTAAGATTCAAAACCCATTGTTTTCTAGGATGCTTTCTATTCAGGTAAGCAGGACTTTTTCTCATTAAGTAAGGATTTAAGTCTTTTTTACTGTTAATACATATACCTAATGAAGGTAATGCATAGGATTTTAAGTAATACCTAAAATCATGTTTCATGAAAAAACCCAACTTACTTGCTAGCAAAGGCACATCCACCAAAATTAAGTGAACAGTGGCATTACTAAAACCTAAGAAAACAGTATCATCTTAACCCTCAATTCTAATGCAAACTCAGTAATGGAAGTGTTTAGAAACTTAACAGGTGCAGGGTGTTTACTATAACAGTTTTCTTAGGACCAAAACAATCTTGCTACATCTAATATCATTGTGAAAAAAAAGTAAGCACACTTCCTTTTCCCTATGTTTTGCACTTAACAGCACACTATACATGGCTTATTTTCAACAACTAAATAATCAGTCAACTCAATCCAGATTACTTATCTACTTTCCTGCATAGCAACAGGAGACGGAAAAGTCACCCTAAGAAAAGCAAGGGGAACTGCTATCAGTAAAGTGCAATTAACATTCAAAAACTGTCAAGCATATCAGGACAGACACAGTTCTATACAGTGAAATAAATTCTATTTCAGTTATTAGTATTCTATTTTGACAACATCCTCTTAATAACGGACGTGTTTCATGCACTTGCTCAGGATTAATACAGTCCCAAATTACAGCCCTGCACAGCACCCATTTCTTAATCTATCACAGGTAGAACCTGGAGCACTACCTGAGCAATGACTCTTAGCACAGATTCACTTACCAGACTGTCTGTTGAAGGCACTGGGAGGCTGCTGCTGCTGAATGCCAGGCAGGGTCCGCTTACCCTGGACAGCAAGCTGGAGGTTCTCTGGTAAGGGCTGACCCCTAGCAAGCATTTTGTATGCCAGAATCTGAGCCCGCAGCTGATGCAGCTGTGCAGGGCTGAAAGGGGAAGGGCCCCTGTTAGGCTGATTCATAACTTGTGGGTCTCCTGCTATGATGGGTCCTGGCTGACTGGGAGTCATCTGAGGTGGTGTTGGACCTCCTCCAGACATTGGACTGGACACGTGCTCCGGTGCTCCTAGTGGAGATGGGTGTGGAGACATATAACCTAGAACAGGTAGAACAATCATAACCTTACCACATTCTGCTAGTTAAACCCGAATTTCATCCCATTTTTTAACAGTACATAAAGTATAAAAGTGTCTCTCAGGTCAGGATAGCTGTAGCATTTTCTGCAAAGACAAAAGTGCAATCCAAAGTCCCCGAGGATATCAAGACTGCCTTGGGAGCTCTTCTGTGAGAAGAACTACACTTATTTAATCCAATAATCCCTAAATGTAACAATTACCTGCGTATCTGGAGTAAGACAAACTAAAGCATGAAATACAATACAGAAGCCTGGAGATATAGTGTTATTTACAAGAACGATGGAAAGATGTTTCTTTGTGGAATACATGCTGTGAAGTCTGCCTAGTTTATGGCTTAACAGTCTAAGATTATTTTGAGGTACACACATCAAGGAATATTCATTCACTTCTACAGGCTGTCTTTGCCAACACTCACCAACATACAGAAGTAGAAATAAATGGTATTCAAATCTATACAATTACTCTTCAATTTATACAGATTAAAGGTTTGAGCCAGACGAAGTATGTTCAATACCTTCTGCCATCTGGGTGCTCAACAACTTGGAACATCAACTGCAAGAACAAAAATCACCCTCTGAAGAAGCTGCTGAAGACTACGTCAAGAGCAATCACAGTTCTGAAATGAACAGTGCTTGTATCTTATTACAGCACTTGAAAATGCAGTAGCTTTAATTCTGAGTATCAATTACACTTACTACATATTTTCTTGAGCTCCACAAAGCACAGAAGACAGCTAGTTTTTGAGGGTTTTGTCCACCAAGAGTGAAAAAGAGGTAAAAATATTTACTCATGTCACTCTGGTAATGTGGAACACTATAAATAATCTTCTCACAATTTGGAAAAGTCTAAAAAAAATTCTTAAAAATCTAATAATCCTCGGGTTCATTTACACATTCCATGTTTGTAAGCCACAGATCATAACTCCAAAGATCATGGTACAGTTGATGACACCCAATCTACTCTTTTCCCAATCTTCCTCTCACTTTAAAACTACATCAACTTCATCTATATGCAGTACAGATCACAGAAGAAATTTTGCTTGCTCTTTAGCTTCACTGGTCTTATTGACCCTTCAGTGAAGGCAACAGAGGCAAAACCTCGAAGTCTCAACTTTTCTGGGATGACAGCAGCTGCAAGTCACCAGAACTTTAACATGTGAAGATACCAGGGAGCCAAAAAATTGAAATTTGTACTCAACTTTAAATAAAGGTTGTAAACGTATGAAACAGAGGGAAAAGAAGAAAGGATTTCATTTTGCCTAAAAAAAAAAGGAAAATGAGATATAAGTACAGTGGGCAAAAGGAGATTTGTGATAGGAAAAGACCAGACAAGACAGAAACAGACCAAGCTCAAACTAAAGATGATGATGACAGGAAAGAAAGATTATTTTGGCAAGAATAAGAGAAGTTACGCAGTTCAAGAGAAAAAAAAATGAGGGAAGAAGATGAAAGAAAAGGAAGAAAGAAATGTTTAAAAGTTAGAACTACTGGTGCTATATACTAGTTCAATATAAAAATTGCCTATACATCCCTTGTTGGTGATAAAAGGTATGATAAATAACTCAAGTTTACTCCACTTATCCATCTTCTTCCACTAACTTACTTTTATTTCTATCATTTTATGAGAAGAGAGGAAGCTACAAGTCCCTCTTGCTGAGCACACTGCTTAAGAAAACACCCATCATACCACAACAAAACAAAAAATCTGCAACTGCATTACTGGTTTTTACTATAAAATGGCATTTGTTGTAATGTTTATCCATTATTACATTTCTAAATCTCAAGATTTACTTTAAATGGCACCTAACTGCAATTACATTGTTTCCTGAACTGCTTTTGAAAAAATGGTTTCTGTCCCTCCTCAAATTATACTGTCCAAATTAGAAATTCCTTAATGACTGATCAATTTCAGACCCAAGATTTGAAATGCATCTGGACTACAAAAGATTACAACAGTAGTGTAAGATGTTGAGTATTTGTTTTCATTTCTGACAATTCAAGCTGCAAACTCATGCACGTTTTGCAAGGAAGAGTTTTGAAGCAGATATTTTTTATATTTCCAGGTATGTATTTATTACTTACACTTTCTCTCTTCCTCCAAGGCCTCTGCATTACCATTCTTAACAATGGGAAACTGTGCTTGACAAGAGGAAGAATGAAAACAAAATCCCCATGAAGTCAGGAAAGAAGAAAATCCTTCCAAACTTCTTGTACAGGTGCTAAAATGTGGCATTTACACAACATAAATTTTGGGATGCTATATGAAAATTTTCCTTTAAAGTCTGAAACCTTTCATATGATGTGACAAAAAATACAGCCACAAGCGTCTCCTAATAAGAGTATTTATACTACCTGCTTTTTTCCTATCTCATTAGACATACTCTAACACAGATAAACCTGCACACGAGAAGATCCCCTAAAATTTAGTCTAACCACCATAAAAGGACAATAGTAACCTACAGTTCTGAAAAACACAGCCAACAGAAGTCACCCACAATCAGGAAAGAGAGGCCAAACAACACTGTCTATAATTTAAAACTGTGGTAATTTCTAAGCTTTATCAAGTTTCTGCAGATCTAGTCTAACTGAGTTCTGAAAACCTCAAATGGAAGTGATTCCTAATCACTCTCACGCTGAATTTCCTTTCCCTTAAGTCCCATGAGAATTTCACTTACACAATTTGTAAACACTACTTCTCTGCTTTTACTGTGCATCTTTGAGGAGAGTCTTGCCTGTCTTTTCCATAATCCCTCAAAGGATCATAGAAGAGGCTGCATAAGAAACCCTTCCTAAGTTTTCCTAACTGTATGCATAATCAGAAACATACTTAATCCCACTTTGGTATCAATTTATTCAGCAAAAATACAACACAGCATGACATAAGCAACGTATATTCTTTACAGTATTAACATTGGAAGAAATCCCAGCTTTAACACTTCTCCAAGTACTATTGGAGAGCAGTGTGTGCACAAAGTTTCTGCTTTAATTGCTTTTTGTTTCACTTCAGTTAACAGAAACAGTAACATCTTTCTTTTCTGTTTTAAAGCTGAAAAATCACAGCACTAAAAATTGAGACACTTTCTTCTTCACTTTTAATGCTATTATGAAACGGAAAGAACACCTACAAATGAACTCAAAAACCTAGCAACGATACAAAAAAGAACCAAAGTTTTAGCAGCCCAAACACAGGAATTTTCAACAGAGGTTTTGAACTGCCAGTAAAATTTAGCAAGTCTTACACAATGAAAGTGTCTGAGGAACATACATGCCACATCTTTATGCTAACACCAACAGCAAGGGTGTATTTGTAATCAAGAATGTGACTGGAAGAAAATTTTTGGATTTGAAAATAGGATTTCTTAGGATTGAAGAAATATAGCTCTGTAACTCATTAAAGCATCACTTAAATCACCCACTGACATTAGTTTAAAAAAGAAGGAAAAGGAACCAAGTCCATCTCCACAGCACATAGTACAAAAGCACAGTGTCTTGGAACACAGTGGAAAGCATGTCCATGAAGGACTGAGGCTACAAACTTTCCTAAAGCAAGCAAAACATAAAATTTCCCTCTCTGTAGTGTGGCTAGGGTTAACACCAGTAAAGAAGAAAGAGAGGTCATGTGTGCAATTAATTTAAAACTAGGACTGCAGAAATAAAGTTGAGAAGTCTTACACTGGCAGGCAGAGGAATAAGGTGGCAGGTCTTTTCTCATCTTTAAAAGTCTGAAATAATTCAGAAAAGGAAGTGCAACTGATTTAAGAACAGCAGGGACAATGACCACTGCCCGTGAAGTAGCAGTACATTAGTGAATTCTAGAAGTTAAAAAATGGTGTGTCTTTTTAAGCTCAACGAATACTGCATGATTAAAAAAAAATAATACAGATCAAGTCCCAGAATCCTAAAGTCCTTCAGCCCTTATGTTTCCACTTAGAAACAGCAAGAAAAGACAGCCAAACAATTCAAATTGGCCTGTATTTCACTGCTGTACCACAGTAACTGTGCATAGTAAAGTGCTTTACCACTTCATTTAATTTTATAAATCCCAGAAAAATACATCAATTGTTTATTTCAGTCCATTTATATATTTTTATTAAGTTTTTATAATACAAATATTTTGTTTTATATAAATATTTGGATTGTCTTTCCAATTTCTCCCCAATCCTCTTCAAAGGTCAATTCTAACCATGATTTTAATTCGTTGGATAATTTTTTAACAGCTTAACAATTTACAGCAAATTTCATACTCCTCATATAAATACTGCAGAAATCTCTCCAGTTCACTCACAGAGCTGGAAGACAGTTTCTAACCAAATTCAGAATCAGTAACATGTAGTAAATTTACTATTTAAACAGATAAATATGAAGTTGGAGCAATGCATTTTCCATTCATTTAACCTATTAGCATCAAAACAAAGGTATAAAGTTGTTAAGACTAAACAGGGACATCATTGTACATAAGTTCAAGAAAAGAGAATCTGTCACCAAAACTAGTCAGGAATGTTACCCTTTCTCCAATTTGGCAGTAAGACTGGAAGGAGTAACTGCTGAGGAAAAAGATACCAACTCATAGTATTCTCCCTCATAAATTAATGTCAGACTTCTGAAAATCATCCTGTTGCAGTGTGCAATAAAAATGTGATGATCTGTCTGAGCTAGTGAAACATTCTTTCTGCATTACTCACATCTCACTGAGCACCAATAAAAAAATAATCCCAGAAACTAAATAATAAAGTTGCATACTTTAACTTAATAATTACTGTTGGTTAAAAAAACCCGCAAAAATCTCAGAACAGTAACTGCCATTCAACCAGTGAACAGGCGCTTAAGTAAAATGACACAGTTCTTGCAGATTTAGTTTTCAAATGTTTCTGAATTGCTCTTCATTCAGTTCACCTCAGAAAAGGACAGTTAATTACTTCTTAACATAGGCTGTAAGAATGATTACTTCCAAAATTCTGTATCGACTTTCTCTTGTTTATTCACAACTGTATGTTTGATTTACATAACCATATCTACAACTGCATGTGCTGTCGCCAATTTACTTCTGATTTATCACCCACATTTGTAAGCATGTATTTTATAAAAAAATCTTGCTTTTGTACTTAAGACACAATCTTTTGCAAGACTTTCTTCTTTCAGAAAATTACTAAAAAGACTGCTATTGGAACATCTGATATCTAAATGAAATCTCATTTTGTGATCACTTCCCATTGTAAACTGGATTCAGAGGGACTACAGCCTACGTGACTACATCACAACTGTTCCACTCAGATTTCCAAGAACTGAAGAATTTTATGAACATTATCCTCCCTGCTATTGTCAAAAAATTCAAGGATATTGTTTCCCACTCCATCTTACCAGTCCTTCTCAGAATCTTGGAGCCTGTGAACAGGCTGATTTCTGTCCATAAGAGACAATTACAGCTACAATAGTCTACCTAACTTTTCCAAAACAGACCAGCAGCTCTTGACCTCAAAACAAACTTCTCCCTTTTGTCTATGGAAGGGATGAGAAAGACAACCAGTGCTGACTTAGCTTTTGAATGACACAGAACTTACCACAAATACTTAGGTAATCTTTGTTGCAAAGGTTAATTATCTCCATTAAGTAAGATACAGCTATGTAACACATTCTGAATTCAAATAATTTGCAGGTACCAAAATACATTGCCTCCTTTTTGTTTTTTTCCGTTAAAGGCACCATCTATTACAAACCCTTTTACTGTCTGACAATGTGCAGACTGATCAAGTACTCTTTTAAACTCTCTCATCAGATAAATTAAAAAATGGAGCTTAACATTTTCCAGGATAAAACAAACATTCTCTTCTCAGCAGTATAGACTGCTTTTTATGATACAGTTTATACTACTACACAGCAAACTATTTTGCTCCTAGACATGCATTGCTGTTGGCTGTGCTAAAATCTATGCTAGAAAAATAAGCACATTCTTCTCAGATTCTGATCAGCCTTTGTATTCACAGCTTACTATTCACAGCAAAACCTCTGTGCTATATATAATTTTCATCTGTATTGATTTCAAACTTTTTTCCCAGATCACAAATACCTTGAACACCACTGAACTAAAACAGATTTCTAAAAGAGTGGAAAATTCCACAATTAGATAATCATCTTCTAGTAATAGTTAAGTTTGTCATCTGTCATTTAATTATCTTAATATATTTAATGTAGATTATATTGATTTTACCTAAGTGATATATTTGTCTTAAATCAATGTATTATACAGTAACAAGTGAAGGAATTTTGATAACTCTACCAGGCAGACAAGGCTGTTTCTACAATCATGCTACTGGCTTTAACAATGCACAGAGAATCCCCATACATGGGCTAAGATCGTTTTTCCTGACAACTGTACAAATACTGTATCTCTCCTGTTGACATTTTAATGAAGGAATTTTGTTTATGATCACCACAAAAAATGACAGACTTGTTTGACAAGTATATAAAAATAATATAATAGTATCATATGGACTTCATATATAGCAGTAAATTTCTGAGACTGAAGGCTGACTTTATGCAGTTCAGGACTCAAACAAGCTCAAGAAGTGTAACTATGTGAACTTCATGATGTTTCACAAGTTCAAGTGCAGAGTTCTGCACACGGGTTGTGGCAAACCCCAGTATTAGTACATACTGCTGAATACAGGAGTGGAGAGCAGCCCTGCCAAGAAGGGCTTGGGGACACAGGTGGGGATAGTTGAGCTTACAGTACACAATTGTGTACAGTTTTTAACAATATAAGTGTCAGATAGAAATTACATCTCATTAGTTCTAGGTCTGGGTTTTTTCATGCCTTATTGTTTGTAGTCCTCAAGTTGAAGTAGATAAATATGCATTAATTAATATTTTTGTGGGGCATTTGAGGGAAAGTAGCTGCATAATTCCAAAATCCCAGGAAATGGATCACCCTAAATTTGCCCATTAATTTGAAAGCTTAAGGAGAATGGCCGTATGTCAGTAAATATTATTATAGGTAAAATAAAAATTGTCTTATCTTTTAATTCTTTGTGATGAGGTCTACAATTCAGATCATCAAGAATAGGGGATACAAGAAGCTTGACATGACCTGTCATTGTGTGGACAAACGTGTCCTGGGCAGCATCCCAAGCAGTGTGGGCAGGGAGGGGATTCTGCCCCTCTGCTCTGCTCTGCTGAGACCCCACCTGCAGGGCTGCACCAGCTCTGGGCTCCCAGCACTGGAATGACAGGGAATTGTTGGAGTGGTCCAGAGGAGGCCACAGAGATGATCAGAGGGATGGACCAGCTCTCCTGTGAGGACAGGATGAGAGAGTAGGGCTTGTTCCCTCTGAAAAAGGGAAGGTTCCAGGGAGACCTTATTGCAGCCTTTCAATACTTGAAGGAGGCTTAAAAGAAAGCTGGAAAGAGACTTTTAAAAAGTACTGTAGTTACAGGACAAGGGGGAACGATTTCAGTCAATAAATTCAGACTTGATGTAAGGAAGACTTTGTTTAATGAGGGTGGTGAAACTCCGGCCAGGTTTCTCAGAACAGTTGGTAGATGCCCCACCCCTGGAAACATTCATGGTCAGTTTCAACAGGGCGTGAACAACTCTGAACAACAACGGGGCTCTGATCCAGTTGAACATGTACCTGTTCACTGCAAAAGGGTTGGACAGAATTGACTTTTAAAGGTCCTCATCCAACCCACACCATACTATATTTCTATGATTCTGTGATTTTTCCACAAAACTATTCTTGATGATCTGAATTACAGACCTCATCACAAAGAATTAAAAGATAGACAATTTTTAGTTTATCTACAATAATATTTACTGACATATGGCCATTCTCCTTAAGCTTTCAAATTAATGGGCAAATTTAGGGTGATCCATTTCCTGGGGTTTTGGAATTATGCAGCTACTTTCCCTCAAATGCCCCACAAAAATACTAACTAGTGCATGTTTTTCAACTTGAGGACTACAAACAATAAGGCATGAAAAAACCCAGACCTAGAACTAACAAGGTGTAATTTCTATTTGACACTTATATTGTTAAAAACTGTACACAACTGTACTGTAAGCTCAACTATCAGACATCTACAAGGAAGTGAACCTTATAGGAAGCCTTGGTTTCTACCATACCCAACCAAAGGTTTTGTCAGGGCTTTAAGAGTTACCAGGCATCTTTCCATGGATTCTCAGAGAAGCCATACTGTCCTTTTGCCATGTTTGTGGACCTGGGTAAACTCCTTTTGCCACACTGCATATTTCAAAAAAATTTGTAAAAACACAAGTCTCCTATTTTCTCCGATGTTATAGGAAATCAGACAGAAAATATCCAATAGGCTGAAAGGCTATTAAGGAACCTGGTTTTCTACCCTAGACCTTTACACTAATGGCAAAAACCTGTAAGTCTACTAAATGGGACTTTGCCCAGCAGGCATCAGAACAGCATCAAGTGCCATCACCACTTTTTTGTGGAAAAGACAGTTGTGTAAGAACAAAAAAAATGGAGACATAAGAGGCAATGAAAGCTAAAACAGTCCTCTATATTGTCAAAAAAAAGTATCTGGAATATTAGAATGTAGCAATATACAGCTGGTTAACAGCTGGATATTATGAGTCTGATGCATAACAGGCCTCATTCGGCTGACCTGGCTTGTTCTAGAAGTCTCTGGGGGAACAAAGACCTCAGAATTCCCACCTAAGCCCTGGATGCAGACACACCACTGGCCAGAGATCTGGACAGTGCAGAGATTCCCAACCAATAGGCTTCCCAATCCTGGGAAATTCAAACTGGCTATAAAAAGGAGCTTGGAACAATAAAAGGGTTACTGGCTGTTTCCCAGGACTCAGAGAGATCTGTGTCCTGCATCTGTCTCCACCCATGGAGCCCGTGTTACATTAGAACATCTGGGGAATTTTTTGACCACTTCTTTTAAAAGCCTGCTCCACATCAGAACTCTAATAATGTCTATTTACACTGTAACAGTTGCTGGCATACACAAAAAAGAAAGTAGGAATCTGTAGTCTCTAGCCTGACAAAGTTGCTACTAATATAATCCATCACCTTTTTACAGTGCAAAATAACCTGGAAATCTGACCTGAGGCAGCACAGAAAAGAAGAAAACAAGAAGCTACTTGTATTTGAAGCATTTGTAACCTATGTTCCTGTATTTTCCTGTATGAATTGTCCTATCTTCATGTTTAGACTAAACACTCAGCTCATTTCATGCCAAGTAGAAGTGTCCCCTAAATGCAAAGACAAGCAAAATTTGTCTCTCAGATGATCATGCTTACCTTTTGTTGATTTCAGCAAAAGAGAAAGTTTTACCTGATCAAGAACTTGTCTCTGCAAAGTCAGTTCTATTTTACTTAATTGATATTGGAAAGTTTAGTGGAAAAACTGTTATCTGGGTCCCAGACTGGGATTCAGCTGGCAAGTTACAGTCTAGAGTTTCAGTCACACACCACTGAAAAGCACAAAGAAGTTTAGGACCACCTCCTAATAGAACTGTACAGAGTGTGTAACACCAAGAGCCTAATATAATTTGGGATTCTTCAGGTGTTGTTGTGAAGTAATTAGGCATGCAACACAGAAAACTTTATCTCCTGTTGAAATTTATTAATACCAGCAGGTGTTTCCAGTTAGATCTCCAAAATACCACGCTGCTCATAGAATGCATGCCCTTTTATGTTCCAACCTACAGGACACAAAGAAGGCATGCAGGAATGTGTAAAAAAGTTTCTATCTTCTGGCATAAAAAACATTGGAAAGAACTTTGATCAGCACTTGATGATATTAAAACATACTAAAACGCTTTTAACATTTTCAGTAGCCACATAAAACAAGAAGTGAGTTGGTGGGCTTTTCCTTCAGAGATGCAAACTGAAATCTGTGATAGACTTGCCCCAGCCACAGACTGGAACCTCAGCTTTTTTCCTACACATGTCCAATGGATACTCCAGAAAGCAAAGGGATTCGGTTATTCTCTTTGCTTTATTCAGCTTTTCCAAACAAAGCTGAAAGGAAGTAACTGTGAATTCTGTTACATGGAACTACAGACTCTTTGTGGAACAAGAGGGCCCAAAATCACAGAGCATGCACAGTATGGATAAACCTTGGCTATGCTGGTCCATTGGACTCTGAGGTGGACCCATTCCAGGATGAGGAGGTCGCATACTCTTCATGGAGCCACAGTGAACATCTTCAACCATTCCTTTTTCATGCAAGCCATCAATGGACTGTGAAAACAAAGTAAGTATTTAGTGAAGAGATAGCATACGAAAATATGAACAACTAACTCAATCTAAACAAATACACGAAGAGGAAAAACTTCTTTCAGCAGACATTCAAAATAAAACAACTAGGAACCTCTGCCCTGAAATCATACATTTAGGGAAGCAAAGAACACTATCAGACTGCTTGCCTGTTTCCTTTTTGCCTTTTGTTTTTTTTCCTTATGAACTGTTTGGCATTGGCAGGGAGGCAAACTGTCCAAATACAAATACATAACCTCGTGTTGCATATTTTTTTGGCCTCATATTGCAAAGCAGTGTAACACACATTAACTTATGAAAATAGAGCATGTGGCTTGAGTTATTTTTAGCCCAAACTTTGCCCTTTCAGTCACTGCTCTACTGGAATGTCCCAAACATTGTTTCTCCTTAAAAACAAGAGTGTCATTGCAGGAGGTAACCTCTTCTTCGCTGACAAAAACAAGGATAGGGAAAACAATACTTGTGCTCCCTACAGCTCCTGTCACCTCATACACCTCTCAAAAACTACAGTTCCCATGGTACTTCAAACACAGAACGGCGCCAAGTGCTCTCTTTAGAGAGTGAAGAAAAGATAGCCTGGAGTCTGAAAAACAAGCTGAAGGCATTCTGGGCACTGAAAAAGGCTCCACAATCGAAACTGAAGGGCTCTGAAAGTGAGAAAAAGGGAAAAGTAACATTGGAAGAAAGATATCCTAAGAAACAGGGAAGTTCTCCATGAAAGCAAAATTTATATCTCAAACTATGGAAGGGATTAAGCTAATTAACTTCTAATTTAGGACTCTGTAAGGCTTGGTATTAGGAAGGAAGAGACTGGCATCACTTACTTAACCTCTCTCTGCAGAAATACACAGCTCTGCACCACTCTAACACATGCATGCTGCACACTAATTGCTGCTCTTGCAAACCCTACTGTGAATGGAGACCTTGTGATCTGTTTTATCTAAATGTACATCTATTTATTGAGAATTCTTTTTAAGAAAAGATTTAGATAACTTACTGCAATGGAAAATTCAGGCAGTTAATTAAATGAGTGTGCAAGAATCTACATCAGCTCACAAAAAAGAACTTTCATTTCTTATTTTTGAGTAATTTGTTGCACATGACTCAATTTCAACAGAACTAAGCAAAGGCCACCCTTTCTACAAAAGAAAAAGTAATTCTAAATTTCAATTCCTGAACCCTTTATATAAAATTTCTACTTTCCATTTCAATCATCAGATTTGACTGAAAACACCTTGAAACACACAGAATTTGTTGTTCAGAACTTTTGAGGGATTTCACTGTAATTTTTCCTTATCAGAAGTTTGGGTTAAAAGGAGGAAAGCTACAGAAAAGGAAAAATAAAATGGATTTTTCATGTTTCACCGAATCAATTAATTGTCATGACAGCGTAAAAATATTCGTGAAAAGAAACTGTATCAGAAAAATACACACTACTCAAGAAGCTATTTTTGATCACATGAACCTGGGATATGGAGTACAAACGCAGACACAGATGACTGACACATTAAAAATAGTTCCACTCTGCTAACCAAGTAAATCCCAGTGTCCTTTTCTGAGGCATGAAGATCCCTCCCTCTTTCTTTGCCCCTTCTCACCAAGACAGCCAACGCAGAGGAGAACACTCACTTCACACTGTCTGCACGGGCTGAGCACTGCAGAAACCAAAACACCTATAAAGCTGGAGGCATCCTTGTTTTGTCATGGTATGTGCTGGCTGCCATGGTATCTTCATGGCTGCCAAGAGGAGGAGACTTGCTGGTAACCTGATCTGATTTCCAGAACAGAAGACTCTGGCTGTACATATTTGTGGTGTATGTAACTCCAGGGATGGGTTTCACTGCACTGAGAGGTGCCAAACATGAAACCTCTGGGAACACAAACCCCTCAGATGGGAGTAAGAAGGCACACAGCATGTGTACATGAGAAACATCAGCACAAAGAGGGTGGGGAAAGGAGTTGTCAGTTAAAAAATAGCAGCAGAGAAAAGAAAAGCAAGTATGTTTTGATAAAGCCTTTGGTAGAGGGATTTTTTTAAAAAAATCATACAGGAACAGAGAGGTAGTGACGTGATCATACAAGAAAACTTCAATTCAAGGCATGCTTCTGTGGAAAGAATTGATCAAAAGTACAGATTTTTGTAAAAAATGCATTAAAAAAACCCACAGACACAAAAACAACTGTGGCAAACTGAAATGCTTTAAGTCTAATGGAAGGGAGACTAAATACATAGCAAAGAAAGGATTTGCATCTGTGTGTTTGCAAAACTTATGAGGTAAAAAAACTGAAAACAAAATTCATTAGAATTCATAAATCAGCTTGTTACTACCAAAAATACGAAAGATGGAGATGGCATAAACTTCTGTGAAGTTGAAATTAGTTTTAATGATTATGCAACTGCTAATGTATGCAGAGACTGCGACTTCCAAGAATGTATTTCATCTAAAAACACCTTTAACTGGCTATAAGAAAATGTGTACAATAAGGAAGGCAATTCAGCAGAGGATGGCTGTGGACTACAAGAACTGAGGCATAGTTATTTTTCTGGTAACTTTTATAAATCACTGTATAGTTACAGGGCTAGAGGATAACTCAAAATTACGCAACAGGTTAAAAATTACAGAGGGTATCTTACAAATAACGTAATTCTTGTAAATTCTTCCCTCCTCTGTAAGTTAATAAAGCCATCTTCCACAAAGACATTGTTGGGATAATTAACCTATATTACCAATAAAGCACTACTATCACGTTGGGGTGCCTTTTGTTATTTTAGTCTTCTAATATGACAGAAGCGAAACAAGCAGCTGAGACATATTCAACTTTGAGCAGAAATTACAATTTTGATTGGTCCCCATAAATAAGGAAACAAGTACTGAACAGGCCAAATAAACAATGCTTCTGGAAACAGAATGAGGGATGAACTTCAACCGTAGGCTAGCACATGCCTGTAGACTTGGCAGACTCACAGACTTACATAATGTCTAATGCATAAGAAACATTTTGCCTACGGTGCTTTTACTCTGAATTTAGCAACTAAGATCTCAGAGATACAACACAGTTTGACCTATTTTCAGGTAAACTGTGATATTACAGTGTCTGGGTTTTTTGTTCTAATCCACTTTCTTAAAAAAAAAATCAAGCAAAAAAGCACTCCAGCCTTCAAATCAAAGATTGAGTATGAGACTAGTTTTCTTGGAGATCACACATGCTCTAAAACAACAGAATCACACAGACCAAACAGCAGTGTATTGTCATGTAACTGCCATGTAACTACACAACCATAACTGAATGCATCTCTGATCAACAACCAGTCTGAATGTGGTTTCTGCAGCAGGAAATTGGCCACCAATTCCATTAATCTCTAAAATGATCATAAAATCACCACTAAAGTTCTCTGTTGATTTTTCAAGGTTGGTAATACTTCCTTTCTTTTTTTACTAACATAGACACAAACAATAAAAATAATACAGATAACATGTCTGTTGATGTTGTGTGTTGTTACCTCTAGGACATTGAGAGAACTACTTTGATTCTCAGAATGTCAAATCTGCATAGATCTGTTAGCCAACAGTATCTGCAATGTGAAACCATTTGCATTCTGCTTTAATGGAACATCTGAGTGAACAACAAACATATTTAGTAAAAACTACTGTATTGCTGAAGAATTTTTCTCTTCCTCACATTTTATCTCACTTACCAAAACCAGTAATATTGCCCATGACATCACTGTAATTATTCCATGGTCAGCAATCATCTACAGTACACCCCATTACAAATTCACAAAAGAAGGGATTATGCATCACGTTACAATTAAATGGAAGAGAAAATAAAACGAGAGCTCACAGTACTCCATCCATCCCTCAAGTCAGCACCCTGCAAATTAACAAGCTACAATGTTGTCATAACCAAAAGTTAGGCAGTTAAAATCCTGTGGTCCACCTAGCCCATAAGAAGATACAGAAGGCTGTATCACAACATCACAGAGTGACTTGGGAGGGAAGGAACCTCAAAGATGATCAAGTTCCAAACCCCTTGCAGTGTCAGTCTCCAGATCAGGGTGCTCCAACTCCCATCCAAATTCACCTTAAACACTTCTAGGGATGGAAAATCAACAGCTACTGAGGGCAAACCTCACTACCCTCACAAGAAAGAATTTCTGCCTAGTATCTAATCTAAACCTACTGTCTTTCAGTTGGAAACCATTCCTTCTTATCCTGTCACTGCCTGTCCTTGTAAAAAGCCCCTCTACATCTCTCTTGCAGACTCCCTTCAGATACTGAAAGGCAGCAAGTAGTTCACCCTGAAGCCTTCTCTTTTACAGACTGAACAAACCCAATTCTCTCAGCCCTTCCTAACAGGAGAGGTGCTCCATCCCTCCAATGTTCTGGTGGCCTCCTCTGGACTCACTCCAACAGTTCCATGTCCTTCCTGTGCTGGGAGCCCAGAGCTGGTGCAGCCCTGCAGGTGGGGTCTCAGCAGAGCAGAGCAGAGGGGCAGAATCCCCTCCCTGGCCCTGCTGCCCACACTGCTCTGGATGCAGCCCAGGACACGTCTGGCTCTCTGGGCTGTCAGTGCCCATGGCTGGGTCATGTCCATCCCCCAGCACCCCCAGGTCCTTCTGGGCAGGGCTGCTCTGATCTGTTCACCACAGCCTGAGCTGATACCAGGAGCTGCCCCAACCCAAGTGCAGCACCTTGCACATGGCCTTGCTAAAACTCGTAAGATTCCCATGGGCCCACTTCTCAAGCTTGTCCACATCCCTCTGGGTGGCATCCCATCCCTCAGACATGTCTGCACCACTCAGGTTGGTGCCATCTGCAAACCTGCTCCATCCCTTTGCCTGTGTCATTAATGAAGACATTAAATAACACTGGTCCCAATACAGACCCCTGAGGGACAGCACTTGGCACTGGTGTCCATCAGGACTCTGACCATTACCCTCCAGACGTGACTGTCCAAACACTTTCTTATCCACTAACAGTCCACTACTCATCAAAACCATCTCTCTCCAATCTAGAGAGAACTGTTCTGGGGGACTGTGTCAAAGACTTTTATCAGTTCAGACTAAAACCATGTAACCTTGTTCTGCCTCCACAGAAGTTTCCATATGGATGCAGAAGAAAAGTAAGATTAGGGCAAGGAAGGTAGCAATGCTTTCTTTTAACATCTTTCAGCTTCCAAGTATTTTTTCTCACAAGACTCTCTGAGGCTGTTATCTAAGCAGTATTCCTGACAGACTTTGTAAGTACTCCTGCTTAATACTCTGATGCATCCAAGACACACTTTGATAAAATTCAGACCTGTGTTTTCCCAGAAATTTGGAAATTTCCTTAAGAATCTAGCAAGAAATGCAGTTAATTTATTGTTTCTGTCAAAACTGCATTATGTAAACTAATAGCAAATTCTCCTGTGGAAAGGTCTTCTGGTTCCTAAGTGAATATACAATCTTTAGCTTTTACAGTAACAGTCCTTAAGTAAACAGACTTTATGAATTACCATCCACTAATATAAATTTGTTTCCATCAGTGTTTCAGCTACTGATTGATCCTTTGGATTTTTTAAAGGTTTTTGTATTGTATTATCATTTGAAGCTACTCAAACATCTAACACAGAATGAAGTTATTTCACTTAAGCATGTGGATTTTAAAAGAAGAGCTCCATGCCACTACCTACATGGTACCCCACAATGAAATTGTGTAAATGGGACACTTTTGGTGCAATCCCCAATTTTTACTGCATTTCATTAAAAAAACAGTGCTATGATATATCATGGCTTGAAAGTCAACATATTTTATACAGCACTAAGTAAAAAGAACATGTTTATTTGGTCCAGCTGCAGGTGGCTGATCACTTTTTTTAATTACACTGAACAACATTCAGGTAATATTTGCAAAATAATCTAGAGGCACCCTTCTACAGCATTTCGTAGACCCTTCCAACAGTTATCCAATATACTATTTCTGGAGCTGCACAGAAAAACAGACCCAAAACCTCATCTAGAGCGAAAATTAACTAAGATTTTATTTAATTTTTTCTTTTTTTCACCTGCATCTGTTCAACAGACACACTTTCTAGCTTAATCATACATATTTGAAGGCATGCTGGAACTTCTGGTGGAAATGTAAAAGAAACAGCAAGGCTGTTGCTACTAAAATAAAGACCTGTGAAATTACAGTCTTTATTCCATTATCAGAATCAAGATATAGAAAAGGGAGACTAATTTAACCGTAACTATACTGAATGATCACCTTTGAATGGGCTATCCAGGCTTTGTGGTGCATTTTACAAAATATTTCAATGCCACCTCAATGGGAGAATTTCTAGTCTGGCTCACAGAGCCTTGTGAGATGCTCTCTGAAGTCTCTGGAAGAATGTTGTGGGATGAGATTTGTTGGTTTGTTTCTAATTATAACATAGGATTAACTGCCTGATATAACAGGATATATCAGTTAAAAACATAACGTGTGAAGCATTCAGCCATTCTATTGAAATTTCCTGGTGCCACCTTCTTCTTCTACAGGTACAAGAAAAATTGAAAGGAATGAGGGATTTTAGAACCCTGGCTATGAAGTCTGGGGACAGAGCTCTGAAAAGCTGGGCTGTAAGTGACCCCAAAAACAAAAAACTGCCAACTGCAAATGTCTAACCTGGCTAACAGCTAAATCAGATACCTCAAGATGCAAAAGCAAAGGTTACAGTTACTGCACATACTGAACTCTCAGAAATTACAACAGGCCAGTACAAATGGAAAGCTGGATCACAACCTCCTTCACTTCAACTAGTCTTTGTACTATTAAAAATTTTTTAGTTCTTCATGTAAAAGATGGTAATGTCATGTCCCTACTGACTGGATATTGTTTTAATGAATGAAACTGATCCACATGTGAGAGTGTCAAAATGAAGATGTCATCTCAAGAGGAAAATTAAAACACGTTCCTATATCTTTAGAACAATATTTTACTGTAATTTTTTTCTCCATGTGCATATAACAATTCCAAGTGGAATCAACAAGAGCTGCCAAAATGTTTTCAGTATCTTGGCTCTGTAAGCTGCTACCACATATTTCTGAGTAGAACGCCAGTGCAATCAAAATCATTCTGGGTTCTAAATCCCTGATATACAACCAAACAAAAGTGACAGTACATAAAGAGACTGTTCTCACAAAGGAATTTCCACACAGGCAAGTATTTCCTCAAAGCAAAAAAAATTAATGATAGTCTAAGCACACACAGTCTAATTTTAAGGGTATAACAATAACCATTGAAGTGCAATTATTGGAATATTCTACATGACATAGTTTTTATATTCCTTTGTAAGATGGAGTCCTTATAAAATAATTTGAAAGCCACATTTTTCAACCACATTTTCAATATGGAAGAGTAAACAAATGTGTAATACAAATCCTCTAAGGTGAATTAAGTTTGCTTCTTTTTTTGGGTTTTTTTTTTAAGAAAAAGAACAATTTCATGAAAAATTAGAAACCACCCCAGAAAAAAACACGTGATTTTTTTTGTTCAAATAGACAAGAAGAAGAAAAAAAGTTGTTTACAATGGTGTGCCTTAAAGCTTTAACACTCTCATTCATTTTTTTGTCCCTAGTAACATATCTTACTGAAAAGTACAGTTTACAAATTAACAGTTCCAAACTACTAACTATAGTTCAAAGTAGTCTACTAAGAACAAGGAAGCTATGTTTAATCTGATACACGAGTAATTTTAAGTAATAAAGAAAGAAGAGTGTAGCTGAAGCTTTGCAGGTGATGTGTAATAGCAGTTAAGCAGGTCTAAACATAGTTTAAGTAGCTCTTTTCATCAGTGCGGAGAACTCTAGAGAAAAAAGGTTCACTTGTAATAAACTATTACCTTATGCATCTGATGCATGCCTTCCTGTGGATAATCTGCAGGCCCCATAGTCGGCATTGGATGGGAGACACTGGGAGGACCAGGACTGGGCCCCATCATGCTGTGAACGGAGCCAGGAGATGGCCCTGGTCCTGGGCTAGGCCCCAGAATCGGTCCAGGTGAAGGTCCTGGTCCAGGGGAAGGACCAGGATGAGGCATGGCGCCAGGGTCTGTAGGCGTGGACATCTATTTTCTGTCTCCTTTTCAATTAGCAGAATAGCTCTAGTAACAGAAACAAAACAAAACAAAAACAAAACCACAATTTCTATGTGACATTAGGGGCATGGAAAAAAAATACAATAAAATCCACTGGCAGTTGTTACACACACACACACACATATCTACATATCTACATACACATGCAAGCTATCATCAGCAGAAAATGCTTACATGATCCTTAATGTTGCCCATTAGCTTGATCATCCTTCTAGATGATCAAACCTACTAAAAAGATAAGGATCCTGAAAATTCTGTCCATTTCTGGACATTTGTATAGCACTCACAGAACAAAGCAGCTGGTGTGCTGTGAGGAACATCTACCAGAAACAACAGTTGAACTGACTTGTTATCACCAGATGTGTCACGTGGGCCAAGCACAGTACTACTAAAAGCAGGAAAGAGAGCTGGGCATCACTGTAACCTACGTGTTAAAAAAATCTTTCCCTAAAAAGTTGTGACTAGCCTGAAATTTGCCCTTGTAAAATTCATGGTAATACAGTGAAACAAGCATTAAAAGGATTATTAAGACTATCTTCAGAACTTTTTTTCATTTGCCAGAGAGCACTGACACAATACATGGAGCCACCAGCCTTCCCTGGAGTGGCTGACTGGGCACAGGCGGAGCCAGTAGTGACAAGGACAGGTTGGAACATGGCCTGACTGCCCCCAACCACCCCTTGCTGAGGCAAATGGCTCCAGCATGGAGCCATGGACTGCAGGGAGCAGGGCTGGAGCCTGGGGAACCACAGGGGAGGGCTGACATCCACCTGGAACCAGCAGCTTGCCCTAGAGCAGCTGACTAAGCGTGAGTGCAGCCAGCAAAGACAGCGGCTGCCCCCACTCTCTCAAATGGGGTCCCAGTGAACATAACCAGGGCTCACTGTCAGTCTTCCCCTATAATCATTTGGGAGCAGCCAACAGAGGCAGTGAACAGACCCAGGAGGTGGAGAAAAGGCATAATCTTATTAGTATATGCTCCTTCAGGTATAGCTTGACATGTCACAGAACTCATTTCCCTGAAGTCACTGCACCAGCCACGTCAGAAGCCTCCAGCCAGGTAGAGTATCCAATGGTAGATGTAACTCCTCAGGACTCAGGCTGCCAGGAGTGCCTAATGCTTCTCCCTATGGCTGAGACTGACCATTACTCCCATCACAGATGTGCTATTGTAAATCACCAAGTTGAGGAGCCATGGGATTAAGTGTGCAGCCTGTGCAGTACTCATGACAACGAGTGAGAGATTGACAGCCCATTCTCAAAGAGTCTCAGAAGCCTCAAACCTCCACTGAAGAGAAGATGCAGGTGGACTCAGAACCCTACCAAGCAGTAAAGGCAGTCTCTAGAACACAAAAACTGGAAGCTGGTCACTGGCCACACTAGGCAGAACACTCTTCCTCCTGAAAACTTGATAACAAATAAGACTGGTACCATTTACAACAAGTATGATGCCCTGGAAAGGGCAGGACAGTCAACTGATGAGGTAGACAAAGGCCTTTCTGGGATAGGGGAACCATCTGGGGTGAGACAGCTTGCCACCCTCAACAAGACTGCCCCTGTTCATTAAAAGGGAAGGGTAGCTGATACAGGTGACTCCCTTCTTAAGAGAACTGAAGGCCTGCTATGCACACCAGACCCAAGCCACAGGCAAGTCTGCTGCTTCCCAGGGGCATGTGGTTCCAAAATTGGGTGTCATTGGCACAATTTGCCTTTTTTTTTAATCATGGCATGGTCTATAGTACAGCTGGTGTACTGATACCTGAAGGGATGCACCTTTTGTGAAGTGGAAAAAGGGTTCCACCACAAAAGCTGGCAAGGCTCACTGACAGAGCTTTAAACTGGACTGGAAGGCAGAAAGGGATAAAACCAGGCTTGCCAGTGATAAGCAATGGGATGGCACACCAAAACTTGAGGAACTGAGATAACTCAATCTGCCCCGTGGGGTATAGGCCACAATGAACTACACAGCATGAGAAAGGAGCATGGAAAAGCTTTGGCCCAGTGCCAGAAATATGACATCTCTGGCATAAACGAAACTCAGTGGTATGAGTGTGATGACTGGTGCACCATGCTGGATGCTTACAGGAGGGATAGGCAGAGCTGGCAAAGCAGGCATAGCATTGTTTATAACAGAGGGACAAGACTGCATGGAGCTTACAGCTGGCAACAGCAGGACTGAGATATTCTGGGTGAAGATTAAAGTATAAACAAATAATGAAGATGTTGTCATGGGAGGCTGCTATAGACCACCACAGACACAACGACATCAATTCCTCAAGCAATCAAGGGACACCTTCAAATTTCTCCTTATGGGGTAATTCAACCTGCCAGATGTTAACTGGGGACACCGCACAGCTGGCACAATCAAGCCCAGGAGATTCTTAAAACATCTAGATGTGTCCTGGGTTGACGGTGCCTCCTATCCCAATCGTGCAGCTTTATCTCTGTGTACTGCACTGTTAAGTCTGACAGCTGCCCCCCACCCTCCCCTCGGTGGGGTGTTTTGCCACAGTGGGGCTACTGGCTCTTTGGCTTTTGTTGCTAGCTCGGCTTGGCTGCAGGGTTTCCTTTGCTTTGCTTTACTGCTAGCTTTGCTTTACTTTGCTGCTGGCTTTGTTTCTTTTTTTTTGCTTTTGCTTTTGTTTTTTTTCCCCTTTGCTGGTTTTCACTGCTTTCGGGTTTTTTTTCCCCTTTTTTTTTTTTCCTCTCCCTTCCCCCCCCCACCCCGAAGATCACTGGACCGGCTCCGGACCTGACCTGGGAATATCTGGGGGGTCCTCGACGCCTGAAAACAGAAGCTCTGCGCCCTCCCCTCACAGCAACTGCTTGAGTATTTTTCTTTTCCCTTGTGTTGGGGAGTGTCTTTGTTTATTTGTCAATAAATAGGTTTTTTTCCACTTCTCCTCCGAGGAATTCCTTCTCAAACCCAGAGCTGGGGGGGGGAAGGGGTGGTGGAGGTTTGTTTTCTGGGGGGGCTCCTTCTGGAGACCTTCCCCTAATTTGTCCTAAACCAGGACAAGATGCTGCTTCATGGTTCAAGTACTGAGAGCTGACTAGGAAAGATGCTCTCCTTGATTTCATGCTTGTTAACAGAAACGGTGTCTTGAGCAACGTGGTGAAGGGTGGTGTTCCTGGCCTCAGTGCCCATAAAGTAATCAAGTTTAAAATCTTTGACAGAAGGCAAAGCACCAGCAAAACCTCAGCTCTGGACATGAGGAGAGCAGGCTTCAGGATGCTCAGGGCATCAGTGAGTAAGGGACCCTGGGAAAATGCTTCTGCAACTGCTGGGATCTGTCAGTGCTGGTCACATTTTAAGCACCACCCTCTAAGGGCACAAGAGGAGGCAATTCCCAAACATCAGAAGCCAAGCAGGTAAGGCAGAAGATGGTTTGGCTAAGCAGGAATCTTCTTTGGGAGGTAAAGGCAAAAAAAAAAAGGTGCAGGCTCAGCAGAAGCAAGGGTAGGTGATGTGGGAAGAATACAGAGATGCTGCTCACCACTGCAGGGAGAAAATTTGTCATGCTGAAGCTCAGCTAGAGTTGAAGCTGGCCACAACTGAGGAGAACAACAAAAAAGAGGGGGGTTATGCATTAATAGCAAAAAACAGTGGAGAAATAACATTGTCCTGTTACAGGATGAGGACTGTCACCTCACAAGCAGGGACATGGACATTGCAGAGATGTTTAGTGCTTTCTTTGCCTCTGTCCTCAATGGCAATGATGGATTAAGGGGTCCCAATGCCCTGAGCTGGAGGACAGTGCCTGTGAGAATCATCAACTCCCAGTTCCCTCTATATCTATAGGGCCCAATGGAATTCATCTGAGAAGACTCAAAAGAGCTGGCTGATGTCATCATGAGACCTCTCTCAATGATTTTCAAATGGACTTGGGAACCCAGATAGGTCCCAGTTGACTGAAAGCTGGCTGACATCCCAGTTTTCCAGAAGAGCAAGAAGAATAGAAACTCCAGGCCTGGCAGTCTCACTTCAGCGACTGGCAAAATTATAGAGAACACTATTCTGGCAGATATTGAGAAACACCTAAAGGACAATGCAGTCATCAGTCACAACCAATATAGATTCATGATGGAAAAGTTCTGCTTGTCAAAATTAACTTACTTTTACGACAGAGTAACCCACCTACTTAATCAAGGGAAGCCAGCTGATGTAATCCTTTTGGATTTCAGTAAAGGTTTCAATATCATTTCTCACAGTATTCTTGTGGACAAAATATCCAGCACACAGCTGGGTAAACACGTCATGTTATGGGTGATGAACTGGCTGATGGGCTGAGCACAAAGGGTTACAGTGAATGGGGTGGCATCAGGCTGGAGACTTGGGTCTGGTGGGGGCTCCTCTTCAGGGCCAGTGCTCTTAAACATAGTATCACAGAATGGTTTGGGTTGGAAGGGACTTTTAAGATCATCTAGCGCCAGCCCCCCTGCCATGCACAGGTACACCTTCCACTGGATCAGGTTGCTCAGAGCCCAGTTCAACCTGGCCTTGAACATTTCAATCTCTCCGGTCAACCAGCACCAGGGGTTCATCACTCCCACCTTTAAGAATTTCTTCCTAACAGCTGATCTAAACATACCTTCTTTAGGTTTAAACGACTGCTCTTTGTTCTGCCACTGTGTGCTCATACAAAAAGCCTCTCTCCCTCATTTTTACAAGGCCCTTTCAGGCAATCAAAGGCCACAGTGCTGTCTCCCTGAAATACCCTCTTATCCATGCTGAAAACTCCTGCTCTCTCAGCCTTTCTTCACAGGGGAGGTACTTTATCTAACCCTCTTCAACTCCAAGGCCATCTCCTGGACACACTTCAACAGGTTGATGTCTTTCCTGTGCTGGGAATCCCATACCTGGACACAGCACTCCAGGTAGGGCCTCATGAGGGAAGAGTGGAGGAGAGAACCACCTCCCTCACCCTGTGGGCCACATTTCTTTTGATGCAACACACCACGCAGCTGCCTTTTTGGGCTGGAAGCACACATTGCTGGCTTACCTTCTTAAAACACTTGGATGAACACTTGAAGGGATACTAAGTTTGCAGATGAAAAAAAAGGGGGAGGAGCTGTTGACTCCCCCAGTGGCAAAGAGGTCCTCAGGGACACAGAGAAAAATTGGAAGACTGGGAAATAACTAACTATACAAAGTTTAACAAAGACAAATGCCAAATTCTGCATCTGGGATGGGGCAGCCCTGGATGTACAGAAAGACTGAGGAATGACATATTAAAAAGCAGTGCCAGAGAAAGGGACCTGGGGGTCCTGGTCAATGGCAAGTCCAACATGAGCCAGCAGTGCCCTGGCAGCCAGGAGGGCCACCTGTGTCCTGGGGACATCAGGGACAGCATCAGCTGGGCAAGGAAGGGGATTGTCCTGCTCTGCTCTGCTCTGCTCTGGGGCAGCCTCACCTCCAGTGCTGGGGGCAGCTCTGGGTGCCACCATGAAAGAGAGATATAAAACTATTGGGGAGTGTCCAGAGGAGGGCCTCAAAGATGGTGAAAGGCCCAAACCCAAAGACCCAGGGAGCAGCTGAGGTAATTTGGCTTATTCAGCCTGGAGAAGACCTGAGGGAAGGCTTGTTCAGCCTGAGGGAAGACTTCATTGCAGTCCACAACCTCCTCATGAGGTAAAGAGGAGGGACAGACTACCTCTTCTTCCCAGTGACCAGCTACTGGACCCAAGAGAATGACCTAAAGTTCTGTCACAAGAGTTTTACGTTGGGTATCCGGAAAAGGTTCTTTGCCCACAGGGTTTTTGGGCACTGGAATGGGTTCCCCAGGGAAGTGGTCATGCCACCAAGCCTGACAAGAGCTCTCTGACCACCACATGATGTGGTTCTTGGGCTGTCCTGTGGAGCAGCAGGAGCTGGACTCAATGATCCTTTTAGGTGACCTCTAGCTCAGGATATTCTATGATTCTATAATCTGGTACCTTGGGATTCTGTTTCCTTGCAAGGCAGAACACAGAGAGGCCTATGAAGCTTCCCAGTTCAAAATGCTAAGTCACTAATTACTCCTCTACAACCCCACAACATGACCACAAAAGGAATCAAGTTATCAAGTGTTCACAACTGTAAACATCATAGCTTTCTCTAAGAGACTTTGTATGCTTTGTATGAAGGACAACATGTTTCCACACAAAAAATAGTTCTTAAACGCATCAATCATGATATTGCAAAATCTAAGACTGACACTCTCACAGCTGAGTCGCTATGTGCATTTTAAGTGAAATTCAATCCATTTAACAAAGCAGATACCTGGCACCACCACCCCCATCCAGAAGAATGTATACAGAACCATAACACAATCAATTACAAAAGTGCTATCAGTATACAGTATCCCAAAATACCTTATTTCACAAAAGACATCTACCTATACCCATGCACTAAAATAATATCTTCCCCCATATTCACCTATTCATCCTATTTCAAATTCAACTCGCGGTTCTCATAAAAACTAGCTCCAGTCTCAAGTCCATTAGTTACACTGCCATTTACAAAT
The DNA here is from genome assembly GCA_024734555.1 of Trochalopteron elliotii. Lineage (NCBI taxonomy): Eukaryota > Metazoa > Chordata > Aves > Passeriformes > Leiothrichidae > Trochalopteron > Trochalopteron elliotii. The sequence continues at coordinate 349,765 of JANPWX010019792.1, forward strand.
ACATTAAACATATCCTGTAGGCATATTTGAAAAATTTAGAAATTTTTTTGACAGGACAGCAAGTGTCCAAACTATGAAAAACAGTAACTACCAGAGCTGAATGTCTGTATCACTTACACCAGACCAACTCCCTTCAACACCATCACCTTGAGCAAAGATACACTCTCCTCACCTCACATAATTGGGAATTAACAGATTTGTATTCAGACACTTTGTATGTCAAAGAACAAGGAAAAAAAAAAGTCATTTATAAAATCTGTATCAGGGAACACAAAGTATTGGAAAATACTACTTAAATGCAAGCAATTACTCCTGTCTGAAGACAGTCATGGAAATAAAGAGACAAAGCAATTTTCTCTGGCAACAGCAGTCCACAAAATCAAAAAAAATGCCACTGACCTACACTGGAACACAGTATGGTCCTCCCAACTAAGTATCTGCTCACAGAACCAACCTGTTAAAAATTTTATAGTTTAACATGTTTCAAAAATAGCTTAGTTCATATTTACTGAGACTGTATTAAAAAAAAACCCACAGAAATTAGACACCCTGCTCTCATTAAAATTCAGCAAAGGCTATATACCTAATTCATTTAGACCCTTATGAAAGCCTCATTAAAGTCAATGCAAAAAGCTACAAAAAGACAACAGGTTCAACAGTGGCCAAGTTCCATGCAGATAGTATTGGTATTATTTTGGCTAAATTCTGGTGCCTGCAATGAAAAAAGGAGTATGAAGCCAACTCCCTGCCAAAAACCAGTGTTGACCTATTTCTCTGGACTGCTTTTTAATGAGTAGTGCCTGTTAGAATTAAAAAGCAAGGGAGGAGAGGCAAAAACACAGTAAATGTTTCCAACAAATTACAAGACTACAGTAAAATGAAAAAAAAATCTTATTGTTCTGAATTATGAGGCTCTTGGCACTGATTCTTTAACACAGAATACCTTGTTTAATTGTTTTTCAAGCATTCAATCTTACATTTTCCCCAAAACACTCACTGGAGTAGCATTATTCACATGACTTCAAATAGGATGTTTTTTTCCCCTGAAGTGTAATCCCTTATCACCTCTTAGATCTATGTACATCAACATCAACAATTCTCTTTTGTGAACAGCCCCAAATGAACTACTGGCAACTGCATTAGTTGTGGTGAATCACATGGCTCTTCCTGTGGTCTGAGAATTTCTCCACCTCTGTTGGACACAGCCAGAGCTAAGACAGGGAAGTAAAAAAGGCATCTATTGTATGTCAGACTAACTTCAGCCAGATCCAAATACGAAGAAGAGCCACAAAACCAAGAGCTGAAGATTAAGACAGACTTTGGATCTCTGCTCAACTAGTTCTATAGCAAATGGTTTAGGACAGTAAATATCTGCACTGTAAGCAATTTGAAATTACAGTCTCTACCCATAAATGTTTCTCCACTTTAATTTTATACCCACCTAGAAAGTTTTGTAGATGTAACTAATTCACTGTACAATATGGCCTCCACCAGTTCAATGTTTCCATTACACACATTTTGGTAAAAACCTGCTACAAACCCAAAGGTAACAAAGGCAGGGATTTTTTTTGCATGAGGAAGTATTAGCAGATCCCAAACGAAAACACAGCAGGTAAAAAACCATTTGAATTACTCTGGAATTCAGGACCAGCTGTACACCCAAAAAGATCCAGGGATTACAGACTGCTTTGACAGGGCATACACCGAGTCTGAGAACAGATGGAGCAGTAAGTATTTATAATTCTTTTAGCTAGTTCCCTTCACCATCCAATGTCACTTCTGCCTTTCCTCTCAACCTAAACTGAACCTCAGCCAGGAGGTTTTGGCCACATCTCCTGCCTTGGATATGTAGTAGAAAGTAAGAGAACTATACCACTTAGAGCTGATGAAATATGAACCTATGAAACAGCCACAGAGATACTGAAAAGTTGACTGCAACTTTGTCTTCACAGAGAAATAGTTAACAACCTACTTCTCCCCACACATTTCCAACTGCAGTCATGATTCACAGGTGGCTTTGAAAAGATAAAACTGTAAACCTGCAATATACTATAGGCTAAAGGAGTTATCTTTATTATACTGCTATACAAAACATGAAATTACACTCTCAGTGATTTCTATTACTTGCATAATCTGCTAACTATAATCAAATTAATATGATGAAAGTAGAAGAGCTTTTTAGTAGTGATAGCAGATCATCATCACTAAATAACTTATCATACTTACAAGCAAATCAGTGTTTTGAACTGTACAACTTCACAGGACACTCTGCATTACCTTTTGTCATGATTTAACTATCGTCATTTGATTAAATGGCAATTCAATCAATAAAGAGGTTTACATGAAACAGGAAAAAAACAGTGAAAAGACCCAAATCTTCAACTAACATATACCAGATCAGAGTTATTAGTTCTCGTAAGGGAAGCCAAACCCACGAACAGCTGAGATTCTGCCTTTGCATACTCATGTATGCAATGTCAGTGTAACTTGAAAACTTTCTGCAAGGGAATTTGCAGTCTAAAATACAAACCACTGAACCTTAATTACTTAACCAGGCACCTAAGCCAGAAGAAAAAAACGTCTGCAACACTATTTTAACAGCAGGTCTAGCTCTCTACCAGAAACTGTTGCAGGCATCCCTGCAGAGCAGAGCTTGCAAAATGGGTGGAATGCTCACACCAGAACCTTCATTGTGGAGTCATGTAATATAAGAGACAGTTTACTTTAAGATGATAGTCAATACCCCTCACCGTGAAATATCCTTGTAGGAATTCTTACTCCTACTGCATAGATGCTTCAGCTTTACACAAAGTTCTACTTTTCTCAACTGCTCCAGCTCACAGCCTACCCTCTCAGTAAAAACTAACATCAGCAGCAAAAAATGACTTGTTAACAGCTGGGAGTTGAAAATACTCCAGACTGTCAAAATGCATAATCACAAATGGGAGTGCACACAAGTTAGGCTAAGCTATGCTGCCAGACTGTACTGTGAAGACACGACAGCACAGACATATGATCCTTTCTGATGGCTTTGCTGCAGAAGACAGTAGCCTTCAGGAAAAAAGGAGAGCAGATAGCTGCAGTCAAATGTTTAATTGCCATCAGACAATGCCCAAGATCAATCCCACATTCGCTACATATATAAATTTGTAAATTTTGGGCACAGAAAACTGATACAGGGCACCACTAAATGGTAAATTTTCATATTTTGAGTTTTACTGCAGGTATTAATCACAGGTATTGAACGCTGTCTTCTCACTGGCTTCAAAATAAAAACCGTAAGAGATGCAGGCAAAAGGAAAGGAATGCACCATATTACTGACAGGCCTTGGCTTTACTTAAACAGGGAAGAAGAGGAGGAAGAAGGGAGAAGACTGTTTTAAATTATATTTAAAAGTTATATGTATTAAAAACGTTACTTGTTGTAAAATATCAATGAAACTATATATGAAAAATGTCTATTTTCTGTAAAAACAAACTTATTCTGAACATCTCCAATGCCCCACCTCTAAATGATTCACCTGGGTGCTCAAAGTGATAAATAGGAAATATTGTCTGCCAACTGGAGACAAACAGGAAAATGTTAACACTTAACAAGTAATGACTTACATGTGTAAGAAAAAAAGAAAACAATTTTCAGTGTTAGCCTTCTTATTCTTGTGTATTTACAAACTATCAAAGCTGTGTTTAAGAAAGCTTTAATTCCTTCCCTTATTCATCCTTCTTTATTTTATGTTGAAAATAAGACATGAGCTTTTCTCTAATGCCAATTTTATTACAAGTGATCTTGATGCCATAATGTTGTGTTTACTATTCCACTAGAGAATAAAAAAAAACCCCTAACCTAATCTGATAAAGTCCAAAAGTGATGGAGGTCCAGGAAACACCTATTACACATAGAGAACTTTGACTGCAGCGGGGAACACACAAAAAAGTAATGGACATTTCGATGAGTACTTTGCAAAAATGTTCTAAATCATAAAAAGAATGTGAAGTTTCCTTCCGAAAAGGACCACTTGTAGCTCACAGCAATATTAGGTTCATGTCCTCATTACGATGACAAAAACCATTAGAGTAGTAGCGTTGGCATTTTTAAAGTTGCTACTGTGCACATTCTGACCTTAAATTCTAAAGTCCAACAAAAACTGAGAAAAATATATCCGGAGATAGTGATTTCAAACATACCTTTGTCACAAATATATATAATTTAAGTACGCCAGCTGAAGGACTTTTTCTCGTCAATTTTCAAGCCTCAGGTGTTGGTGAAAGCACTTTTCAAATTTGACAAGAAACGTTCATATACTACTTCAGAAACGAACAAAAGCAAAGATCTAAAACTGCTTTGAACACACTCTTTTGGCACATGTTCGATGCCACACGACAGAAATACCAGTCTTACAGCTGAGACATAACTCATGAGAGAAATTCTCTTTTTAATGAAGATTTACCCTCACCTCTGGCAAGTCCACGTATGATCCACTGCTGTATGATCCACTCTAAATTTTAAAAGCTCACTATCCACACAGTCTTTTTGCTTTCTATTACTAATACATATATATATAAAAATATACATACATAAAAACCTGCCTTGAGGCAAGCCTGTCCTTCTGGTACACTACTTTTTTTCCCCCTTAGAATCACAAAAGGACAAAAGAAACAAAGTCAGAGACAATAATAGGGCAATTAGGTCCCCAAAGTGAAAGTGTGCCCGTATTTGCACAACAATAGTAACTTACACAGAGGAGACTGCCCCACCCCGAACAAGTAATACTGGTATATTACCAACTGGTACACTACCAAAGGAATTAAATTCTAGCACGGTGTTTATCGTTTGGGTCTTAGGGGCTGTGGTTAAAGCCACTCAACACTTCAGAAAGTTAAAGCAAAACAGGAGAGAATGCAAACGAAACTACACCAAGTGTCACAGACCCCAGATCAATTCTTCACTGAAAGCATACAGAATACTTAAAGCGGTAAAAAACACGACCAAACAACCGAAAAATCAACAGCAACTTTTTATATTCAATTCATCACCTGGTTATCTACTTGCACAGTCATACTCACATAAATATTCATAAAAATACACCTAAAAAGAACAGCGTTAACGTAAAGTTCGGTAAGTCTGAATAGCAAGCTTTAGAAGCAGACACCAAGAAAAAACAAATTCGGTACGATGTATGTAATCTGCAGACACTTTTACACTCCCTTTACTTGACCATAACGCACGCTCAGGGGAAAAAAAAAAACACCAAAACAAAACAAAAAACAACGCAAGCCAATCGTCGAACTGTAACTTCAGACCGAGTTTAGAAGAACTGCAACTTTTCCAGCCGTGCGCAGTTTGCAGCTCCACCATTATAAATTTAAGAGGGGAGGAGACAACGTAACAAACTCCATTTCTGCACGCACCGTGGACACAAGGAGGAGCCGGGCGGAGGACCCGGGAGCCCCGGGGGGCGGCGGGGAGAGGGCGGCCGCTCCTTCCACTCCCTCCTTC
>JANPWX010019792.1:355613-435009 GCA_024734555.1 Trochalopteron elliotii
CCCGCAGCGGGCCGGGGACGGGCTCCGCTGCCCTCCGGCCCCGCCCGGCAGCTGGCTGCAGCAGCGCTCTGCCGCCCACCCCCGCCTCCGGCTGGGCACAGAACTTTTCCAGGTGCCAAACACCGCCGTCCGCCTCTCTCGACATAGGGACAGGCGAGCCGCAGCTACCTGAGCATCCGCGCGCGTGTGCATCCTCGCTCCCGCCCGGCCGGGTTAAAAAAAAATAAATTTCCGCGCACACCGGAAATAAAACGCTTTTTTGCTTGGCAGGCGATTCCAAAATTGTAAGCGCATGTTTTGTGCTACTCTGCTAGGAGGTGGGGAGGAGGAGGGGGGCGAATTTCTGCAGGGAAAACGGGAGGGGTGCAGCGACATGCAAGCTATTTTGGGAAGTAAACCGCGACACCTTTACAGCAAGAGTGACTGCACAGTCAAAAACAAGAGACCGAAAAGCAACAGGAGCCGCAGCCCTCCTGGGCTGAAGTCCCAGCCCCCGCTTCTTCCCCCCCCCTCCCCGGTGTGTGTGCAATGTTTGTGACAGGCAGGCAGCGAGATGATCCGGATCATGGCCTCCCTGGCTCTGCCGGGGAATGCCGCTACTCTCCTCGCAGGCGAGACCGCTCCCCCATGCACCATGTTCTCCCCTCCCCATGCCTCTCCCCACTTCCCCTCGCTCGGCTGGGTCTGCGCCAGCGTGTGCCACGGCGGAGAAAACAGCCCCGCCGCACCGCGCTCCGCTGCCTCCGGACACCCTGAACTTCACCCCGCGACCCCCGGCAGCTGCTGCGGAGCCGCCCACGGCCCGTCCGTGTGGGCTGTCGCTCGCAAAGGGTCTGTTTCTCCCGTAGCCGCTTCGCCCGCAGACCGTGACACGCTCGCTGGGCGGCAAGACCGAGAGTGCCGCTGACTCACGAGTCAGCCACCGGCGACTCCGTGGGGGTTCTGTCGCTCCCACTCCGGAGATCCGCATCGTGATTATTCCAGAATAATGCCGGATCAAAACTTTCTTCTCTCCACCCACTGGGGGGATATAAATATTCGGGAGGGCCGGGCGCCGGGGAAGGTGGGGAGAAGGAAGCAGGTGGCACGGCGGTGGCTGGGACCGGCGGGGCCGTGCGCGGGGAAGGGGAGCGATGCGGAGAGGGAAGGTGGGCACGGTGCGAGCCGGCACAGCCGCTGACAATAAAGGACCGTGTCGGGCACGGGGAGCTGGCGGGGTTGGACCGAGTTGCAAGTTGTATTTACCTTCCGCCCGGGCGGAACGCCGTGCTGACTGTCGCTCCTTTCCCCCGTCAGTGAGTCACCCGAGTCCAGAACCGGAGCGAGGGACTAGATTACGAACATGACTTCATTGATGACAGCCATTCCCTCCTATTCCTAAACTCCTGCCCCTCCTCCGGCCCCCCCTTCGTGGACGCCACTGCTCAGGCAGCGCTGCTGCCATTGGCCCGCCGGGCAGAGAGCGCCCGCCCCCTTGCGTAGAAGAAGCTATTCTATTGGCCCGAGGGGCTGTCGTTCATGCGGGAGGCCGGGGGGGGTGGAGGTGTGCAGGCGCGCGCGGGGCGGGGTGCGCTGCGCTCCGCGGCGCCGCGCGCAGGGCGAGCGCTCCCCTCTCGCGGGGGCCGTGCGGGCGGCGGGCGTCTTGCGTTCCTCGGGTGCCTCCACCGCGCTCCTGCGCCCCTCCCAGCTCGCCTCTGCGGCGAGGAGAGAGCGAGAGAGAGAGAGAGAGGGGCAGGACCTCTTTTCCCTGCGAAGGCGGCAGCAGGGCGCGGGCGGCACTGGCGGGATTAGTTTGGGGAAGAGGTGAAGAAGGTGCTGGAACTGCGCCGTGCCTCTGCCCCGCTGGAAGGGGTGGGGAGGAGCCAGCCTGACGGGCCTGGGATCAGCTGTGTCTGTCTGGCTGTTGGAGTGAGAGTGAGTGTGAGAGTGTGTGTGTGTGTGTGTGCGCGCGCCCAGGGCGTGTGTCTCCCTCCCTTTAAAGAAAAAAAACAAACAAACGTGTGGAGGGGAAAACTTGGACCCCGTCCCCTCTCTCCGGTAGCAGAGGGTGCTGTCGTGGACGAGAGCAGGCTGCTGAGAACATTCCAGCGGAACCGGCTTGTCAGGCGGGTTCCGGCTCCGGCGCCCAGGCTGCCCGCAGCCCCTCACGGTGCAGGGCCGAGGCTTCGGCGGAGAGAACGAGCCCGGGTGAAGAACCGCGGTGGAGCTCCTCTTTTTGCGGGATTCGGAGGGGAAATAGTGCAGTTATGTTTGTTCCGTCTTGCTTGCTTCCGTTTGAGTAGGTTTTTTTAAAGTTGGTTTGGAAGTACGCTTTCCAGTTCTGTATGGTGGTGCCGGGTTTTGAGTGCTTTTTTTTTTTCTTTTGTTCTTGTCGTTGTTTTTTGGTGGGTTTTTTGGGTTTTTTTTTTAATGCTTTAGGTGGTTTACCTGGTTTGCAGGGGCTGTGGAACTCTCATGTTTTTTGTACAAGCTATACCTGTTCGTGTAACAGGCGACTAAGTACTTCCTTAAAATAATGGGCCCGCCTGTCTAAGGGTTTGTTGTTTCTATTTTTCTTGAACGCGCGTTGTAGAGAGAGAAAAAAACCAAAAAATCAGCCAGACGACTGTACTTGGTGTTATAAGCAGTTACGGTATTTAAGGTCATGTCACATGGGCGGTATTTGCCATTCTGAAAGTACAATTTCACTTTGTGCTGTGGAGTAAGAGTGTTGGTAGGAACCTAAGTAAAATCAGTAGCTACTACAGAGGCTCAGGTGGACGCGTTTAAGCGAAATTCCTCTGCTGTGGTCAGGTGGAGTAGTTAAAGACCTGAAGCAGTGCTGGGGGCACCAAGTGCATCTTGTGGTTTTAAAGTGACAGGTGTTGTTTACATGGTGTTTAGCTTAGAGCTCTCTTTATTCTTCAAATCACCAATTTGCCATGCTGGTAATACAATGCTAATTACTACTGTTCCTGTAGTTTTCCAGCTTAACTGTTAGCTTAATCTTATTTTTCATGTAAATGACCAAAATGCCAAAATGAGAGTGTGTAAGAATCAGTGCTAACTGGACAACACTAAGTATCAATAAAGTAAAAAAGTTTTAAAGGCTGTATTTTCATTTCATTTCATTTTCATTGTCAGTGAAAAATATTTACTTGGGAACAAAATCAAAGAAATTGAATCATTCAAATCTTAATATACAGAATAACTTACATTATGTAAATCTTTTGATCCACTTGTAATTTATAGCTTTGTTTTTGCTGTTGTCTTAAGCTGCACACTGGTGTCTAAGAGATAAAAGAATGTAGTTAACATTCTTGGAAAATTATGCTAATGGGAATGAAAGGGGTAAAGACATCCTTTTTTATTATCTTCTTTTTTTTTTCTTAATACCCTTTTCTTAATACTGAAACTCTCATTAGGCAGTCATTTGCATTTGTGGTTTGTTTTTCCTCCTCCATTCCCCAGCGTAAATCTGAAGACTGTTTGCCTTTTCTCTCTGCAGAAGAGAAAACAAACATTAAATAATGGAGGGGAAGCTTTCTTTCAAGACAGCTCGACTGTTTGCTGGATCCAGCAGCACTCAAGCCATTCTAAACGGGGTCAAGCCATTCTTTTTGTTAGAAAGCATACAGTGAAGAAAAAGAAATAAAAAGTTAATCTTTTAGGCGAAAGAAAAAAGTCTCTTGACTCTGGAATAGATGCAGCTATATTTAGTTAATGATTATGTTTATTTGGGAAGGTTGCAGCAGACAATTTTATTTTCTGAGAGTGTGAATGTGCCTGTTGCTGGTGTCAGTTTGAAGGCTTTTTCTTTTTGTGTTTTGTTGAAGTACCATTGAATCTCATTGTAATCCATACTGAGGAGATGGGAAACGTGGGAGGTTTTTTTTTGTCAAGGAAGGCATGTTATGCATGCCTGATATGAAAATCTTAATTGGAAGGGTCAGTAAGGCTTCCCTATATGAGACTTAAGTAGCTGAAGCTTTGTGCAATAATGAATATGTAAACATGATGAATAATCACACACTGTAGGGTAAATTTGTTTTTCCCCTATTAATTTATCTAACATAGGAAAAGGAGGAAAAGATGAGGGCCCTTAACTTCAATTAATGTTTTGGATGCGTCCATTAACAGTAAAATAGCATGTAAAATTTTCAAACTAGATAAGGTACCACTACAAAAAGAGGTATGTCTTTGACTAGCTAGATATGTTGCTGTGGAACTAAAGCTTGTTTATGTGAAGAATGATGCCGACATAATAAGTCTGTTTAGAAACTGATGTATCAGTGGTACTCTTGCAGGGACACTTCTACCAGAAGGAGGTCATTGCCGTCAGGGAGTTGCAGATGTTCACAGCAACCTCACCATTGCCACCTTGAAACCCCTGCTGTAACAGTCAGTGGTGCTGTTTCTATATGTGTTTGCTGTGAATTGTCTGCCAGAGACAATTGCACTCACTGCAACAGAATAGCAGAAAATACTATTTTTATTATAAAAGCCAGTTCTTTGCAGAATCCAGCTGCTTTAGCAGCACTGCTGGGCAGTGAAAAAGAGCTAAAGCTAGAACATTCCAAGAAGATGGCTTTATGCTCAGGCTTCTGCAAAAAAAAAAAAAATAAAACAGGAGAAAAATGTGCTTTCATGTGTCTGGGGAAATGATAAAGAAGTGAACTTTCCATCCACAAGTCCATGGGCTCCAATGGGTTCCCTCACACCTCTGAGCGCTGAAGGAACCAGCAGACGTGGTTGCTGGGCCCCTCTCAGATCTTTGAGAGGTCATGGCAGTCAGTAGAGGTGACACAATGCTGGAGAAAAGCAAGTACCACCCTGGTCTTCAAAGGGACCAAGAAGGAGATCCCAGGGAGCTACAGGCCAATCCGTCTCATCTTAGTCCCTGAAAAGGTAATGAAGCATTTCATCCTGGAGGCTCCCTCCACACACAGAGATGGTGAAGAGTGGTCAGCATGCTTAACCAACCTGATTGCCCTCTATGCTGAGACCTGGGTGGACGAGAGGAAGGAGCTGTGGATATTTGCCTGGAGAAAGGGTTTTGACCCTGTCTCTGGTGTTGTTCTTGCAGGCAAGGTCAGGAAGTGTGGGATGAATGAGTGGACAAGTGGGGTGCCAGTTGTCACTGCAACCTCACTGTCCACTCATCCAGCCCATATTTCCTGAGCTTGAACTGCACATCTTCAAGGGTTGTAATCAGTGAAACAGGGTCTCTTTGTAGTAGTGGTGTCCCCAGGGATTCAGTACTGGTCCAGTATTGTTTAACTTGTTCATCAGTGACTTGGACGAGGGGGCAGATGCCTCCTCAGCAAGTTCACTGGCAAAGCTGGAAGGAGTGGCTGATACCCCAGTGCAACCCTTCTGAAGGACTTCAACAGGTTGAAGAGGTGGGCGGAGAGGAACTGTCTGAAATTCAACAATGTGTCCCGTTTTGGGGTCCTCAGGACAAGAGAGGCATGTATGTAGCTCCTGGAGCATGTCCAGTGGAGAGCAGCATAGATGGAGGCTGGAACATCCCAGTTATGCAAAAGGGCTGAGGGGACAGGGCCTGTTCAGTCTGGAGAAGACTGAGAGAAGATCACATCAATATGTATAAATATCTGAATATCTGACAGGTGGATGTCACAAGGATAGAGCTAAGTTCTTAGTAAAGCTGAGTAATGGGCAGAAAACTGGAATTACAGAAACCTTCACCTCAAGATGAGGAAGAAGTTCTCTCCTAACTGAGCACTGGAGCAGGCTGCCCAGAGCAGTTGTGGAGTCGCCTTCCCTGGAGTACTCAAGAGAGCAGTCTAGACAAAATTCTGACTGCCATGCTCTAGGGGATCCTGCCTGAGCAAGGAGGCTGGTGACGTCCAATGGTCTTTTCCTGTTCCCCCTGTTGAAGGGGAGCAATACTTTCCCTGAAGTAGGTGAATTCTGGAGGGAAGGTTACTCTTTAACCATCTGTTGTTCTCAGCATGTAATAGCACTGTGCCAACTGTACCTTCATTGTATGTAGAGTGTAGCTCAGCCTGGTATGATTAACAACAAAGTCAGCTGGAGCTGGTCCAAGCTTTTCCTTCTCTTCTGGAAAAGTTAATTAATATTTAATTTAAAAGTAAAACTTATGTTCAAATACAGCTTTTATGAATGTGCTTGGTACTCATGCCCTTTCCCCTTAGCCTTTTTTTCCTGGAGACATGCTCACCTATCTGTATTGACAGATTTAAAAGATAGAGCCTGTTTCAAAGTAGCATCATTTTCTCTAAACTCTCAAGGCGTTTTTGTAAGTGTGATGTTGAAAAGACAGTATTCAAGTGAGATCTTTTCAAGGCTAAATAGAGTGTAATAACAATCCTCAGCCGAAGGAGCCTTTCTGAATACATTCCTGAATAAAGCTGGTGTGTGAGGAAGGTGAGCTGGCTTGCACAGATAATGTGTTACTGTTCCTATTATGTAGTCTCTAAAATTCTAGAGTTTGGTTTGATATTATATTTTACAGGAGAGGAGAAGCACACTGTTATCTCTTTCTCCTTTTGTTCTTTTTAGGCTGCCATTGTACTTCCCAAGAAAATAGTCCCAGCTTTGTGTGTATGTTTTTACAAGAATAACACTCTACGCTTGATTTTTTTGAATTTTATCTTAATGGTTTCTGAGTCTCTGCAATTTCTCAACATCCATTTCAGTTCCAATCCTCTCTTCTGCAGTGCTCACCAAATCCGTCTAGCTTTGTGTCAACTGCAGATTTTGTAAACATACTCATTAGTGAAGCAATTTAAAAGACTCTTGAAGATAACCATGCCCAGAATGGATTTCTCTGGTGCTCTGAAGTGTCTCCAGTTATTAAGCATTCATTCCAGGGTGTTGACCTGTTGTTGTTCTGGTATCCTGTTATCGTCTTGTGTGCCTGTAGTAAGATGATTTGTTTTCTAGTTCTGGTTCTTCCTGGCCTGTTACACAGCCTGCTGGAAGTGGTCAAACATCTTTTGTTCAGCGGAGCAAACCCAGAATTCTGAACTGAAGCCTGATTTCTTGGAGAATCCATTTTGCTGTTCTTCCTGTGGTTAATAGTGCTGCTATGGCAAATGTGAGTTTACCCATCTTTAAATGTTCTGTGAGTTGGCCACTTAAGTAAAAGACACGAGTAAAATCTATCATTATTAACCTATTCTGGTGTCCCTTTTTAGAGTCATGTTAATTACAAGGCAGTGTCAGAATACATAAAGAAAACTACCACTGTAGAACTTTGAATGTACTAGATTGGGAAAAATAATTTTTTTGCTGTATGATTACAAAGACTATGGTGATTCAGCTTAGTCCAAGAGAAAAACAATTATGGGGGACAGTGGGTTTTTTCTTCAAATAAGACTCAAGTCAAGCCACTATTCAAAGAATGGCATACACTACATATATGTAATATATATGCTCTAATTTGGAATATACTGATAGGTTAGAAAGGAAATCTGTTTAGGCAGTGAATATTGTGGGCCTTTGAAAAACATGACTTGCCCTGAAAATTCTGTATAAATCACAGCTGCACACCAGGAAAATCTTATGAGTGTTTGATTAGTAGAATTTCCCATAACTTGTTTTTTTCTCCTCCACTTTTCTTTCCTCCAACAATTTGAGTTGTGTTCCTCTCTTTTTTCTCACAAGTGTGTATCTTTGCACTTCTCTCCTTCCTTTTTTACAGTTACCTATTCTTTTTCATTTGCTTTATGTTTTCTTTCAGATTGTTTTTCCTTCATCACTGCTGTTTATGCCTGCATTGCACACAGTGACTACAAAGTGGAATTACACTACGTAAAAAATACTCACTTTTATAAGCTACTGCTCACTGTTTGAACAGTGTTTGAGAACTAATTATGACTACTTTCTCATCTTCTTCAGCTTAGGACTTTGGTTTTGCCCAGGTGCAAGCATGTTTAAGAGAGTGGAATCTAAGTAGAGCTGAATTTGGCAAAAACTTTCTAACTGCTGTTAACATGACTTTCATTCTCCCTAAATATATGGGTTTTATCATACTTGACTTCATCATATGAAAGGGGATATTCTTGTCCTGACAACCAGGAAAAAAAGATTAAATGGCACAGACGGAAAAAGAAACTCTAATTCTCATTCTCTGAAGAGAAAATGTAGAGAATTTTCTGTTTGTTTTCACTATATTTTTCTGGGTCCTGTTTCATATATGCTTAGTTTTCAGATTATGAGATTGTAAATACACAAGCAAGGCAGAGGTTATATCAGTTGGGTGTTTTTAAATTCTTGAGCAGTAGAATATGTGTGCCACTTCTCAGCCTGGTATCTTTTTTCAAATAATACAATAACTGAATACAATTAGAACATACTGATAAATTTTATAAATCAGTGCACTGCATGAAGTAGCAGAATATTTTAAGATTCTCTCCTACCTAAAAGTGTAACATTTGAGACAAGTCCTAGAATGTCTCATTAGTCTTCTTATCTCAAAAATGTATTTTATCAAAAATTAACCTGGTGAGTTTGATGATAAGGAAAAACAACAGTAAGATGGGGAGGGAAATGGTCTACTAAGAAAGAACGGTTTCAGAATTTTGTTAAATGTGTTCTCTGTGTGCAAGGACAATTTTGTGGTGTACCCGAACAGAGTTTCCCCAGGTGAGTGACTGCTGTCTGCTCAGTTACACAATTTGATCAGAGTAGCAAGGGCAAATAGCAGATCTGGGATGAGTAAGATTTTCTAGAGGCTATCAAACACCTGGATAAATTGGAACCATCTCTGCTGCTACTCAGCTTGCAGAGTAATGACAAGATAAAGCCTTAAGGGTGTTTTGTCTGTGCTCCCCTATGAGCTCATTGCTAACTGCTGTAGGTAAGTAGGACTCTGGAGATATTTTTATTTTCTATTTATACTTCTTCCTTTCTAAATCAGGTGCAGGGACATGAAATACAGCTGCTCAAGAAGGGAGGTATGCAATTTAAGACACAGAGTTTTGTTTTCAGCTGGCCTTGTCAATATGCAGACTTTTTCTAATTTAGTGTTCACACTGGTAAGAATATAAAAGTTGTTTGCTTCTGTTTAGCTGTGAACAACTAATCTTGAAGCCAAAATAAATCCTTCATCATGGCAGGCCATTCAGTAGTGCTAATGCAAGAAGTAGATGTCAGCTTTCTGCAGCTGCTGTTTACATTAGTCACTGCTTCTGGCGATCTGCTGACACAGCAATTTATATTACCACTTTTAACACGGAGATTCAGGTAAATCTGGTTAGTTTTGACTGGTAAGGTGAATTGGATATTCTGGACATGACCCAGGTATGTACACTCACAGCCCAGAGAGCCAAAGGTGTCCTGGACTGTATGCAAAGTAGTGTGGGCAGCAGGGCCAGAGAGGGGATTCTGCCCCTCTGCTCTGCTGAGACCCCACTGCAGGGCTGCATCAGCTCTGGGCTCCCAGTACAGGAAGGACAGGGAACTGTTGGAGCTGTCCAGAGGAGGCCACCAGAATAACATGGAGATGAGCACAGGGAGGGATGGAGCACCTCTCCTGTTAGGAAGGGCTGAGAGAATTGGGTTTGTTCAGCCTGGAGAAGAGGCAACTTTGAAGTGACCTCATTGCAGCCTTCCAGTACCTGAAGGGAGCCTGCAAGAAAAGGTGTAGAGAGACTTTTTACAAGGGCAGGTAGTGACAGGATAAGGGGGAATGGTTTCCAACTGAAAGACAGTAGGTTTAGATTAGATGCTAGGCAGAAATTCTTTCCTGTGAGGGTAATGAGGCATTAGAACAGGGTGTCCACAGTAGCTGTCGATTTTGCATCCCTAGAAGTGTTCAAAGCAAGTTTGGATGGGACTCAGAGCAGCCTAGTGTAGTGAAAGGTGGTGCTGCCCATGGCAGGAGTTGGAGGTAGATCATTCTTACGGCTCATTTCAACCCAGGCCATTCTATCACTCTGTGATACATGCCAAGCCATTTCATTTTAGCAAAGTAACACTGATTCAGGCTGTGTTTTTGACATGCTGTGGAGAACTTCATTCTTTACAAGAAATGTGATAGTTGAAGGCAACTTTTAGTCCAACAAAACAGGTGATTCCATAAAAAATCATCCAGTCATAAACAGGATCTCATACAAGGGATTAATAATTGTAAAAAAATTGTAAGTTCACATGGTCTAGCTTAGGTAAGAGTATTTCTGTGTTAAAAAGACAGCTGTGTTCCTTTTAGAAATCCCAATGAGTTGTTCAGCCTTTTTACATGTTTCCTACTTTATTGCATATAAATTCTGCTACTTAGCTTGCAAGAGTTCTGTGTTCATTCTTGCAGCAACTTTGCCTGCTGTCTGAGAGCTAAAGGCTGTTAGGCCTTTGCCATCTTGTTCAGTGACCTGTACATGTTACACTTAACAACAGTTACAAAGCATTGTTTTAGTACATGATGTTTTAATCTAGCTGTGAAATGTACTTGAGTTAACTCGAGTTAATCATGGGCATGACAGCTCCAGATAGGATAGTGATAATGATACTTACTGTCCAGTTTGTCTTGTGCAATAAATAGCAAGTTAGCTGAGACAGCTAGGAGATAGATAGCCTCTGGCAAAGAAAGTTCTTAGAACTGCTGTAACTACATACTGTCTTCATACCTTGGAAGTTCTTTATACTTTTAGAAACTTAGCTATAAATGCAGAAAAAAAAGTCTGTCAGCAGATGAAGTTTTGAGACTCAGTACAGATTATTCTCACCAGCTTTGCCAGAGATCTTTCAAGCATTACTAAAGTCTTCAATGTTCTGCTAGGCTCAAACAGTGCTTCTCTAATTACAACTCTGGCAGAAATGTTAGTAGTTTGAAATAAAATATTTTGATAGGACACTACCCCTTGGGTGGGCTTCCTCATCCATAAATCATAAAACATGTTCCTGGAATTGGCCTATTAAATTCTTAAATGTTTGTGGAGATTGAGCTACAGGCACTAAGTTTGATGGTGCTGTTCCAGTTTAACCTGTGATAGCTGAGGTGTGGGCATGGCACTGCTTCTTAGGCCAAAACCATACAGTCACCCTGCACTTTCCATGAAGAGAAAATATAGCCTGCTGAAGAGATTTTTCATCATGGCACACTCCACTGTCCTGGCTGGCAGAACGCAGAATGGTCTGTGTGTTAGTAATGTGTAATAACATTAGTTATTAATAATTAGTAACTGCTGCAGCAGTTTGCTGCAATGCTTATCAGTCAGAGCCCTGTATCCTTTGCCATGCACTCTTTAATACTCAGGTGGAATATAATGTATGTGTGAGACTGTTATTACAATCAAAGCATTGTGTTCTAGTCCACCTCTTTTTTTTTTTTTTTAGGGTTTTAAAAAGCGTTTATCAGTCTGAAAGCCTCTGTCTCAAATGTGGATGTATCTAGCCTCATGTTTTTTGATTCTTTTCCTAAAATATACAATAATCAGAATTACATTTTAGTGAAAAACTGTTAGTAGGGTTATAAACTTTATTTTTAATGCTTTTTTGTAACTAAAGAAGCAGAATTGGATACTACTTTTGGACAGTGCTAAAATATCCCATTTCTGATAAGAAGATACTCAGAGGAGTTAGAAGCCTGTTACACAGAATTTATCAATGGTTTTCAAATATTTCTGTTTTCAACTGTCACGAAACAGAAATTGTTTTCCTCCTTTCACTTCCTCTAGAGTGTATAAAACACATGCAGTTAACCAGCCATTCCGAATTTCTGAAAATTTACAACTTACTGAAAATACCTGGAACTCTTCTGCAAAATTAATGAGGACTTTTTCCACTATAAAATTTGTATAGAATGTCTTGCTCAGAGCAATAACAAAATAGAGCAAAATAACTGTCAGGTTAATCCCTGCAGCGCAGAATGGGAATCTGGCAAAAAGTTGTCATCACTTGTTACCTACCTAGTTGTAGAAGTGTTATAAAGTATCTAAAATGACATAAGAGTACTTGAAGACTATTAATATTAGACAATGAGGAGAAAGATGCAATTAAATCTCAAAATACTAGCATCTGGAAGGAAGTAAATAAGTTTAATACCTCAGAGTTAATTTGTTCAGGATAAAAGATGAAAATATCAAGGAAAATAAGCCACCAAGCAACTGTGGATTTGTAGTGGAGAGGTGTTTGTCTAAAAGGCGTTTAGCTCTAGTGGACTGGCTAATTTCAGTAAATGTAAAGGGATGCATTTAAATGGGTCATCTCTGATTAGAAGTTTTGGAAAGCAGAGTGATTCCACTCCAGGGAAGCCAATGAGCTAGGTAAACATACAGTCCTTAGTTACAAAGGGCTTGGTATTAATATTCTGCATGATGAAACTACGTTGATGTGGTGGTGTTATTATTATTATATCATCCATAATGCTTATAATTTTGTCTATCATTTCCTGTATTATTTATTGGCCCATTGTATTCCTATTTAGCAGGGCAAATGGATTTTTTTCTGAGTGTGTCAGGGGTCTGATTCTCTGCCTCACTATTGCCTTCATGCGTTGTAATGTGTGCTAACAATAACATTAAGGACAATGGCTGTGCACCTTCTGCCCCTGACTGCTATCTGCCTTCTCACCAGGCCCAGTATTGTGAACAAATTATCAAGCAAAGCAGGCTGCCAGTGTGGTGTGCCTGGGTATAAGTGTACATTTAGTTCATGACATTTAGGTTCATGAGTGTTAGTGTGTGTGGTGTACAGACTGGCAAGCAGCACAGACGCGTCATGGTATTAAACTTTCTCAGGAGTCTTTCAAAAAATGCAGAGAACCTGCATTCTGCTGGTGAGCTACTGAATCTCTGCTAAGACTGGATGCATTAAGAATAATTAACAAGGAAGAAAAATTTGTGAGTGGATAGATGCAAGCAGACTGAGAAGAGTAATAAGACAACCATCCCCTCAGTGACCAAATAAAGTGACATTTAAAAGTTAACTGGAAACCAGTACTGTAGTGCTGTGTAAGAAAACTCCAGGGACAAGGAAACAAATGTAATCAGTTATAAAAAATAAACTAATATAGCACTAGATGTAAGGGATATAATGACAAAATAACCCCCAAGCTAGCAACAGTTTGTTTGGTGATGCAGTTGTCTAAGGACTGAAGCAGGTAAAAACACATGGAAATCACTTGCAAAGCATTCATTATCCAGCACCACTGGTAACAAACCAAGATTTTTTTTTATAATTAGAAAATTATTAGGCATTATTGTTAATTAATAATTGAAATTTATTATCATAGATAGTCTTGTTTGTGGAAGAGGTGGTAATGGTTCTTGAAACAGGAAAACTGTTTTGAAGTAATGATGAGAGTTATGTCTCTTCCCTCCTTCAGCAATTCTTCCCACATCATTCCTACTATAGTCAGCCTTTGCCCTGCCTGTTCAGGAGGACTTGCAAGAGGCTCAGCTTGCTACTTCTGCCATGGTGCAGGACAACCAGGAGAAAATACTTTGGTACTTTTGTTAATCCTGTTTGCTTCTGCTGTTGCCTTGCGTCCCTCTAACTCTTTCCTCAGAAGCCAAGGTTATGCATGTAGGAAGTAAAACTGACTCTTCAGGTTGTGTAGGTTGCTGAAACAACTGATTATTGCTGTCTTATCCCAAATAAAGCAGGTAGTCTGCTATTCTAAGTTGCTTCCTACTTTGCTAGGGCCAAAAGCTATTTTTTTTTCAATTGTGAGACTGAATAGGCTGCATTTTAGAATCTAGGAAAGAGCTGTGTTCATAGCAATCTGAATAGAGATTGTACAGGCATGTCTGTTTCTGAAGCCACTGCACAGAGGGAGGACTTTCCAGAAGAACCCCTGAGAGCAAAGGTGTGGCACAAATCCTTGCACAGGGCAGATCCAAACTGGAAGGTTAACCCTAAATGCACTAACAGCATGCTAAATTCAGAAACCATCCCAAAAGTTAAATAGAAATTGTCTGCTTAGAAACTGATAGGTTAGTTGGACAGATTTCTAGCTAGTCTTTTTGCCTGGAAAATTGACCTGCAAAACCTATGTTTGTCACAGCATAGAATTTTTAAATAAAGGAGTTGGACTGTATGCACGAGTGAGGGCAATAGCAGCAAGTTGTCATTCCAGCCCAGTTATCAAAAGCCTGTGGACTGTTGAAGAATGACCCAAATACAGTGGAGACTGTGGGTTTCACTGCTACATAGCCAGCATCCACAGAGAATAACACTGACAGGATGTGAAACTGTATTACTCTGGCAAATCTAGAGATGAGGCTCCGTTATCAGCAGTGATGCATCCACTGCTATTCCCTGCTTCCCATTAAACATGCAAAATTTTGGCTGCTTTGAAGAATTAAGGATCCCCCCAAAAATACTGCTCCTTCTACATAACCATTATCTTTCCTATAACTGGTTCCTGTGGGTTAGAGTGGATGGGGTTTTTTTATTTGTTTTGTTGGGGGGTTTGTCCCTGCTTTTGTTTGTTGCTTTTTGTAAATCTGCCTTTAACTATACATGAAACCTGATTACTTGCATCTGTGTTCCTAGCTGGACTACATGGTCTGCCCAGAAGAAAAATGGCTTTTTTCTTACATGAGAGAGGAGCTGAGGAAGAGCAAGAGAAAGTAAGAGAAAAGTCATAATGGAATAAGAAACAAACCAAGTTAGAACTAATTTATGTGAAAAAATTCAGACCAGGGAATGTGAAATGGAGGTTCCTGGTGGTTAGCTCCTCATGGCTGCTGCAGGTTTTTCTGGTAGCTGGCATACAACTTCAAAACTAACTTCTATGCTTTGTTCCATCTGATAGATGTACTTGGAACACCCTGTGTAAGCAACTTCACACAGAAGCAATTATTATTGTAGTTGGTTAGAGGATGATCTTAGGGATAAAGAAGACTTAGTAGAGATTGTAAACAAGTAGCATTTTTATCATGCTGCCGTGGCTCATGTACGCTGTTACTTTTTGTTATGGTTAAAGGACTGTTAAGAAACAAGAGCATTAATGCTTCTGCAATTGTGGAGAGGCTGAATTGAGAGTTAAGGCAATTCACCTTCAGAGATCTCAAATGTAAGTCATTATGAAAGTGCTTTTTTTCCAGGCATAGCTTATTCATTTCAAGGATTACATTGTTGTGTAATTTTATTCAAAAAAACAGCCTGGCTATTAGTAGACACTGGTGAGTAGAAAATTTGTTGTTAAAAGGATTATGATTGTGATAGTTACCACAAGCTGTGCAATAGACCATACACCCGGCACATCAGTTTAAGAATAGAGGGCTGCAGTTATATTAAAGTTTTTATTTAATGGCCAGGCTTTGCCAGAGGCCCTCTTGAAAATCAAAGCATTGGTCTCAAGAATTGGCAAAGATGTTAGTGCAGATGGGACTTGAAATGTCATAAATGGAACCTTTCCTACTTTGTTTCTGAAAGTATACATGTGTAATCTGGGTTTGTCCCTCTTTGGAAATTCTTTTATTTTTAACTCAGATAACAGCAAGTGAATTGCTGCCAAGACATTATGGAACTATGCTGCACATAGCTACCATATTTTCTTGTCATGACAAATACCACTTTCACTGGTTTTTTTTTGTACCTTGGCTTTAAGAAAGCTGCATTTAATTTCACTGGAAGCTAAACTGAGTAGACTGTATTGATACTCCTGTTCAGATCCCTTTTACTGGCCTTCATATTATGTACTCCTGGCATATGGAGTTGTTAATGTGTGATAGTAGAATTTCTAGCTAAGCATGCCATGGTGGTGCATTTTCTCCCCCAGTGTTTCCTTACATCTGCAAATACACAGTGGAGAATAATATTCTTGTGCTGAAAATGTAATTTGGCCAAACACCTAAATTCTTGCAAGGTAGATAATCCCCACTTTGAAAGCACAAAGACAGCATGTAATTACCCTGAAAGAAAGAATAAATTAGTGGCAGATATATGGGCAGTACACAGAGGTCAACTCTTGATCCAGTGATCTAGGTGGCAGAGATGTTGAATCTGTGTTGACAGAGTGAATTTGCTCTTTCACTCGATAATTTGCATTAATTACTTGATGGGAAGGAGAGGGATATTTTGAAGGTATTTCATAAAACAACCATGGTCAACAAGAATTTTGACAGGTAGGTTTAAATACTTGTAGTTTTAAATTTGAGTTCTCTTTAGTAAAAATTCTTTAGAAAACATGCCATCCAAGAATAGATAGTGAAAATAAATAGTGACTTACCTTACCCTTGAAACAATTTGCTGAGTAACTTCATGAGGTGGAAGTGTTTGTAGGAGGTTGTACTTTGATTTCAAATACAAGCAGGGCTTTGTAAACATATTCAAATCACTGTGCACATGGCAGCTTTGTTTGCTCCTAGAACCTAAGTTAGATAGGTTATATATTACAAATCTCATGCAACAGCTACATTATTGTGCAGTTAATATCTTTAGAGGTTTGTTAAAACCACTTTGCAATTCTCTTTCTTGTACCAGAGAAGTTCTGGTATAAGATCCAATCACAGAGTTTTGCATTACGAAGTTATTTTGGTGCCATCTCCAAAAAGCACATTGTGAGTGTGCTGCAGTGCTGGGCCTTGCTGGTTTGCCTTGTAGGTGGATGCTGGCTGGGTGTCTGTGACTGTTCACTTCCAAAAGAGCCATTTTGTGCTTCTGGGGTTTGGGTTTTTTTTTTTTTTTTTTTTTGCAATATGATTCACAACCCACTTTCTTCAGGATCCATCACCCACAACTACTTTTTGGCCAAATTTAAGACTGAAGAGAGAGGACCCAGTAGTGCCTGAGTCACTTCTGTTGTGTGCCAACAAGTTGCTCGTTTGCTGATTAGCCACCTGCTTTAGATCTGGATTATATCCAGACCTGCTCCAGCTGGCCAGAGAATGGGAATGTCAGCTGTAGTCAAGGATACCTGCAAAGCACTGAGAGCTGCAGCAAAGCATCTTTGAAGAGAAGCACAGGGAAAGGCAAATTAAAGGGAAGGCAAGGGAAAAATAGAGGCAAGGAGCCAATTTCTGATCTCAGCATCACTGATGTCACCAACACATATTGGGTCCACAGAGTGCTGAGGAAATGAGAATAGAAACAGGTCAGAGGGAAAGGTGACAGACTAACACAGGTGACAGCAAGGGGAAAAATTAATCATGTCTCAAGTGTAATCTTAATGGCTACTCTACTTCAACAGTTGAAATGTCTCTTACTCATCCAAGAGTAAGAAATTAATAAAATCTTTCTGACAGTCTGCTTGTCTTTCTCAGCAGCTCCAGACAGGGATTTTTACTGGTGGTGCACCCATCTGCAGATCCATTTGAAAAGCAACATGCTTTTCAGATCTAATGAAGAGGAGAAGGCTTAAATCTCCTCATGTTTCAAGTGAAATCCTATGGTAACAAGAATCCTTATACTTAAGATCTTCTTTATTGTAGTGTTTTACATTTACAAGGTTGCTTAATTTGCTGGTGAATACCAACAAGCTTCAGCTATGCTTTAGAACATGTTTTTGTAAAAAAATGCAACAAACACACAAAAAACTACCTTCCTGAATTATTTTATTTTGAAAATGGTCAGGAAACTCTATTGATGAGTCAAAAAAAAATGAAAATGAAAGTTTGCTGCAAGGATTTTTTTTGTTGTTTCACTAGACTATTCATTCTAAAAGTAGTTTTTCTTCTAAAATAAGGAACAGAAAGTATGCATGAAGAACCCCTCACCTGCTTTCAAGTACTCTTCAATCTAAAAAAGTTGTGTTTAATTTATTATTTGTTTATGGTGAGCCCATTCTAAATTCTTTCATTTTTTGAATATTTGCCCCTGGAAAGTTGTTGGGTGGGTTGTTGTTTTGTGGTTGGTGGGGTTTTTTTTGTTTGTTTGTTTGTTTGTTTTTGTTTGGTTGGGTTTTTTGTTTGTTTTGTTTGTTTGGTTTTGTTCTGTTTTGTTTTCTTGTTTGGTTTTTTAGATTTTTTTGGGAGATTGATCAGCAATCATAAAACTAAGGCAAATAGCCAATTCCATGTGTCTAGGTACCACAAGGGTTAACATGATTCAGTACAATAATATACATTGCAGGTACTGTCTTTCACTAAAGAGGAATAAGGCTTGGGAATTCTTTGCCCACTTGAATAGCAGTATGACTTTTGGAAGTGTTTGAGAAGTCCCACTAAACTGAGGGAAAGGAAGCAATGTCTCATATTCCTATTTTGCAGATACTTGAAGGCCTGATCTAGCAATAAGGTGTGCTATGTTGGTTTTCTGACTATTGCACTAGAAAGTACAAGGGAGTTCTGATGATTTTTTTTTGGTTGTTTTATTAATGTGAATTCATAGGAAATTGTCTTTGACTTGAAGCTGACAAACTTGGTCATGTCTGAAAAAGAGGGAAAAAAGGCAAAGAAGCTTCTCCTTCCAGTTAGTTACAGTCTTAGACATAACTAAGACAGATACTGTATATTAAAACATAGACATACCCCTGCCCCTAGAAACTGAGATCAACAGTTTATATTAATATTTGAAATTCTCATTTCCAGATATTTCTGTTGCAGTTTGATTTTTTCTGTTGTGTATCACCCGCAATTTGCCAGTGGAAGCAGTGTTACTGCCCCAGACAAACCCCTGTTGAAGAACTGCTGCTCACACAGGACTGTCCTTATTTCAGCAGCATTGCCTGCTGAGTTTAACACTCCTCATGTTTACTCATTTCCAGCTTGAAACCTAAAGAGAGCAGGTGTGTGATTAGCTAATTAACACAGCCAGCTGAGCCTTTTTAGGAATTAATCTAAGTATAAAATATATTACATTCAGATCCCAGTTTTTAATACTGCTGGATGAGGTCATTCTCTCCTCTCAAATTGCAAGAAGCTTCAGTAGGAATGGATATCTATTAAGGGAGTCAACAGGATTGTGTGATACTCTGTAATTGAAGTCAAAGCATGTTATTCAGCAAGTATTTATGTTTAAGGTTGGGAAATATCTGTAAGTTTTTGCAACTCTGTTCCAAAGTTGAAGAAATTTCAGGATGTGAGATGTCTTGCTGTAGTAAGTTTATCTTAATCCTATTATTTTGGAAAAATTAATATCATTTTTTGTTCTTTGGTTTTCATTCTTGTACTTGCATTTCTTGTAGAAATAAATTTTGTTTCCCTTAGCAGCAGCTGGAGCTCAGTTATGCTTCATATCTTCCATTGTAAAGTTTGTCTAAGTACAACCATTAGGGACAGAAATTTGCATTAAGCTGCTAGTATAAACTTCAGTATGCTATAAATGCAGCCAGTCCACTTCTTACCATAGCAGCTTCTTTACTGGTCCACTCCCTACAGTGATCCTTCTTGGAACAGTGATCTGCTCTTTGTTGTATGCTTTACTAAGAAATGTGAGTGAAAACCAGGATGTGATTGTAAAGCTTTCTTCCCTTCAAGCTTGATTGGCTTTTCTTTATCATGTCTTCAAAAAAAAAAGTCTTCTCCTTCAAAGTTAGCCTTCTCCATTTGGCTGGGAGAAGGAGTCATGAGATGATCATGTGCTGCACCTCTTGTGCTTCCCTGTCACCCTGCACCCCTGCTTCTCCTGTCTGGGAGCTGCTGGATTGGAGGTGAACCCTGTCCTGCACTGGGTTGGTCCAAACCAGATTCCACGTCAGCTGTTTCCAAATAAAAAAAATCATCTTTCAAAGCTGAGGCTGCAGTAAATTACCAACATTTGTTAACCTGAAACATACTTGTGAAGATGTGTATTGATGACAGGACCATAATTCTGATTTCAGAATGGTCTGATTTCAGGCAAGGGTTTTGAGAAAGACCCTTCAGCCTCTTATTAACATCCCTGTTACATGCCCCTCATTGAAGAAGATCCCCCTGGTGCATGAATTGCAGCCAGGAATAATGAGGACATATTAACTCTTAGGAAATTATGCTTTGGCATGACCATGACCAGGGTCTGTGACTGACATCATAGTGGTGGGATCACTCTGATCTCTTGTAGAGTGATTTATCACACATTAAATGTGTGTACTCATGCAGAAAAGTTCCTTGAATCATAAAAAGATCCTGAAATCCCTAATAAAAATGTTTCTCTGAATTCTGCAGTGCAGAATGATAGCAGATGAATGTGAAGTATATGTATCAGGAATGCATAAAAAAAAATCTGTTTTCTCTAAGGATAAAAGTGTATTTGACCTCATAGAAAAAATGGAATTTAGCACATCTGAATAAATATTTTTCTGCTTGCAATGCCTGCTGTTTCCTAAAAGGATAGTTTAATTGTTCATTGGATTTTCCTTTCACTTGTTGCTTGTACAATCTCACAGTTTCTCTAAGAATAGAAGTAAAGACACTTTATTGGCACTTTAGGAGTAAAGAGAAGTATTAATACTTCAGCCTCCTCTTTCTAGCTCATAGAAGTGACAGAGAAGACAAGATCCTCTTTCTAAGCAAGAACATACCATTTTCTAGCTTACAGACCACAGACAGTGTATGTGAAATTGCTTGGGAAAGTTCTCATGATTTCTTGGGAAAGTTATGGAAGAGCTGCTTCATTCTCATTCTTTCTTAAATCAGGTTAATGTAGAAAGCAGTCTCTACATAGCTTGAATCAAGGCACAGTATTCTTTAAGTTGCCTGGATGCTTTACAGTCTCATGTAACATGATTTAGGAATTTATATTGGTCTTGATATGATGTCAATAACAATATTAGCTCAAAAGAATCAGTTTTAGATGTTTTTATTCTATCCTGCATGCTCAAATTATTTGATTCTTTGGTAGTTTTTCAATCCAGTCACTTAGTCATTCCTGTAACTTCCTATAGTTCAGAGATTCCTAGATAATATGCTGCAAATATTGAGAATAGTTGGAGGTTAAAAGAAGTGCCAAAATCTGTCTGTTTTAATCTTCACCATGGTTTGACGTAAGACAAACAGAAAGGCATGCTTCAAATGCAAGCTGAAAGTCAAAGATGCATCTGAAATTTAGGAAAGGCTTGTACAGCCTTTTGAACCCTCCAGGAACTAGTTTTATATATTAAATATTTATAACTTAGCTATGAGTCCTTTTGTATTCTGGTTTCTTCCACTTACATCAGGTTTGGTTGGTCCTTCAGAGTTTTGGTGATCTCTGAGTGTCATTGAAGTGGTGGAAAGTGGTGTATTGCTGCCACAATGACTTGCAAGTAGCTCTTTAATGTAAACACCTATATTGTTTCACAGCTGGTGCAAGTGGTTTGACCATAACGGGTTCATATTCTCTCCAGAAACTGTAATTCCGTTGTTTTTTCCAAAAGATGGATTTTCACTCCTGTAAAAACATAGTCTGTAAAAGGCTGGCTATGTGTTGTGTCATGTGCTTCTCAGAGCTTTTTAGAAAGCTTTTAGAACAAAGATGTTTTTAGAGAAAAATATTTTTCAGCTTCCAGGTATAACTACACCTCCAGATCTAATTAGAATGTGATTAGGCTGGTTTTCCCTAATTTCAGTTATTTCTTAGCATTTTTGTTCTAACATTTTCCTAGGCATTGTGGCAGAAGGGGAGAACTTAACATTCTTAATATCTTTTGATCATCTGTGTAATTTAGCTTTATCTGATGCATCTGCCATTGCAAAGGAAAAGGAAGTTTTCATAGCTGAGGCATGTCTTTTTTTCCTGCTTAGCTTTCTGACTGGAAATGCAACCCAGTATGACTTCAGCAAGGAACACTGGTTTGCACAAGGCTTTGGGTATTAATGACATTGAGCACCATCTGAATGCAGGTTGCTCTGAAGAAGTCTGTGAAAAAAAGAAAACCAAATAATTTTATGAGACTGACTTCCACCCTCACAGTTTCAATTACCTACAGAGGTACAGAGAAAGTTTTTCTCTGTGGGTTAGTTTATTTTCTGAAAAATTAATGGACTTTAACAATCATAGGTTTAAAAGCGAGGATGAAAACTAAGCAAAAATCCCCTACCAATTCTTGACATCTGACAAGATATAAAATGAGCACTTTGTATCCAAGTAATAGAGTTGGTAGCATCACTGCTCTTACAGTATAGAATTTCTTCCTAATAGCTAATCTAAACATGCCCTCTTTCAGTTTAAAATGATTGCCCCTTGTCTTGTAACTATCTGCCCATATAAAAAGTCTCTTCTCTCCTTATTATAAACTCCCTTAAGGTGCTGGAATACTACAATGAGGTCTCCCCAGAGCCTTTCCTCCAGGATGAACAAGCCCAGGTCTTTCAGCTTGTCTTCACAGGAGAAATGCTCCAGCTGTCTGATCATCTTCTGATCTGACTTCTCCTCTGACTCTGCTGCAACAGGCACGTGTCTTTCCTGAGCTCATGCAGCACTCTAGGTGGGATCTCACAAGGGCAGAATTAAGGGGCAGAATCCCCTCCCTGGCCCTGCTGGCTGCCCCCCTTATGGTGCAGCCCAGGACATGATTGGATTCTGGGCTGTGAGCACACACTGCTGGGTCATCTCCAGCTTTTCATCCAGGAGAACCCCCAGGCCCTTCTCCACAGGGCTGCTCTCAGTGAGTTCTCCCAGTCTGTACTCATATCTGGGACTGCCCTGACCCAGGGGCAGCACTGCACACTTGGACTCATTGAACCTCATGAGATTCCCACGTGCCCACTGCTCCAGCTTGCCCAGGTCCCTCTGGATGGGATCCTGTCCTTTCAATGTCTCATCTTTGTGTCATCTGCAAACCTGCTGAGGGAGCACTCGATGTCACTGGGGATGTCATTGATGAAGATACTGAAGAGCACCAGTCCCCAGACCTCTGTCTGCCCTGAGAAACTTCTCACCAGCCTGCACCTGGGCACAGAGCCATTGACCACAACTCTCTGGCTGTGTCCATCCAGCAAATTTCTTATTCACTGAATAGTACATCATTCAAAGCCATGTCTTACCAGTTTGGAGGCAATGATGTCATTAGGGACCATAAAGGCCTTACAGAAGGAGACAAGAGACATCTGTCAGTCTTCCCTCCCAATCATAGCTGTCACTGCATCATAGAAGACCGCCAGGTTGGTCAGGCATGATTTGCTCTCAGTAGAATTTGCTGGCTGCCTCAGATCACTTCCTTGTCTTTTCTGTGACTCAGTAAATCTACGAGGAAGATTTACTCCATAATCTTCCCAAACATGTAAGTGAGGCTCACTGAGAACAGTGAGTAGTACCACAGACCTTTCTTTCTCCCATTTTTAAAAATGGGAGTGATGTTTCCCTTTTTCCAGTCTCTTCACCTGTCTGCCAGGACTTTTCAAATATGATGGAGAATGGCTTGGCAATATCAGCCACTTTTCTCAGGACTTGGAAGTGCATCTCATCATATCCCATAGACTTGTGGCTGTTCAGCTTCACCAAGAAATTCTAGACCTGTTCTTTGCTTACAGGCTGAAGGACTTTACTCCTTCAAAACCCACAGGAAGGACCAGGGGCTTGAGAGAGGTGGGAAGCCTGTCTGCCCGTGAAGACTGAGGCAAAGAACTTGGTGAGTGCCTCAGCCTTCCAGTTACCACCAGTTCACCCTTCTCATCAGGGTGGATACACTCGACTTGGCCTTTCTTTTCTGACCTATGTTCCTACAAAACCCCTTCTTGTTGTTCTTCACATCTCTTGCCAAGTCCTGTTTCAGCTTTGCCTTGACTTTCCTGATGCCATCCCTACACATCCAGATTGTATCCCAGTACTCTCCCCCAGATTACCTGTCCCTGCTTCCATGGCCTGTACATTTCTTTCTTACTCCTCAGTTTGATGAGCAGATACTCGCTCAGCCATAAGTTTCCAGCCTGCCTTCCATGATTTCCTGCATTCTGGGACAAAGATCTCTTGTGCTCTAAGAAAACTTCTGATCAGTCCCTCTATTCTTAAGGAAAGTTACCTGGGGGACCTCATTCACCAATTTTTTTCAACAGCTAGAATTCCACTCTTGCAAAGTTCAGGGTCTTGATTTTGCTCCTTGCCAGGCCCAAACTCCCTGAGATCACAAACTCAGTCAGGGTGGTTGTTACACTCCCAATCCACTGCATTGGGAGTACCAGGTCCAGGTAATGTCTCACCTCTGGTTAGTTTGTCTAAAACCTGTACCAGGAAGTTGTCCCCTGCACTCTGCAGGAGTGTCCTGGATTCATTTCCCTGCAGATGGTGGGGGAAGTCCTTCATCAGGATGAGAGCTTGTGGGCATGATGCTTCCTGTATCAGTCTGACCTTTCCTTAACATGGAGCACAACATCCCCACCCCTCCTTCCCAGCCTGTCTCTTCTGAAAAGCTTGTAGCCCTCAGCTGCAGTGCTCCAGTCCTGTAACTCATGTCCCCTCTTCCTGTGATAGCAATTAGGTCATAGTTTTCTAATTCCACCATGGTTTCCAGCTCATCTGGCTGGTTACCTGTGCTGCATGAATTAGTGTAGAGGCACTTCAGCTGGCCTATCCACCTCCTCATCTTCTGGGGAGAGCTGTCTCTAATTCTTTTGGGATGATTTACAGGTATTTCCCTGCTGTCCCCTAAAGTGCTGTTGTTCCTGGTTCCTTTCTGATAAGCCAGTAGAGCATCCTCTTTCTCTGCTAAATGTGGTTTAAAGCTCTTCTAGTATGTCTTGCCAGCTTGTTTCCCAGGGTGAGTGTCTGAATGCTTCAGTACCAGGGCTTGCTTAGGGACAGCACAGAGATGTAGCAGTATTTATAAGATGTATTCCCAATTCTGCAGAACCCTGAAGGCCAGAGTATGAAAAACCATGTGGAAACAAAAGAAAGGAAGGAATATTGTTCTGAGTCTAATGAGAGAAAGCTGTTGTTCTTTGTGAGAAAGCTGTTGAATGTGTGACCATGTGCTCAACAACAAAAAATGCCTAAATAAGCAAGTAAGGCCAGCTTCTTAATAATGATAATCAAGGGAAACATTTTTAAAAGTGCAAACTCCTAATTACAAAAATATGGGGCCTAGTCTTACAGTCTTTCCAGCAGGGAGAGTTTTCTTGGCTACACTAGCAGTGCTCACCAGAGTAAATACTGGAATGATAGAATGGTTTGTGTTAAAAGACACCTTAAAGGTCCTTCCAGGCTCTTTGCCATGGGCAGGGACACTTCCCACTAGACCAACTCCAAGATTGCTTGGAGCTCCATCCAGCCTGGCCTTGGACACTTCCAAGGATGGGGCATCTACACCTTCTCTGGGGAACTTGTTTCTGTGCTTTACCAGGCTCCCAGGAAAGAATTTCTTTCTAATATCTTACCAAAATCTACTGTCTTTTAGTTTGAAGCCATTCTCCCTTGTCCTGCCACTAGAAACCCTTGTAAGAAGTCCCTCTCCAGCTTTCTTCTAGAGCTCCCTTACACACTGGGAAACTTCTTTAAAGTCTCCCCAGAGCCTTCTCTTCTCCAGACTGAGTATTTCCAGCTCTCTCAACATGTCCTCATAGGAGCTGTGTTCCATTCTTCTGACCATATTTGTGGCCTTCCTCTGGACTTGCTTCAACAGGTCTGTTTCCTTATATTGGAGATCCATTTTTTTACATTTTTTATAATGTTTCCACAGGAGATCCACTCATAGATGCAGACAAAAAATATCTCATTTTACCTTCAGTCATGAGGGTGATACTTGGACTTAAAACCACAGTTTCTTTAGAAGCTCTTGGGGCAGATTCAAAGCTGACCAAAACTCAGCTGTTCCAAATTTCGTTGTTGTTTAAGGTTTCCCTCCTGCAGGGTGATTTAAATTGAGCTGGCAAACTGAGTAGATGAAAACAGGCAGACTTTCATCTTATTTCCATTGTTTATGACAGATTGGGTGGTGCCTGGAGGAAGGTGCATGTATAAACAAGCTCTAAGGTAAAATACTGGCAAGTCTGCAAGTGCTGAAAATTGAGCATGCATCATGCTGAAATGATGCTTCCTCAACAGAGAAAAACAATCTTTGTAGATGTTTGTCTCAGAGATGTTTCACAAGATGTCTAAGATTTTTGGGGGAAGTGATACAGGTGACAGACTTGTTAAACTTTCTCTAAAGATTGACCTGTACCCACTGAAAATGAAATTAAGTGTACTAGCTAGTAATTCCCTACTCTCAATAGGGAAAATACGTTCATTAGTTTTAGTTAATTGAAATGTGTTAGGCAAATTTAGATGAAACTCAGTCATTTTTCCTTCACTACTGCTGTAACAATGTTTTCTACAGTCTTCAGATTTGCAAAAGGTTATTTTTCTTTCCATGCTGAAAAGTGAGGATTTGCTTCAGCTACTGCTCAACTTTTTCTGTTGCAAACCTTCCTTTCAGAAAGTATATCCAACTTCCTGCATCTCTCTGGTCATGGGACATAGTATAGCTCTGTGTTACACTTAGTTTTGTGTGATGAACAGGTATTTTCTTAACTTCTGCAAATGCTTGAATAATTTTAATTTCATTCCATTGTAAAACTTCACTCACAGATTTGGATGAATACGATATTAACTAGCATTTTCCCTTTTGGGAAAATTTTTGGAAAATGAGCAGGTATTGCTCTTGTTTTGCAGGCTGGCAGTCAGGACAGAATTGTTAAGTCATTTAACATGGAAGAATTTAGGTTCCTGGAAACTTAATGGAAGCATGGAATCCATGAGGGCAACAGAACTTTAGCCACTGAGACTGGTGGGCATTTATAGAAGAGTCAGGCACAGCAGGTTGCTCAGTGCTGTGTCTGTTTGGTTTGAATATCCCTAGGGATAGAGACTACCAGCCTCTCTGGAAAACCTGTTTTGTCTTTGATCAGCCTCACAGTATTTTTTTTTCCTTGTGGTTAAATGGAATGTCTTAGTTTGATTTGTGCTTACTCCCTCCTCTTCATTCCCTGGATATTACTGGGGAGAGTCTGACTCAATTTTCTTTATTCTCTTCTGTTGGGTGTTTATACACATTTATAAGACCCTCCTGAGGCTTCTCTTCTCCAGGTGGAACAGTTCCAGCTCTCTCAGCCTCTCTTTGTGTAAAAGGTGCTCCAGTGTTTGTGTTCTGTCATCAGACTCACCCCAGGCTGTTCAGTGTGGCCCAGACCTGGACCCAGCATCTGCACGAGCATCACCAGAGAAAAGACCTCATCACTTGACTTACTGGTGGTGCTTTTCCTAAAGCAACCCAGCATACCACTGGCCTTTTTGATTTCATCTAGGGCACACATCTGGCTCGTGGTCAGCTTGATTCAATTCAGACCTCCAGCACATTTCCTTACAAGCTGCTGTTCAGCCCCTGTGTGTAGCCCCACTGTGTGGCAGACTCGTGTATGTCCAGTTTGTACATAGACTATCCAAGTGTGTAGGCACCTGAGTTTTCATCATAAGCTGCTCTAGGTGTGTGTATCCATGCCTGGGCTGCAGCTGGCTTGACAGGTCTGGGGACTGCTTTTCAGGTCATGCCTGAGCCTGCTCAGAGGTTCTTTGATAAGTTATCCCTGTGCCTACAGCTCCAAAGGGATCCAGTGCTGTGTGTTTTTAGCTTGCACTTGACTGTGTACTGCTCAAAAGAGAGCACTTGTGATAATTTTCATTCTTAAATACAGCTGCCAGTCTGTTTGTTTTTGGGTGTTTTTTTTAGGTTTTTGTTTGGTTGGTTGGTTTTTTGGGGGTTTTATGGGCTTTTCTGTTTTTTTTTTTATGCAACCAGACTTGTTCAGCAAAAAGGGAACCAGGCTTCTTGGTCTTTGCAATTCCAGGGAGTTCAAAATCACAGCTTCTAGAGAGTCCAAGTTCAAATTAACTCATTTTCATTTTGAGCCAATGCATACATGCTGTTGATCAGCCCTGGCATGACAGTACTTTCAAGAGCTCAGTCAGGCTGGATGCTGTTTGTAGGCCTGTAGGAACAAGCTGTCTTTCCAGAGGTGCTCTGATTCCATGGCAACTGTCACTTTACAAGCAGGCAGCTAGCATCCCAAACCCCTGAGCCTTCCCACTGCCCAGAACTACTGAGGCTTTACTAGTTCCAGTAAATATTAGAGGTTGCACTAAGCCTGATGTGATCAACTGCAACTCCAGTGACTTCAAAGGCATTTGTCCCACAGTCACCCTCACTGAAATTACTATTTCAGTGACAGTGAAATAATTCCCATCAAGTACAGATTACTTAGAAGCTTTTGGATAGAACTCAGCCCTACCTGTTAAACCTATTTGTCATAGCTATGATCAGTGAACTGAAGACAGGAAGGCAATCTAATTTTACTGTTTTATTAAGATGTAGAACTTGGACATGGCTACACTGCAGGTAAATTCCTACAGAGAGGTTCCATTACAAACATGAAATACTGTCCAGGGAAGCAGGACCAGGCTATATTAGAAAAATTAATTTCAAGCAATTTACCTCTGTTCATTGCAAAAGCAATTTGTCTTCCAGCCACTACATCAAGAAAGATAGAGAGGCATTTGTCTTTCTTCTGAAAATATAACGTAACAGTGAAAAGCAAGGGACATACCAAAGGCCAGACGGAAATGCCTCATGGGTTTGCCAGATGGCACAAACCTAGGATTGTCTGCCAGTTACTGATCTGGAGCCTTTGTACTGGGTCTGACTGGGAGGAAGGTCATTTTCACCGTAACAGCTCCTGTGGTGCTGATAACAGACCAGCATTTCAGATGCTGCTGAACAGCATTGGTGCAGCATGAAGGAATTCTCTGCTCTCTCTTACCATCAGTGAATAGATTGGAGTGTGTGAGAGGCAGGGAGGGGACTCAACTAGGCACATGACCCAAACTGACCAAAGAGATTTTCCATGCCCTGCAGCGTCATGTTCAGCAGTAAAAGTGAGGGAAGAGTGTAGTTAGGGTAGGTTAGCTGTCTATTTTTTGGGAAC
This sequence comes from Trochalopteron elliotii, assembly GCA_024734555.1. NCBI lineage: Eukaryota > Metazoa > Chordata > Aves > Passeriformes > Leiothrichidae > Trochalopteron > Trochalopteron elliotii. The sequence continues at coordinate 384,317 of JANPWX010019792.1, forward strand.
TGATGGGGCATCAGTCTAGCATGGGAGGTGGTTAGTGATGGTTCTTGTGTCATGAGCTCTTGGGTTTTTTCTCTGTATCATCTTCCACTTTTCCATTGCCTGTTAAACTGTTCTTACCTTGACCCATGAATTTTCTGGGGTTTGCTCTTTCCTTCTACCTTTCCCCATAAAACTGTCTTTGAGGGTGGGGAAGGGAGCAAGTGTCTATGTAGTGCCTAGGTGCCCACAATAGTTTAGTGTAACTCATATAGATATCAGTTTTCAGCTCAACTCTTTAAATGTGTGTTTAAAACCCATGAATTAACAGAACTGAAGCTTTTTTGTAGAGTTTTGTGCTTTAAAGTCCATGGAAGCAGGGAGCATTGAATAGGCAGAGAAATAGCTCACATTTTCTGGAGGGCACCATGTGGAGTGAGGCAGGGCCTCTGAATTACTCCAGTCCTTGCCTTGTCTTCTTTGTCTTTCATTGTCAGTGGTAGTGTCTGATGAGACAGCCTTTAAACAGAGGCCACCATGAGAAGGCTTCTATCAAGAAAGATGAAGACTACTAATGGCACTTTCCTTGCTTGTTTCAAACCATTGTGTTCTTTCCAGCCTGAAAGTTTTGCTGCCTATTTGTGGATCTCATGTTTCATGGAAGGCTGGCATTCCTTTCTCCTAAAAGAAAGCTGGAAATGTGAGGAAAATTGCAAAACCATAATTTTGGATATCAAGTAGTCAAAATATTTGAAAAAGTAAATCTCAGAGGGAGGTTCCAAGCCCATAAAAAAGCTGGTTAAGGAAGTAGAAAATGTATTCATATGTTCACTTCCCATTGATCCTCCAATAGGAAGCTGCTCTAGTGTGTTATCCTTGCAGCCAGTGCATCTCTGCTTTGCATTATCTGAATGCAGGGTCAAGTTCTATACTTGCTAAGGATTGAATACAGGGAGCACAGACACAAAGATAAACATTAAACAGGGCCTGGCTGGGATGGAGTTGATTTTATTCCAGTTGGTGCTCTGTTTTGGATTTGTGACTAAAGCAGTGGTGATGGCACAGTGTTGTGGCATGGTGTGTATGGCACTGGGGCTTTCTCTTTTCCAACCTCTGCCTCAGCAAAAAGAAGGTTGGGGGAGCATGAGATATTGTGAGAGGATGTAACTAAGACAGTTGACCCAAATTAACCAAAGGGATATCCCATGCCATAGGATATCATGGGTGGGGAGAGTTTGGGGTTTTTTTTTGAATTTAAAAATTGCTTGGACACTAACCAGGTGTCAATATCTGTGTGTCTGTGGGAGGTGAGTGTCTTCTTTGCATCACTTCCTTTTGTTTTATTCTTGTTTAATGTTGTTTTCTTTCTTCTTCCTTGTTTCTTGCCATTTAAAACTATTTTTATCTCAACCCCTGAATTTTCTTGCTTTTGTTCTTGCTATTCTCTCCTTGTCTGACAGTGGGGGAGTGCTAAAGTGGCTGTGTGGGGCTGACATGTTGACCAGCATGTTGATATCCTAAAATAATAGTCATCTGTGGCATGTGCCAGGCAGAACTCACGCAGGACCTGATTTTCACGAATATGCATGAAGTTACTCATGGCTTAAATGTTTGTTGTGTAAGGCCTGAAAACAGAAAAGAGGCATTGAGGCTTCTGAGAGGGAGAATGGCACAGATGAATCCTATAATACTTAGATAAAGTAATTTAAAAATAACTGGAAAATCTTACATTGTGTATCTATAGAACTGGTTTTATACAGGTGCTTCCTTATCCAGTTTGCTTGTAGCCATCAGTCTGTTCACCCCAGAAAAGAGCCTCATTTGAAAGCTTGTCTATGGACTTGTGACAACATTTTCCAACAAGTTGTGGCAGGATGCCCCCCTGCCCCAGGAGGGCCTATCTATTACCTATCAGCTAATTTAGTAGCTCAGGCCATCTCCCCCCTCCTGTGCGTTTGCTAATTGCTGAAATAACTCAGTCAGGACAGCTTGTCTTGTAGCAAGTTATTTCAGCACCATGGAGGTGACATTCCCAGCTGACAACAAACATCTTGCCTTGAAAGCAACACTATAGGAAGATAAGCCTGAATTTCTGACTGACAGACACTTCACCATACTTTCACAAAGCAGACATCTTCTGCACATTCCCTGGAAATTTGTGGGGATCTCTCCTCAAGGTTTGGGATGCCTGTCTTGAGTTACTCTCTTGAGGGTTGAGTGAAAGATCTCTGTGTACCCCATCATCAGTTTGGTGGTAAGTTACATTGACTCCTAATCTATACTGTTTCTTTGGTAGCTGTTACATAGGTACCTTTTCTTTGTGCACTGTTTTGTGTAATCTATTAGTAGTTCTTTTGTTTTATTCTGTGTAGTAAGTCACTCTCTTTAAGGCCTTTTTTCTGTTAATGTCCTGTGTATTTAATAAATAACCCATTTTATAATAGACCTTGTCTGCCATTCTTGAGAACTTGTGGGCCAGAATTATTTGGGTGCAGGTCACCTGAGTAGAGCTGCTGTGAAAAATCTGAGCCTATGGCAGGGCTTGTTCAAGTCTCTCAGTCCATAACACAAGTGTATGAAAAAGGACTTACATTTGAAAAGGCACCAAGACATTAACATTGTTAAAAGCTTTGAATATTTTTTACCTCCTGGACAGAAGAATCATGTACCAATAACAATAGAAAAAACCTGGCTTGGGTTTAAAGAAAAAGAATTCTTTATAACTTAATAGAAAACTTGAATGCTGAACTTGAGAAAATGCTGTAACTTATCTGTTTATTTCCAGTTCCGTGGAGAAGCCAGTGATATCTACATTGCATCACTGCCTTCATATAGAACTGTATAATAAGCATTTCTCAGTAATTGCTAGCATTAGTGTTACACAGCTACTATTACATTAGCTTGGGTGCACTATCCCAGAAAATACTAAAATGTGGCTATTTTCCACTATTTCCCACTCAGGGAAAGCTGAGACATCACCTTAGTCTTTTTTTACTTGATTTAATGTGCTCTAGCCAATATCCTGTCAAGCTGACATTTGAATGCAGATAACATTGGCATATATATATGTATGTAAAATAAACATTTTGGTACCATTGAGAAGAGATAGAATATGAGTAGTTTACTAAAGACTACAAATAATGGGGATGGAAATATCTTTTTGGAGCAACAAACACAGACCTGTTAATATGAGTTATTACCTTTGTATGATGAATTAGGATTACCTGGACACTTATCAGACAGTGTTAAACATAACCTTGGGATAGTTACATGACATGTAAATGAATTATAGTATAAACAAATGATGCTGCATGAGTTTTTGATTGGATTCAAGATCAGAATATGCAAAAGCAATCAGAACCAAGCTGGATGTTGTTCAGCAGATCCTGCTCTGGTTTTTAATCACAGATTCAGAATTGAACATCATTCCAAACTTGTGGTAAAGTTTGAGTTTTCTGTCTTGATTTATGAAAATAAAAAAATGATCCATGGCTTCTGGCCTGAAGGAGGCATCTCCTCCTGTATCTTCCTGTGTCAGCTGAGCTCAACTGATAAACCTAGGTTCAATCTACTCCAGTATCTACAAGATATGGAGATGTTAGCAAGGTCTTTCCAGCTTTGGTCTCGTTTCCCTGTCACAGTGGCATGTGCAGCTGTAAAATCACATCATTGTGTTTACTTGCCTGTACTTTTTGTCCACGCCCACTGGGCTGACATATGCTTTTACCAGTCACTCTTGATAAAACAGCTTGAACTAGAAATCAATGCTGATATGAAAACTCATAAGAACAGCTTCAAATCCACTCTGTTGAGAGCAAATCCATTTTATTTTAATGAAGGCACACCTGCTTACAGCAGTGATGAATGTGGCAATGTGACAAGACATGAGCATGTGTTTAACTGTAAGTATGTGCTTAAATTTCCAAGCACTCTCAGGCTTAAAGTGTGAGTTCAGTTGAGCTGAGGATTCTGTTGCTGATTCTAATAACTGTGAAGAAAGCTGCTAAACTGATGATGCAATAGGAGCTGAGATGGCAATAACCATGTATGTGTCATCTTAAAAAATAAATACTTTTCCCCTTGGTGTGTTTGTAAATGCCATTTGTTTGTTTGTTTGTTTGTTTGTTTGTTTTTTTGTTTTATTGTTAGGATTCATGAAACAGATGTGGATAATTGCAATTATTTTCCATGGGGTTTGGGTATTTCAGCAGGTGTTTATGGGCAAGGTTAGCCTGATGACTGACTTTTTAAGAGTATAAGAGAGTCTAGTAAAGGAATTTGAATCATTAGGAAAGGGGGTCAATGTCTGTCAGATCTCTTCAGGACCTCCAAACAATGTTGTGTACTTTTGGCTATTGCACCAGTGTGAAGAAGGTGCTTCCTTTTCCCTGCAGAGGTTGCACCACTGAAAGAACAAGATGAAATTCACTTGTTCTCATCTTTGCTTCAGGTGTAATTGGAGAATAACTGGTTTCAGGCAGTGAAGGCTGTGCCTGAAAAGCATGTAGCATCATGCAGTTTGAGCTAAATTACATCTATGCTATGAATTAAGCATAGACTTCATTGTGATTTTTGCCCAGGCATGTTCAGCAAATGCTTCTTTGGTAAGACAGTACAAAGATGCTGTATTAGACTGACCCCCAAAATACTGGAAGGAAAAAATGTGAGCTTGCATCATGAATTAGCTTAGGTGAGCTGTTTCCTTTACATGTTCTGGGAGGGCTGGACATGTTCATACCAAGTCCACAGAGCTGTACAAAGCTTTAGTCTTTCAGAAAATGGTGTGAGTGTTTTGCAGTCTTGAGGGTTTTTCAGGTTGCCCAACAGTGTTTTTCCTGGAAAGTCAATGTTTGCTGTGAGCCAGCCCTCCTCATATCTGCTGTCCATCTCCTTCCAGGGTGGGTGAAGCCCATTCCCTCTGTCTGCACATTCTTCTCTCATTTTTTGCATTTGAATGGTGCCTGGCCACTGTCTTGCGATTTTTGTTTTAATCACTGCTTTTTCCTTCTTAGTCATTATTGCACCATGGCATTGTGAAATGTTGATAGGATTGGAAGTCACTGTATGCATAATAAAATACTTTTTCTTTTGTATTGTAAAAATATAAATATTTTCTCATTATATCTTTTCTATTACACAGGGTGCTTCGTTGTTGCAGTGTACTTCTTGCATTTCAGACTGTCATGAAATGGATCAAACATTACTCTGATGATGTGACAAATGCCTTTGTCATGGTTTCTTATGTATTTACACCCCCCACCAGGTGACATATTCTGTTGAACTGACTCTGAAATGGTACATTTTCTGTCAGCACACTTATGCTTGAGAATGTATTGTACTTCTGCCTTGAGTATTGCAGCAGTTCATGAAGAAAGGACTGGATTAACTTTATCATTTTCACAATGAGGAAAGAAAATACATGCATACTGAATACTTTTGTTACAGTGGTGCCTAATAAATTGTTCGTTGTTTCATGAGTTATCCCAAAATACAAGTTAGTATTAGCACAGATACAGTACAGATACATTAATACAGTACAGATAACAAATGAAAGCTTAAATTGTCTGGCAGTAATAGCTTAGGTAGCACTGCATTTGTAAACAAAGAACACTTCTATTTACACTAAACAGCAGGATTAATATTTTTTTCCCATTTGGACAATCTATTAATAGCTTTATTATTTCCATTCTGGCTTAATTTTCATTGGCTCTGTCATCATTATATTTCAGTTTCTTTCTACTATTGTGTCCATGGCCTTACTTATCTATTGTTTTATTTGCCCCCCCATTTTAGATGTTAGATGTAAGCTGGGATGTTTGTCTCAGCTATCACAATTTGGAAGAGTCACTCAGAATGCTTTGGCCATCCTCTTCAAGAGATGGACAGAGATCTTCAGTCTGATTCAATTGCTCCTTTTGTTCTCCCCTCCATCAACAGTTGTTACAGAAATTTAGAAAAAGACATGTATTACATGCACACAGACACACACACTCCTCAAACTGCTGGACAAAGAACACTTTACCACTTTATACCATTCAGATAAATTGTAATAAACCCATGGCAATTCCTGTTAAAGAAGGGGAGTTACTACACTGAACTACACAATAGCTTACATCTAAAAAGATTTTTTTCTTAGCCTCGGAGGTATCACAGAACTGTTGGAATTGGTCTGGAATCAGCCTATAAAGGACATGCAGGTGGCAATTTTAAGTCCTGCAGGCTATCATTGAGATAAGTACCATAGAACAAGAGAAATTTAATTATTTCATTACTGAAATGTGTATGTTATAAATGTCATTATTTTTTGCAGGCTGAAGCAAGCATTCAGTCTAGTTTACAGGTTATAAACATGTTATATTAATACAGGTTATATCAATACAACTTATGCTCGTATGGATTGCAGGCTCTAATTCAAAAGGAGAGGACCTAGGTAGGACTGGCCTAACTTGCCACTAACAGGAGACTAAAATTCACTAGCTGTAATTAAATGATACAAGTTTTGTTATAAAAGAAAATAAAGACCCAGGTGGTAACTGCCCAACGTTTTGCAGGGCAAGCTGATCCCTGCAATCTTGTCCCATTCACATAGAACTAGACTGATATCAATTGTACAATGTGATCTTTGTTGCCAAAATCTTCTATGAAGCCTAATAATGCCTACTCTGGTCAAAGGCAAAATAGCATAGATCATTGAAGAAAATAAAGTACATAGAAATAGTGTGACTAACATATAATAATTTTGCCAGACATGGGAAAAATGTGATTGACAATACTCAATGCATGCTCTAAGACTATCACAGGCACTAAGGATTGGACATAAGCTTGCTTACGAAGAGGGAAGCTGAAATAACCATTCCAAACACAACCTAAACCATGAAAATAGAGCTGGAGGTCCTGGCCAGAATACCTCTTAAGAATAAGGTATCCCAAATGAACAATACAGCCATAAATAAGCTAACAACATTTGGAAGATTCAGGAAGAGTAGACAGGAAAATAAAATGTATAGTGATGACATTTTCATGGTCCCACATTTTATGGACCTCCAACACTACTTCCTTGATTTATAAGTTGGGTTTTTTTAATACAAAAGTATGGGAACTGGTAGAAAAAAGTAAAGGTGGTATTAGAATGCAGCTCCTTCTGTGTGACAGAGGAGGAAGTATTAATCAGAACTATGCAATAACTGCAAACAGCTGAGAATACCCATAAATATGGTTGGGACACAGAGCTTTCTGTGCAACCTCAGAGGCATATTGAAATGACAAAATGGAGAAATAATTGCCAAACTGGTGGTGACCATCACTGTTCATCATGCTTTGCATGGCAGTGAGTGTGCTGAGTGCCCTTCCCTGTGCCAGCTACCTGGGTGAGCTACTGAGATTTTGCTAAAATGAGTTGCAGGTAAATGAGAGTCAGAGGGCAAAAATGTTTGGGTTAAGGGCTTCTTTCTCTTCTATCACTGTAAACAGTATTATTCACATTCACAATGACAAGGACTTAATTCATAAAGAACACTTCAGCAATGAACACCTTGATTCATCTGGTGAATAATCCCCTGGTGGTTGTTTACTTCTTGCAGGAAGCGTGTGTGGGTGAAGCCACTTGCCTGGTGTTAATCAGAGAATTGTTGGATGTGGTGAGTTGGAAGGGACCCACAATGGTGAAAGTGTTTTGGAAAACTTCTACAAAGGATGTTTGTGTAGAGTGTCCCTGAGGGCTCATGCCATCTTAGGAGTACTGTGGGTCCCTGAGAGCTCATTCCATCTTAGGAGTACTGTGGCAGAGGAAATAACTAACCTGCAGCCCAAGATGTGATTTTTCCTGAATTTGAAATAAAAAGACATGAAAGTTCTATCATGAAAGGAACAAGAAAATGACATCTTTTACCCTTTTTTTAAAAATTACTGTCACTTTTTCTTCAGGACCAATTTTAACATGGCTTCGATCAGACATTTTGAGATGCTGACACTAAATTTCTCTTCACAGACAGATGTCTGAAGTGAACTGTTAGTTTTTTGGCTTAGGAGAATACAGCTCACTTTCAAATGAAGAAGCTGAGAGCATTCTGTTTTCCCAGGGTCCATGTTGATAATTGTGGGCAGCTGCACAGTCCAAAGAGAGTTCCTGAAAGGATCATACTTCAGGGCTGTTGATTTGTTGGCATGGCTTCTTGGGTATAGAAGGTGTGTTTTCAGAGATTTGCTAGCAGTGACTTCACCAAGAACTTGTGACAAGATAGAAAGTGACACTGCAAAATATCCTTAATGATCAATTCCCCCTGTTTTTTAAAATTAACTTGGATTTCTACAGAAATAGATCAGGGCTCTGCTATTGATTTGCATTTACATAATTCCCATCCAGTATGTTTTTTAATGTCGTTTTGGCTTTGGGTGGCTCAAAGTAACAGAACACAAAAATCATATATCTCTATGCATAATATGTTAATTTACTCATTTTATCAACCTGTTTTTCAGAATATACTTATGCCATTCAAGTGATTTAATTCAAAGCTAAGGTCTGGTCTGTCTAGGGACTTGCCAAAATGGCTGAGCTTGACTCTGCTCAGCTTAGACCAGATTTTTATGGTTTTCTTATCTTGATGAATTGTGAAAACCTCGTGAATTAATTCTGAGTGTTAAACACAGGAGCACTATATAGGAAAGGCAGCTGAAAACCTCACCAGTGCATTATTATGTGTAAGAACTCCTTCCATCATAAAATTATATGGTGCCACCAGAAAACATGGTAAATTAGTCTAAGCTGGCATTCTATTAAGAACTGGAAAATTAAGAAATTAACCTAAAGCAAGCAGTCCAAAGCACACAGGGGTGTGTGCTCATATGCACATGGGAGCATATAATGTGCCTGAGAGTAGGAAGACACATTGTATGATTCATCTTGCTGACAAGCAGAAATATTATTTGATATCTTAGATGGAGCCCTAATACTCCATAACTTTGTATAAAGACTCTGGATGCAGTTTGGATAGACAACAAAATATGTGTATGGTGAACCACCTGCCATCTTTTCATTAAAAAGTTGCTTTGTTTATTCATTTATTCCTGACAAAGATAAAGCTTCAAATAAGGGTTTCCAGTCTACTTTCAGTGTAGTACTCTTCTAATGAATGAAGCACAAAATAACTAGTCATTATTTCCTTTCTCTTAGTCTACCATTGCCTTATACAATGTATAGGGTGTACATGAAAAAAGAAAGAGATAGTGGTACTGCTGTTCTGCTGTGGTGAAGAGAGAAAATGGAGAGGAAGAGGCTTTTTAGGCAATTTCCATCATAACTCTAATAGCATATTACAGTAAAGGGATATGTCTGTTATTAGTGGACAGTTAGACTAACCAGCATGAGATTTTTGCCTGTCAGCTAGGCACTGTACTGTGGGATTTTAATATTGAAGTTTTTAGAACTAAACTCTCCTAATAAACCAAATATGTAGGTTCTAGCACTACATCAATGAATCTGATTTACATATGAATAGAAGGCCAGCATACATACCTGAAATAAACTGTGAGAAACCCAGGTTGCTGCACCTAGGTAGAGGAGACACACCTTGAGGAAGGATGAAAAAGCCAGATTACCTTCCACAGTTTGTTTCTCTTCTTCTCCCCACTTTTACTCATAACAAGCTGCAAATAAAATCTTTGGGAAAGAGCACAAATGCAATTCTGAAAAGCAAAGAAAGAGATCACAGATGAAGTTGTCGTTGAAAGCAAAGAAATAGGCAGCTGAGGACATTATAGCATTTGTGTTGGCTGAATTATAAACACTTGAAAGTCTTTCCACACCTTTGAAGAGATGCAGAAGTCAGTGTAACAGGAAATGGAGGTACACATTTTTAAAACAGTCACTAGACTGAGGTCTGGATTCCCTTAAGTGTTAGACTGACACCATTCCTCAGGACTGCCTGGTCCATGGCTGTGTCTGTGCTTGGAGAGTTCTTCTATCCACAAGCAGCAAAAAGGCTGCACTTACACTTAAAACTTTATTAAGCTGCTTCAGCCCAATTGGCTATTGGGCTATATGCTATGGAAAAGACATTTACATAGTATTTGTACTGCAGGAGAATAATACTCCTAACTGAAATAAGGATGTAGAAAATCTAAATGTGTGTAGGATAAGGATGACTTGTGTCAGTAGAATTTATTGATGGGAGGGCTAATAAGATGACCTTCTGTAACTAACCATGCCATTCTTTACCCATGGACAGCTCAGCTGTGTCAAAGACCACTGGGCTGTGTGTAAAACAGCTCCTGAATGACTAGCAGTTGCAGTCCAATTATTTTGAAGTAAAATCATAACCTTTTATTTCCAAGACAAATTGAACTGAGCTTACGGTGTTTCAGAAGGAATCTAAGCCTCTGTGTGGCAAAGGTCCAGTACACTCAATGCTTTCTCTAAATTGCATTGAACAGCTCCTGGTCACCCAGAAACAATCTCTTTTTCTCTGTGTTTCAGTTTCTCTGTGTTTCAGTTTCTCTGTGTTTCTGCTGTCCAAGTAGAAACACTTGTGCCAATACCCTGGAATAATCAGTGTAGGTGACACTGCCAATTTTTGCAAGGTGATGCTGCATTCCCAGGGGGTTGATAAAGGGGGTGATTCACATTCAAATAAACCCTTGGCTCTGACAGTCTGGACAGTGTTTTCCCAACATTTCAGCAGGGCAACATGTGACACTTCATTAAATTTGCCTGCTCTGTAGCTGCTAAAATCATACAAATACATCCATTTTGAAATGGGCTTTATCTCTTCCCTCCCACCACTGTCAAGATGTGACTGAGTATGTTAGAGAAGCTGGTGTAGGTGAAACAGAGAGCTTTTTCACCAGGTAGGGCTGTCATCATCTCTGATGGAAGTAGGTTTTGCTGTGTGAAAGACTTGGCTGCATTTGGGGTTGATTAAAGTTTCTCAGTGTGCCCTTGCCTTCTTACAATATTGCTATTTGTAGGCATAGCTGTAAGAAAGGTCCTTTAACCTTTACTGTCATGATGTAAGTCTAAATTCTGGATGAAGAGAGCTGTTGGGAAGGGATCAATCTGCCAACAGCCAAAGGTCAATGCCTGGGTATAAACTACAGAAATAAAATCAGTCCACCATAACCTAAATCCTTCAAAGATACAGGCAAATGCCACAATGGGTCACCCACAGTGCCAGAGCACAGGTTGCAGTGGCTGTCAGCCAAGCTAACCTGCACGTTGAGGGGATCCAGTCCTGCAGACCAACAAGCCTACACCATGCAAGTGCTATCTGTCTCCTACAAAGATGCTTAGGTAGTGTCACTACATTCCCAAAAGGTCATGAGTCACGTGAAATGGACAAGGTGGGAAGCTAGCCCATAATTTTCCCCATGTTCCCTAGGCAATGCATGCACAGATGCCCATCAGACCTCTGGCAGTGAATCTAGCAGGGTGCTCACTTCAGAGCTCAGCATCACTGCCAGCTCCTGGTACTGAAAATGAGCCTGTCATGAATCCTGGAGCATACATCCTTGAAAGAGAACCTTACCAATCTTACTTTTCCATGATACCACCCTCCCTAGCCTTGCTCTACCCTGTCCTTAAATTTGCCCTCTACTGTCAGGGGTTGATGTGCTCTGATCCTCTGCACACTTGGAGTATAGAGGAATTGTACTCCAGATGTGTGTTGTCTGCACTGTCAGTGGCCCAGTGACATTTTTGTTATCTAACTGGGCTAGCTGGGCAAGACAGAGCAAGTAAAGAGCATGACAGAGGATGATGAGTGGCTCTGCACAGGAAAGGAATGTCCTGATCCCAGCCACAGCCCACACCAGGAGAGGAGTGTCCTGGACACAGCCACTTCCAGACCTCTCTGTGCTCTGCCACAGCATCTCTGGGATTAATTCCTCCCCACCCTGATGAGGCAGAGGAAGGCCATTCATGCACTGAGAATAGACCTGCATGTCAAGACACCAAAGTAATTAAATAGATCTTTTTAAAAGACAGACAAAGCACTGGATGTTGTTGATAGACAAAGTTGAGCAGAATCTTTCAGGGATTTGGTTTGCAAACCTGATGTGCAACATTGGTGTGCAATCCTGGTGGGAAAGATCAGTGTGTAAGACAGAGGTGTTGAGCAGGTGGCCTTTTCCTTTTTAGGTATAGATGCACTTTGGTATTTTATAAACTTCATGAAAGGAAAATCAGGGCAACACAAAGCTATTTTTTCCTACTTAGCAGCTGGAAGTAAGGTGAATTTATCAGCCTCAGTGGTGTCCCTTCTGAACACCAAGCATCCCTCAAAGAGAAAAGGCAAACAAGTAATCCAGCACAGCATGGCATGGTTGAAATTATCTGTCTTGTTCATGCACCTGGAAGAACAAACTTTTTGGTGCAAGGCAGGTGCAATTCAGTCTTTGTGCTGACTCACACTTGGCAATCAGCTGAGGAGAAACTGCAAAACATGATGAATTATTTGTTAATAATTGAGATTGTGTGTGTGTGTGTGTGTGTGTGTGTGTGTGTGTACACGTGCATATGGACAGCTGCAGCTCAGTGGGACTGAGAAACTGCATTTAGAGCAGAAGTGAGGACTTCACTGGCTAAGTCACCAGTGCCTTCTTTCTTTTTTTCCCTCTTTCCACTCTTCCATATACTCACCATATAGCATTTAACCATATTTAAGTGCTCAGATATAATTTAATCCACACAGTCCCTTCGTGCCCATCTACAAAAGAATTTGTTCCATTGCAGTGGAAAGTTACAGTGTTTATTACATCTCTGTCTAAGGTGAACCCCAAAGCAAGCATTTTGTCCTCACTCATATGATCATCATGAGGTAGAAAATGAAATTTCCAAAATCAAAAATCTGTAGAAGAGCTTCAGGGAACTGCATGTCAGTTTTTACTTTGATGTATGCTATGTTTAAAAAAAATCTGGGAAGGGGAGGTGGCGAGGAGAGGAAAAAAGATGCACTCAGTGTCTTCCAGGAGATTTCCTCTCTATTGCTAAATTCTTTAGATTGTAGAAGGAAGAAAATAATCTCTCCTTGCTGCCTGGAGTGAGAGAATGAATTCTGAAGAGACACTGTAAGAACTTCATTTAGTACTATGGATGGTTTCTCATTCCCACTTGCGTCTTAATAAAAGTAAACATCACCTCAAGGTTTGCATGATTTTTAAAACTTTGGTGGGATTGGCAGATAAACACGTTGTTTCCTAAGATGATTTAGAGAAGAGCTTTATCTCAGGTTAGTGAACTTTATCACCTGGTCCAGAAGTAAGGGAGGAGCCAAGATTAATGGCGTGTGTTTATCCAGGTGATGAGTGCTAGTTTCTGAAATGTATACTGCTGTTTATTTCCTGGGAGAGCACGGTTTTGGTCCTAATTGTCAAGAGCAGTTGAATATATTAACATCTTTCTCTCTCTCTCTCTCCCTCTCTTTTTAGTAAGACATTTAAGCACACACTGTACTAGTTCAAGAAGCAGAGCTCTGTATTTCTCTCCTAGTGGCAATTGAATCCTCTCTACCTGCTTTCATTATTTGCTTGCCTCTTCAAAGCAATAGCTCTTTTTCTTTCATAGTTTTCCTAAACTAACTCTGTCTTTCCTCACTCCTCTCTGCCACCTCCTATTTGCACTTACAACTACTGTCAGTGTCATCTGTGCCTGCCATCTGCTTCCGGAATATTATGAAGCTGTAATCACAGGACATTTTGAAATTTATTCATACAAATCAAAGACATTCAGTTGCTGTCAGGGGTGGATTTAGAGATAGGAAAGGCATAGGTCTCCTGGCAGAGGCTTTCAGAAACAGCAGCTGGCAGAGGGAAGCTGGAAGAGGTTTCCCTGCCCAGTTTTCCATCCCACCTGGCTCCTGACCTCCAGCATTTTTGCATTCTAAGGGCTGGCTTCAGCTGAGATCAGCTAACTCTGCCAGATTTGCAGTTTAGTGGTAAACATGAGTCTGGGTGAGAATGAGACCAAAGGAATTTTTCACTTGTGACCCCATTTATGTAAAAGTGCATAAACCACAGCAGTAACCTCTGTCTTGCTCCTTTTACCAATAGGCCGTACCTCAATATGTATTTTTTCTTTATTATTTGGGGTAGGGGCTACTTCATAAGTCCAAGCAGTACCTATTATGGTACTAATCCCAATCAAGGGCCTCTAGATGCTACTCTAGTAAATGGTATTAGTGATATCAGATGGGGAACTATTTGTATCTTCCCACATGGAAAGCAGATGCTAAGGGTTGCTCCTGCAGTGCTCAGTTTATACTCTCAACTTCCAGAATAATGGAATAGGTAGCAATAAGCTGTGTTTGCATTGTCTGATGCTGTAGACTGCTTCTACTGCTCCAAGAGAGGTTCTACAAAATGAAATGGCTGGCACCAATGATCCAAATACACAGCATGTACATTTCAGGGTGGTGGAGGTTTTGCTTTGGGCTTTCTCTGCTCTAATATCCTGGACTGATTTTGGGGCAGAACTGCCTTAGTTGCTCTTGGTGTGCAACTTCTAATTTCCTTTCATTCAAGGAAAGACTGAGCCATGCTCTGTGCAAGCCAGGGTGGAGGTAATGGAGAACTGCACACTTATAAAGCTAGAGGGTTGATTTTTGCAGTATGCTCCACTGACTTTGAAACTATTTAAAATCAGTTTAAAAATGTTTACTCCTTCACAGTTCATCTTCATACATTTGGCAGATTGCTGTGCTTTTCAAAATGTCTCCTCTAGGTCTCCTGTTTTCCAGAAGCACCTTCAATATGTCAGTGTTTCTGTACATGTCCCTAAATGGAAACATCATTATTTAGGAGATGCAACAAAAATGAAGAAGAATTGTTACATATTTCTACAAAAACAAACCAGTTGCTCAGTGGAATACCCTTTCTCCTAAGACCTATAAAGAGATCCAACATGAATTTATTGTGCTTATGCCCTCAGTGAAATGGGTGCACAGTCCCTGTGCTGCCCATGCCAGCTCAGCTGCTGCAGTCTCAGCTAGTAGCTGGAGGAAAGTCAGCTCAGGGTCCTGGAGGCTGTAGACACACAAGCCAAAGATCTGTGGCCAAATTCTTGGCAGGTGTTAGACCATGGAAATAAAATTATTAGAAAAGATTCATTTGGTTCTGTTGTTGCTGCTGAGTTGCTGTGTGGGAATAAAGAAGTGTGACCTACTGACTTGCAGTGGCAGTACAGCAGCAAAAGGATTGCAAAAGCAGGATGGTTTAATCACAGAGGTTTTGGTTTGGATTTGTTGGGGTTTTTTTTTTATTATTTATTTAGGGGGACGTCTTAAAATCACACACAAAGGAGCTGAATGTGACACAAAGTGAATACAGGAGCAGTGTTTTCAAGGGATCAGAATTGGGATGAATTTCTTCCCTATAATTGTCTACCTACCTCCTGGTGCCACAGCACCCTCACAGGTGGGAAAACTGGTGAAGCTATGCTTAATTAGAATTTAAAATCCCTGACAAAGACAGCTTGAGAGGAAAGGTTAGTCAGCTGGTGCCCTAGCTTCAGGAGGAATATGGCTGGTACCACGTCAGCAAAGGCTGACAATAGTGCAGATGAAAGGGCAGACATGAAAAGGATCAATACAGGCAGTGGCAATGTGAGGGAAATACAAAAGGCAGGAGGAAAGGCCATCCCACATCACCACCCTTGATGAAATGCCTGAGCCCCTTGTCCCATGGTGGCAATTTTTCATGTTTGCTGTCAGGTGATGTGGATTGGCAGCAGAGAGAAAGGGAGGAGGAAATGGTGGTTGTGAGCAAGCAAGACAGAAGGCACTGAGTCCTTGAGTCATGCTGCTCTTGTGGGCACACAGTGGTGAAGCAGGCAATGGTACCTACCAAACCCCCACTTCAGTGCTAGTGGGTGATCTTGGCTCCAGAGGAGTACAGATTTCTTTGTAATTGTACAACTAATCTCACAAAAGTACTGTATAATTGAAATGAACAGCAGGTTACCTTAGGTGCAGGTGAAAGACATACAAGTGTTTTTGCTGCATCCAAAATGCTCCAGAACAACTGAAACCTGCTGAGACAAGTTGAAGCAACCTTCATCTCCCTGCTCCTTCACACAGATCCTGTGTGAACATGCTGATGTGCATGTTTTGGGATGGGATGCATGTTTATCTATTAAGCCGTTTCCACTGTGGGAAGCACAAAAATCTTAACAACTCAGACAAGGAGCCTTATCATGGAGTTTGCAAGTTCTTGTTCTGAGTGATGTGGATTGGCAGCAGAGAGAAAGGGAGGAGGAAATGGGAAGGCTGACCTGAAACAGAGACTGGACAGAGCTAGGGAATAAAGTAGGGATTCATTGAAAGGCCTCCAGGATACACCTTGAGCAGGACAGGGCCTGACCAGGCCTACACCCAAGGTGGACTGAGAATAGTCACAAAATGGCTGAGCAGTCACGAGGTCTCACATTTTTATAAGTTTTGGTCCATTTGCATATTGGGGTTTAATTGACAATTCCAGCTTCAGGTTGTGAGGTCCCATCCTTCTTGTTCCTCCCTTCAGCCCATCATTGTTTGTGCTTTTGGGCCTGAAAGTTGTCCTTGGTCTTCAGCAGAAAAAGGATTTCTTTTGTCTACCTACTCTGTGGAGAGAACTTACTGGACACTTAATATGAGGCTCAGAACTGCACCCCTAGGCAGCACAGAATGTGACAAACATGAAAGCTAGAACTTTAAGCATCATGGGCCATAACCAGCAGATGTGACAGCAGAGGTTGGAGCTAAGGCCCTGCAGCTGCATCCCTGCACTACCACCACTTGGATGGGGCTCCCCTGCCTGTTTTAGTGCACTGTGGTGGTCAACAAGAATAGGGGGGCACCGGCTAGGGAAGGGAAAGGGTAGGTGTGATTATGGCACAGCACATTGGAAAGGACATGGAGCTCCTGGGAAGCAGAAATTCAAGTTGGGATAAAAACGTTTTCTTCTTGCTGAAGTTAGCCGTGCATAGACTTGTCTAGATTTGAAATGATTTGGTGGTACGATTTTTAGAAAATATTTAGCAAGATAATTGTAAAACAGCTTGACTTTTGGCTAGTTAGAGCTTCACATCTTTGAATTGGGTTTGTTTTATATGCATAGCTACAAACTCTGGTACAAACCAACAGTATATTAGTATATTAGTGTATGTTAGGCCATTATACTGTAAACTCTGCATCTCAGCCTGTTTCACACAGCTTTGTCCCTCATTAATCTTATATCTGTCTTTGATATTAAAAGGTTTGCTGAAGTAATTATTGATTTGTATTAGGAAATACTGTAGATTTTTTTTTTAATGTGTGGCCTGCAGTGAAACAGGTACAAATCCATGGATCATGCATATTTTACAGAAAAATCTGGCTTTGGTAGTAAACTCTGCAGATTTCAAAAATGTTTTTTCTTCAAATCCAGCCCAGTGGAACTGAAAGAAGGATTGACTGTTTAGATTCAGCACTCCCAGGACTGTCTTTAAGAGGCACATGTTTGCAGGAACTCAACATCTAGTTTCCAAAGTTCCTAGATCTGATCTTAAGTATGCACCAACAAAATTAAGATAACCCAGTCTCATGAGTGCTGGTGTGAAAACTGAGAATATGAAATCATAAAATAGCAACTGGTAAAATTAATTTGGAAGCAAATAAAGCAGAGAAATTTTTATTTGAATTTTCTTTGTTTTAAAGTCATAGAGTGGCAAATAACATGATTATACAAATACTGTGATTTTTCAAGGTGCTTCTTACTAGGAGATTCCGATCAAGGCTTACTTTTTGTTTTCTATATCCAACTGATAAATATTTTGCCTTTACAAAATAATTATTTTATAACCCAAGGGCTGGTACCTGCAGATAAACTTGTGCTTCAGCACACTCTTCTGACATGGAAAGCACTCATAAATCACAGTCTAAACTACAATTTCACATTCTCTCAGAAACCACTCTAACAGAGGCATGGCAAGTCATTTAGGTAGTTGGCAGAGCAAAGCCTGTCAGTAGGCTTACACTGTAGGCATGTAACCTTTTTTCCCTTCCTCCATCTGCTGCATCAACTGGGTAGGCATTATGCAGAACAATAGCTTCTACCATTTCAGAAATACGTAGAATTCCCCTTTAGCTTGCAGCCTTTTCTATCCCTTTATATTGTTTCAAGATTTTGACATCACACACGTGAGTTGCTTCACTGAATCTGAGGGAAAAGGAGCTAAAATGTAATGGGAGGTATGGAATTGCCAGGAGCAAGGTAGGACCATGAAAAGACCGTAGGCAGATGGTCTGTTAAATGCTTGTCCTTTGCAAGGGTGGGGAATATCACTCACAGAATAAAAACCATGGCCTTGGGCCACCCCAGAGACAGGAAATCAGCACAGGAGAAGAGTGCTGCACTTCCCAAGGTGAGACATGGATTGTTTCCCGGACAGAGGCTGGGAACCCTCACCCTGGAGGAACCTGCAGGGCTGAAATAACCTCCCCCTCTGTAGGCAGAGCCAAGCAGGGTGTTGAGGCATCACCCATCTTGGCTCTTTGGAGACTGCAGGGAACAGCAGAGCGTCAGGTTAGTAAAGCATTCCTGAAGCCACCCAAGATTACTGCCCTCGTGCTCTGGGTGTAAAGCACAGCCAAAATGTTTCAGTGCAAGATGTGCATGATGCCTGTGTGCCTTTATTATGGGAAACATCCTCCTGAGATCCCTGTGGATTTGGGGTGTCACTACCACCCTTTTCTCCCCAGTGCCAGGCCCCAAATCCAACTGTACCCAGGTGATGCACTCAGTGCAGCTGCTTGATGACAGAGAAAACACCAGTGGTCAAAGCAAAAACACTCCAATAATGGGAATGTGAGATGAGAAGTGGAAACATCAAGAAATGTTTAATGCTTTTTCTCAGACAGAGATTTTCCCTTTTTAGAAGTAAAATCAGGACATGTAACAAACAAGGACGAATTGAAAGAGGAAGTATTCCCACGTGTCTTGTTTTTGTTTTCTCTTAGGCTCAAATTTGTACTGCATTGTAGCCCAAACTCCTATTAGAGACATCTGGTTTAAGTGTGTAGGATTATTTGTTTATGGGTTTGGCTTTTTTAATTTTTATTTTTCTCCCTTTTACTTTTGATTCTCTCTCCCCTCTAGCTTTGTGATCCCCTCTGGTAATATTTTCTCAGCTTTTATCTTCTTTGTTTCTTTTATCTTCTCCTCTCCTTCTCTGCAGTCATCTTCAGATGCACTTGTCTGCTCAATGCACTCTCTTGCAGAGTTAGTAGATCCTTCAGATGAGGAGTGCTCAAGCTTTAGAAAGACCTATTCTTTTCTTTATTCTTTCTTTTTTTTTTCCCCACAACCTTTTACTGTCTGCAAAACCAACTGCAGAGAGGGAGAGAGGCTCTCCTTCCTTCCAAGTACAGAGTGCCACCTTTCTTGGAAGTGGTTTTCCCTGATTTCTGCAGCTAATGGAATAATTTCCCTTCCTAGTTACTTTGATGAGTCTCTTTCTGTCTCCCAGTGAGTGGGGCACCTGTGTGATGGTTATTGGCATCCAGACACTTTGTTATACCCTCTCTCAAGTAATGGGTTTGATTTTCATGTTCATTAAGGTTGCTCAGCACCTGGTGAAGTGCTGCTTTTAGGAGTCTCTAGTCTCCCAGGTTGGTGTGAAAGGGGTTTTGGCACAAGTGAGAATAAAGGCCAGCACTGCCATTACCTGCTGTTCAAAATGACTCATTACTTACTTTTCTTTGTGAAATTGATGCTATCAGTGATAGGAGAAAAGAAGGATGTTCGTACTACTAGAAACACTGCACAGTGACTTGAAGGATTTTCAGATTTTCATTCACAATTTTGCCTATTAGGTAGTGCATGATTCTCATTAGATAATACAGCTTGAGGCCAGTTTTAGTCTCCAAAGAATAAAAAAACCTTTCTTTTTTAAAGGTGCTGTCAGGTTCATGCACTTTAGGATTGATTTTTATTTGTGCAGCACAGATGGCCCAACCACCTCTGTCTTCACATAGAATAAACCCAAATGTCTGCAAGAATTACTTTTTTGCAGGTGCACTCCTTTTCTTCTCCTTGGATAAGATCATTTGTAGGATGTTCATGAGAAGAACTTTTGGATGGCCTGAGCTTTGTTTAGTTAAGAGGTACATGAAGTCCAGTTACCACTAAGCACTTCTGAGAATTTATGTTCCTTCCATAGTTCCTTTTTCAGTCAAAATTTCCCCTTTGAATAACTTGCACATAGGTCTTTTACACAACATTGGCACTTCTTCGCCTCATACTTTCATAATAACTGCTATAATTTGCTTCAATCATTTTGTCAGTGGGATGACATATACCTCCATTAGATGACCTTTTAAATCCCCTTTTTTGTGAAGGAAACAAAGCCAGATGTCATGTCTGAGTAGGTTTTCTCTGTATTTTAAAGTCTCCCTGCAAAAGTATCTGGTTCATCACCCTAAAGGACACAAGGAGCGTGAGTCTGCAGAAATGTGTGACTTTATTTTCTCAAGATCACAGTTTTCAGTGGGTGTATCTACACTAAGTAGATATCTATGTATCTATGTACACTACACTGCACAGTGACAAAAATTGCCAGGCTTTGTCTGGGAAGCAGCCAGGTATCAAATCCATTCCACTTGCAGCCTCTTCTGTCTTCATAAAGAGTCTTCTGGAGTTTGCAAAGCACTGTGGCAGATAGAGAAATTCTTTAGTAGTTTAATTATGCATTCAGTAAATCTCATAATAATGGGGTATTATATTTAATTTTATATTGTACTTATTTCTAATAAGATGCAGACTATTAACTTCAGATGTCAGAATTCAGCTAGTTTGTACCTTTCTAGTGTGTTTCTTCAGGCCATCAGCAGACTTTGAAAGACATTATTATTCACATGCTGTTCACCTTTCCTTTTTCACCTCAGAAACAGAGCATTAGAGACCCTGTTAGTAAGGACAAGACAGACTGGAGCAATTCTGCAGAAGTGGGTAAATCTGACAGGAATTTATGCAGTGGGAGTGAATTTCCATGTATTTGTTACATACACAGACATTATATACATATCTATACATATGTGAATTTGCTGCAAGAGATCCCTGATTAATTTAAAATTGTGGTATGATGTTGTTTTTCACCCTTTGTCCCTTTATTGAAACATTAATACACATTTTGCACTAGGTGATGAAAGCAATATTTTATTCCCGTCTACCTCTGCCTTTTAATTTATTTATTTTCTAATTCTTTCATCACTGTCATTTTATTGGCTTCTCTTTACAATTTCCATCTTTTAATTTGCCCTGTGTGGTGAAATTCTTCTCAAATTACCTGCTGTTTTCCATCAGTCAGTGTGGCTACCTCATTCTTCGGTTCCCTGTTTTCTCCCATGACCATCCCTTTTTTTTTCGGACCTGCTATTCTGTCTACAAAAATAAAGACCCCCTCCTTTTCTGCTCAAAACTCTCAGGGAGGGAGAGTTTTGTCCTGCTATATCACCTTTGGCTAAAATGGAAGTGAAAACTCCTGCATTTATTCAAATGATAAAGAAGTTATTAGAACTAGAGAAGAGGCCTGAGGTCGAGGAGTAGTGCTGATATGATTGTCTTCTCCATCCTTCACAACTTTTATCCTTGCTAGCCTGTGGAGGCCAGCAGGCCAGTCAGTAATGTGGATGCTCTCCCTTGGAGAGAGAAGAACCCTTAGGTTTCAAGTATGTGTTGATTCCCCTAAGGGAAAAGCCTTGGGAGATGCTCTCTCCCTCAGGGCGAGATGTAGCCCTGGTTTCGTGCCTGAGGTGTTTTGGTTTTCTGAAATTCTTTTCCCAGGGAATTTTCTGTAAACAGAAAAAGAATGTTTTTGTAAACTGTACCTGTGTTATCCATTCCTTTTCCTAGGAGGGACTTCTTCTTGATGTCCCTCTGGTCCGACCAATGTGATTGAAGAGGTTTGCCTTTGTTTCACCAATCAAATTGGTCTGTGTAAAATAGTATAAGAAGAAGACACATCCCAGAAAAAAAGAGTCATTTTCAGCCATCTGAAGCTCAGAGTCCGTGTTGTTGTGGTGTAAAACAGCATCAGTGAGCAAATGTGTTCCCCCATGAGGCTTTGTGGTTGATATGTTAATCAGTTATACCTCATTGGTTCTTTCCCTACTTCCTCCTTTTTGCCCTACTGATTGGTCCATTTACGATCCTTCCCCTGATTGGTTCATGTCTCCTTTTTACCCTGCCTGATTGGTCCGTTTTCGATCCTTCCCCTGATTGGTTCATTTCTCAGTCCTTAACCCCATTGGCCAAGTTGTGTAACCCCACCCTCTGGCTTAGCTATATAAGTCCCTGCTCTCGTGGTTCTTCGTCCTGGGCTTCGTTAAGGAAGCAGCAGAGTAAAGACTCTGAGGAACCTCCAGACCAAAACGCTGTCTCTCCTTTTGTGTCACCCTGAAGGCTCAGCTCACAACTGAGCTGAAATTACTGGACTGAGCTGGAATCACCAGGCTGAGCTGGAGTCACTCACCAGGCTGAGCTGGAATCACCAGGCAGTTGCAGAGGTGTCTGTGGGACCAGGTGTGTCCTTTTCAGGACACTTCTCTGGGGACGTTGTGGCACTGACCACCACTGCCCACCATGACACTGGCCCTCCTTCTTTCTTTCACATGTGCATGTAAATGATGAATATTATGCTATGCAGGTAGGGCTAGTGGTAGCACTCTTGTCTTTTCTGGGGTTATATTAGACAGACATGTGGTATCTAAACCATGGGACTGGCAGGTTCCTCACTTTCCCAAGGCATCTTCTGCATCCTAGGCTGATGGTGTTATATTTTTATAAAATACATAATTACTTATTATAAAAATATATATTATAAAATATATCATTTTTATAAAATTCCCATTGAAATCCATGCCCTTCAGTGGTTGCCCAAGGATACTAGCTACTTATTAACTTAGTAAATAATCAGCACTATTTCTATCTGTGGAAAAGAATCTCTGTGGACTTTTTTTGAGGTGAAGCAGAACCAGGAGAAATAAGTGAATTGCCTTTCTCTTTCCTTTGTACAGCATGTCTGCCCTGCTTTGCTGCTGCCTCCTCCTGAGGACAAAGGACATGTAAACCTGGATGTCTCTTTGGAAGATGCAGCTGAAAATGGTTGGCTGTCCTAACTGAGAGGGTCTCCTCCAGCACTCAGCTCAGGTAACACAGACACATGCCAGACTCAGTGGCTACTCCTGCCTTTTCTGCCAGCTGTGCAACCACTAATTGTCAAACACCTGTAGAGGTCACAGGAAGTATCTTCTTTCCAGTATCTGGTCCACATTGCATGGGTTTTGAGACATAAGTAGCTTCTGAATTCAGTAGCAACAATCAACACACAGATTTAAAAATTGCTGGAGAGGTGGTTATGATCCTCTTTTCTAACCTTCTGGTTAGTCAGAGCTTAAAAGTTTTGTCACACTGTGCCTCTGTTAAGTATACAGCTCAATTTAAGTGCAACATTTTCTTCACCAAGGCAGAAAAAAGGTGTTTGGAGAAGAAAGGACATATTCCTGCAATTCTTTATTGCAAATTTTCATCCACGTACAAATCAATTGCCATTTATAGATTGCATGGGAGAGCAAATATTAGGCATGAAGTAAAACTTGAAAATAGATTCCTTTTGATGTGTACCAAGCTCTGGGGTCTTATGAGATGTTATCACTACCAATGGTACAGCCAGAAATGTGGTTCAGGCAGCTGTGAATGCTTACATGACCCTTGTCATTTTAATGTCTTCTGAGTAGAAATTCATACATGTGCTCTTACCAATATCGTACACTGCCTGTAGGGAAGGTTTTTGCTTTTTTTATGGCTTCTCACATCCTGGTAGGAAACATATTTTATCCATAGTTTTGTAGAAGTGGAATCAATGTGTTAAGTGTTGAAGTGGGGTCCTGTGCTTCCCTCTCCCTCTGGCTCCTCAGAAAATGTCCAAGTTGTAAAGGATATAGTGCATTCTGTCAAGAAGAATAATGTTGTTTCTTCCTTTCACTGGTGCTTGGCAGTTGACGCAGGTTGGGTCTTTTCTCTGCAAGTACCAGTTTGGCTGTGTACACTGCATTTCTCTACTTACCAGGCAACTCCTGTTTCCACTTAGAAGAGGCATTAGTGTTGTAAAGCTGATTACACTTGAAGAAAACTTTTGCACTGATGCCACAATGACTGACATAAAGACCATTTTCTATCATTTAAGGAATTACTGCAGCAACTGGCAGCTTTTAGCACAGGTGGCCATTAGCTGCCAGTTAACACCTGACCTAAAGTTTATTGTTTATTAGCTATGAATGTCCAACCAGACAGCCATTACATCAAGTATGAAATAATGTGATTTCCTTTTTCTGCATGTTGAAAAGTTAGAAGCTGGGCTGCCCATTGCCATGGAGACAGCAGCCAGCTTGCAGATGGCATGTGAGGCACTGGCCACAAGATGAACAATCCCACCATAATCTGCCAGCTCCATCTCACTTGTTTGGGAGGCAGTGAACACTGGAAATTTGCTTTTCCCTCCTGCTTTCAGTGGTTTTGCTCCTTCACGTGTGAACAGCCCTTTTCAAGGAGGAGAAGGAAAGTTGCCTCACACTGCCTGACCCTGGGTAAAATGGTCCTGATTTGAAACACATTTGGGGTTAAGTTTACAAAAAGTCCAAAACACCTTCCACAAGAAAAGTTACTATTGAATTCAGTGGAATTTAGATCTCACGGGGAGCAATAGGCAATCCTTTAAATCAGCTGTTTATATTATGGGGGTTTATATTTCTAGCTTTTGAAGCTTTGCCAAGGTAACTTTCAAGTCTTCAGGGTACATTGGCATTGAAGCTGTACAGTAAAGATGCTCTTTGTCCCAATTCAGTGTGATTCCTGGGGAGAACACACTGTTTCAACACTTTTGCCTAGACAAGAGGGCTCTTCAAGGGAGAGGCTGAAGAAAAGGGTGCGTAAGAAATCTGGAGAGGAACTTTATAAAAAGGCATGTAGTGGTAGGAAAAAGGCTTTAAGCTGAAAGAGAGTAGATATAGATTAGATTATTAGGAAAAAATATTCTTACTGTGAGGGTGATGAGGCAAGTTGCCCAGAGAGGTTGCAAGTGCCCCATCCCTGGAAATGTTCAAGGCAGAGTTGGATGAGGCTCTGACAAAGCTGATCTGGTAGAAGGTGTCCCTGCCCATGGCAGGGGGGTTGGAGCTAGATGATCTTTAATCTTCCTTTGGATCTGCCACCCCAAATAATTCCTTGATTTTATGAAATCAGGCTGCCAGCACTGGGATGTGCACAGAGCTTGTCTGGTACACAGTGCTGATGGCTGAGAAGTAGATAGAGGCCCAGAATTCCACACAGGGAAAAGTGAAATGTTTCATGCATTTTCTGCACACATAAAAGCAGACTAAGCAGCCTAGATCCAAAGCTTGCCATAAAATTAAACACTAGTGCATCATCTAAATGTAAGCCCATTACACAGAGTCAGAGTTTTCATTAACAGCCTTGTCAACAAAGCCTCAATGATAACACATTCAAAAAATGGATCATGTTCAAATGTAGGGAAAATTATGGTTATACAGACTTCTAATTCAATGAATTACATTTAAATTTTCTGAGATTCTTCTTTTTCTAAGAAATAACACAGAAAATAAAGTTTTTCTTTATCATTAAATCAAAAAAATCCCAAAGAATCTTTTATTTTTCCTTATAAAACTTACGAAGTTTCTGACATTTTCTCTCAGGTCAGAGACACTGCATGCAAATATCTGTTCTGCCACTCAGTCAGTGAGGCAAAACTTGAAATCAGTCTCTTCCCTGGAATAATTGCTCAGCAAACAAGATGCATATAATCCATTTTTATTATTAATACTTCAGTTAAGTTTCAGGTACCATATTTTACTTCTTATAATGAGCACAGTTTTACAGTGGTTGTTTGGAGTTTGCAGTACATAACATCACTGACAGCTGCAGAATGCCTGTCATGTGCACCCGAGCTGGATTAAATATAAGCACATTTCTCTGGGCAGTAACAGTATTGAGATAGAAATTGCAATGTATGTCTGCTTTAGTCTATATGCACAAACATCATTCTCCCTGTTATTTCAGTGCACGAACAAATTTGTTATGATTTTGTTTATTAACAAACTGTATTATTAATGTTATATTGCGTCTCAGGTAAAGAAAGATTATTACTCAGTGAGGTCTGCTGCAGAGAATGCTCATATGTTTCCAGTCCCAGTGATTTTACAGTATAATTCCTAATATCTCTATATGACATCCCATCTATATGGGATGAAGACCCAAGGTTATGCACTTCTTCCTCTCATGTTTTTTACACTGTAGGAACAAAGCAAAATTTAAATTTCTGTAAGAGTGACTTGGCTGATTCCTGGATCTGTGATTTTCTTCTGTGTTAACTATATCCTGAGAAGGGCAAACAGGAACAGAGGGGTCATCAAAATAAATCTCTCTATGTATTGACAGGTTCACATTCAGGATTTGATGCATTGGTGGAAAATACTTTTCCTGTTTCAAACAAGGATTAATTCCTAATTGCCACAGTCCTGATGAGGACGTCCTAGCAGCTAGTTAAGCACTGTGCAGTGCAGATGCAGTGCTGAGCATGGATCAGTGGGAAAAGCTGTGCTTCTGAGGGTTTTCAAATGACCATTTTTTCTTTTCCCACGTGCACAAAACTGTAGGTGGAAAAGCAAAACGAGGGGGACAGGCAAAGTTTCATAGTCAGCCACCCCAAGGGTAGGAGTGGTAAATCTCAAGATGAAGGGATTAATTTTTCCATCCTTTATTCCATGGCTTCCTATAATTGGAGGAGATTTGCTCCCTCTTAGTCCCTAAGGCTCATCCTTACATCTACCCCAACAAAATCTCTAGAGTGTGCCCTCAGATCCCACATGTAAATATCTAATGGCTGCTACCTAAGGAAGGCATGAAGATGAAGCATGAGGCTGATGTTTGTGCCTGAGATTTCCTCCCCTAACTTTGATGCTGGGTTTCATGTCACACTGATGTATTTCTCCACAATATACACAGTAAATATCTGTATTTTCTTCTTCACAGGTGGACCTCTTGCTATATCAGTAAGTTGCACAAAGCCAGATTCTTGTTTTGAACTTTATGGGTCTGTGTTTAAGATACATGAAACTCCAGTATCATGAAACTGTTTAGGACAAAAAAAAAACCTCAAAAAACCAAGCAGCCACTGAATGATCACACGATTATTGTTCTTTTACTGTAGGAAAATCTGTTTAATCTCCCATAATGGACTATTCACTGGCTAAACACCCTGGCCTGGTCACTGTGAAGAAGTAGACTGTGCACAGTCAGAAATAGCAGCAGGAAAAGAATGCACATCAGGGAGCACATTCTTCCCCTTGCCCTAGAGGTACTGAAGAAACAGAAGGGGAAATCTCCTTCAAAGTGGAACCAAACCACCCACAGCAAAACTTTAATCAGGAAGTGCCCAGTGTTAGACCCCATCTTCTAATCTGTGTCAGGCTTTTGTTAGGATTTACTCAGAAATAGGACATGTGGTAGGACTATCTCAAGGACATATCAAAGAGATAGTTAATTTAGTGTCTCCTACAGAAAGATCTCAATTTTTAAAATATTAGGCTTGACTCCTGACAGTGGGCATAGTGCAGACCCCAAAAAGCCACTGAGACACCATCTGCACCTGTGGAGGGTGCAGCCTATCCTTGCTATCACTCAGAGGAAAGAGGAGAGACAACTGCACTAGAGTTTGTGGTCACAGGCATCACATCAAAAGACAGTATGGTCTTTAATGTGGGAAGAAGAGTGTATAATTCATTATGAAGTTTAGCCAACAAAAGGCTCTTTTCCCTAGCAGCAATCAATGCTGGTCCTCCCTCCCCTGTTTCTGTCACAAACTTTTTTTTTTTTTTTTTTAAATCTGTTCAGCAGAGGCAAAACAGCAAGATAGGATTTCCCTCCCTTACTCTCCCACCCTGAAA
The DNA here is from genome assembly GCA_024734555.1 of Trochalopteron elliotii. Taxonomy (NCBI): domain Eukaryota; kingdom Metazoa; phylum Chordata; class Aves; order Passeriformes; family Leiothrichidae; genus Trochalopteron; species Trochalopteron elliotii. The sequence continues at coordinate 412,255 of JANPWX010019792.1, forward strand.
GAATGATTTTATCACAAAATAGCCAACCTAAACTTTGCATGCAAATATGAAGACCACAGTGTTACCACAGGAATGGAGTCTGTCTGGGTATGGGGTGACCCGAAGCTGGTTGCTCTCTTCTGAACAGACCCAAGTGGTGCAGCAAGAAATTCACAGATTCAGGGAGAGCAGGAGGAGTATTTTTCCTGGTTTTTACCAGTTAGCTTTGACTTTACTGTCCAGAAGGAGGCATTTTCAGATGCAGGAAGCCCACAAGAAGTTAGCAACAGGGAGATTTGTCCTCTACCCAGAGAGTCAAGTGGTTCAGGCCAGCCTCATACCTTTCATGTGAAAGCAGAATTATCTGCATACACTCCAGCTGGCATTGAGTCTCTGTTTACCATCACTCTTCAGCTTCAGAGAAACAGTAAATGACTCCTTGCCTGTACAAAAACCAGGGTTTTGTGGGAGGACAGATTTAGCATTCTGCCTGCTGCATTGCCTTGGCCCTTTGGAACAAGGCAGCTAAAAAACACTCAACAACTTGTTTCCACGGGTTTTATACCATGCCCTAAAGTCACACCATAATCACTGCTGATGCCTACATGTCCCCATGCTACAGGCAAGAGCATCCAAGTGCACTAATGCAGTACATGGCACCAATCACCACTTCACAGCAATGTGTAGCTGACATGAGTGTTGGGGATATTCTGTCCAGACACCTCTCACGTTCCTGTGAGCATCACAGCAAGCTATGAGAGCAGTTCACTTGTCAACTGGCAGCCACCCATGCTAAATAACTGGGTGCAGCCCTACAGAGGACTTTTAATATATGCTTCTCTGCCCATGAAATCCCCATCTTATTGTTATCAGGAATTATTAACAACCCTTCACCGATTCCTGATAGTTGGTGGTATGCACCAAGCACTTGTCCAGATGTGTTTTTGAAACACAATGATAGAAATTTGATCTAATATTCTTTCCATGCTTGGCTATCCATGCTTTTTGCACCCATATCCAAGTGGCTTCAACACTTCATACCTTCTGTTTCTCTCACTGCTGCCATGTCAAAATTGTCTGTTTATTCTCCAGGGATCATGCATCTTTATTTGCACAACCATGAGTACAACAGGGCCCCAAGATTTGACTAAGGCTTTTGATGGTCAGTTCCTCCTGTAGATGAGGCTTGAATTTTTGCATTACTCTGGACTCAGGCTGAAGGGTGCACACACTCACCCGGGCTGGGATTCAAAGGCAACAAATAGCAAGGTGATGGATAGCTGCTCCTGGCTTTTGGCATGTAAGCAAAGGAATTAGCAGGCTGTAACTGCACAAGCTTGTAGGGCCTGGAACAGACTGGCAGGCACTGACGTTCGTGTCAGCTGGAAAAGAAAGCAACAACAAAAAGACATGGAACACAGAACAGTAGTACTTCAGAAAGGAAATCTCAGCTATTTGCAGAATGCCATCAGCTGAAATTTCTAAAGACCAGAAGGGCCCATTTTAAAGTGCTCAGCATGCCCAGTCAGGGCCAGGTTTTCAGTTAAGCTCAGTTCCCATGGAGGCAGCTAAACAAGAGCCAGATTTTTAAAAGCACTCAATATCCAGCTGTTTCCATTGCAAAAATTCTGTCCCAGTTTTTAAACAGGGCTCAGCACCACCCAACAGGCTGTGTTATTTCAAAAGCTTGCCCTAAGTGACTTCACACCTGATGTCACTTTTTTGTTGGCTACCCATCAGAGGATCAGGCTACCTCCATTTCTGTCTTCTTCCACCCCTCCTGAGCCCTGATGTGGCCTGAACAATCTGAATTATCAAATAACTGTTCTGGGTATTGTACAAAGAGGGAATATCATGAAATGCACCTCACAGACTACAACATGGTGATCTTCACAGCTCCTCCAATTTAGCAGGCACTTTTGAGCTGCAAGAGCCAGCATTATGCTTCGACCTGCCAATCACGCTGACTCACGTCAAATTATGTCACTTTCCAAATGTCTGAGTTTGGAGGTCTCAACCTATTTTCATATGCAGATGAAGTTGAGAGTTTCTTCCTCCTGAAGTCTGCAGAAAAGCAGAAAAGACAGCAGACTCCCATGATTCAGGGAAGACTTGTGTGGCAGGTGATGTAAAACATTATCTGGTTATCAACACTTGTAGAAATTGCAGTCTTCCTTCCATCAGCATGTCAGTGTGAAGCTTTCTAAGGGCAGGAGTAACCCTTTGATAGGAGAAGCCAGCCTCAGGGCTCCTAAATCACACACAGCTCTTACATTCTCTTTCTGGGAGCTTGTAGGAAGTGCTTCACCTACAGGCAACATGGGAAAGGGTGACATCTTCTGCCCTAGTGCCCACTGTCTGCCATGGTTCTTGTGTAAGCAAAGGGGTGTAATTCAGAGTGGTGGAATGAATCACAGAAATTCTCAGAAGGTGGTCTACAAGAAGAGCCAGAGTTTCCTTTTATTTCAATTGTTTGTGCCGGGACTTTTGTTTGTTTGCTTGTGTTGAGTTTGGAGGTTTTTTTGTTTGGTTATCTGGTTTTGGTGCAGTTTTGGGTTTTTGAGGGGTTTTTTTGGGGGGGGATGGGGGGTTGTTCTTCTTTTGTGTGAAGATCCAGGAGACAGAGAGGGAAGGGCAGAAAACTGACTTGATTAAAGAAGCAGCCCACCACACAGCCAGGCTCAGGCTGTGCAATCTTAGGCATTGGTAGCTGAAGACAGTTTTCTCCTTTCAGAGCAAGCTTAAAATGCCCAAAACCAACTCCTTGAAAGAAGAAAAGACCCGAAAGGCAGGTGAATTTCAGTCTTTTTTAGAAAAGTATGCTGTTCATTTGAGAGGCAAGTATCCACCCATTTAAAGCCTCCTCCCCTGTCATTCTTTCCCCTCATTTCCTTGCTCCCCCTTGCTGTGAGCCCATGTGACACGGCGCCGTTTGGTGAGAATCAAGAGGGATATTGGCAGTTTGGGAGCTGTTTTTCTTGCTTATGTATGCAAAGAACATAATTGCTAAGAGCATCATCTGTTGTAATTTGCACATCCACACGCAGAATGGATCAGGGCAGTCTTCCCATAAGGATGCAGCTCCCTTTTTTTTCCCCTCTCTGCTTTTCTGGGCAGTAAAATATTAAGTCTCCTGGATGTCATTGCAGCACAGGCTGAACAAATGCCCTAGGAGGTGATCCCTGCCCCAAATAGCTTACCCTCTTAATATAGCTGCAGATAACCAGGCTGAGAAGCAGCATTTCTGTAACTGTCTTGCTTCACACACAAGTTTGAAATTACTTGAGAAATAATTTAGGTAGGTCTACAGCAGGTGTGAGAAATTAGTGATGCCAAACCCAGCATTACAAAAACACTCTGCAGTCACAGACACCAAGCAGGAGCTGTGTTGCTCCCAAAGATTATCTAAGCAAGGGGCAACCATGGAGCAGTCAGTGAATACTGGTTTGGAAATCAAAAATAGCAGCTGAAAAGAAAAGGTAGCAGCTGTGTAATAATAAGAGGAAAAATACTGTGAAAAAAATATAAAGAAGTCCAGAAAGAATATCAGAGGGATTTCCAGTTGGCCTCCTTGTCAATTGTGTTGGTTCTCACTGTCAAGCCATTTGACTTCTCATGATCTTCTGCAGCAGGAGTCAAACCAGTATGCTCCTTAAAACCTTAAAGTGCAGGTCAGACAAAGCCCTCACCTGAAAGTACAAACTGCACAGGCATATTAGACACCTCAGAAACCAGCCTTGTGCTCCCTGATGACAGGGAAGGGTGCTTCCCTGTCATATTGTTGTTTTTCCATCTGACTCCCCTAAGTAAATATGCTGCTCATGGTGTGTCTTGAATTCCTTGAATTTCTTCATCAAGCTGTACTTCTTGCAGAAGATTCCCCAGTTACTGTTTATGACCTTCAGCAATAGAACCTCACTGTCCAAAGACTTTTTTCAGTCTGTGGCAGAACCCACAGATGTTTACATCAGGATCCTTTACTCATTGGATTCTGACCATGTTGTCTCAGAGAGCCTCAGCTCCTTCCCTGGTGCCTGGAGTTCTATGTCTCTTTTTAAGCAGAGATTCAGAAGAGAGAATTTCCCCTCAGAGAGTGGTCTTTAAAACAGCAATGCAGCTTGTGTGAACACATGGAGGGTCCACTGAGCCTCCCTCCATCAGTGTTGGAATGTCAGTCCCTTCCCAACTTAGCTCTTCTGCTGAGCACTGCACTGTTGGATGCTGCTTTTGTGCAGGAGCACCAGAACTGGGGGAGCTGGGGGCTTCCAGTGGGCTCCAGCCACTTTCCACACATGTGATTTTGGGTTTTGCTTCACATGTGCATGCAAAGTGCTCTTCTCCTCCAGCTGCACCACGGGGACATGGCCCCCAGGCAGAGCCAGAGCCACTAGAGGGCATTTGGAGGACATCAGATCAGTGGGTAGCAGCTGTCTGGGCAGGGGATGAGCCAGCCCTGCCAGCCTGTCCCACTGTGCCAAGCTGTGGCATGCAGCAAGAAGCCTCATCTCAGTGCCTTGCTCGTTCTGTCTTTCTGCAGCTGTCCCTGGGTACTCTGAGTTGGTGGTTTGCAGAAAGCATGGAATATAGGTCCTTTTTCCATGGATGGACTGCTGCAAATGAGCAGCAACTGAGGTGGAGCAGTGCTGCTAAATAGACCACTGAATAACTACACCTCCCTTGATTACATCCTTGCAAATAGCTGTGCACGTAGATATCGGGCATAGCTTTGTTCATCAGTTTTAATCAGCTGCCTGCAACCTCCTAATTTAGCTTTTCTTGGCATTAAGTCAGAAGTCCATGATTTTCCCACCTTTTGCCATCTACTCTCTCTTAATGGAGAGAGCTGTCCCCAAAGGCCAGACCTGAACAAGAGCATACACCTGCACTTCATACCAACCTCTTTCAAGTCCATTTCACTAGACTGAGGAGTTGAACATGGCCTTCTGTATTTCAGATGAAGGCCAGGGTCTTCAAAACATAATGTTTGCAGTGACTTCATCACCATGTAAGCTGTCTGCCATCCAGTGAGAATGCCTGACGCAGACAATATGAATCCTTCAGTCAAGCTTAAACAACTCCCCCAGTGTTCCTCTTTACTTCCTCCTTTTTTAATTCTTTTTTCCAGAGATCAACAATACAGAAACATCATGGCAATACAGGTGCTTGCACAGTGACTCTCTGCACAGATGAGTTCCCATGAGAAAAGTTTGCATTGAAGAGCTTCAGGTTGGAGTTTCTGGCAACCATTCCAAGTGTGTTGGAGAAAAGGGATAGGCAGGACAAGGGTGAGCTTCCACTTGCAGTGGGCCAAGAAATATCAGAATGGGTTAGCCCTGGCCTGTTGCCATGTGTTTTTGTAGTCTTAAGAATGACCAAGGGCTGCCTCAGTTATCTCCCCATCACATTGCTTGGCAAAACTTCAGATGCTCAGGAGTGGCCTTCTGAAAACAAGCAGGGGTCTTGCAGGGTTGAGACAGAAAACCTAATAATTTCCACAGGCTTGAGAGAAGGGAGGACAAGCCAGCATCAAGTGAGACAGGTCGAAAATAGGCTTGCTGTCAGGTTTGCTAGGGTCTTCCAGGAAAACTAGAGCAGCTGGGTTGTTGTAGAAGTTGTTTATTGCATGGCTAGAAGAACAGTCTCGAAGATGAGGGGTTCAGAGGATAACAGTCTGTGCTGTTATGCAAAGCTGTTTGGCATAAATTCCCCATGTCCCAAGCAGAGACAATGCAGTGGCCCCATCAGCAGCAGCCTCAGCAGTCCTGATACAATCCATTATATTCATAAAGCATCCAATCAGCTACAAACACAATGTTTAACTATCTTTTTGCACCTATCCTGGCCTAACATTGATGTATGAAAGTGGTCATAATTTCTTACACAAATGTAAGACATATGTAGTTTTATCCATTCTTTCTAGGAATGTTAGAAATGTTACATTTTGTTTTCATTATGTCTAGGGCTTAGTTAACTCTGCTCCTGGACTTTAAACTGGGCTTTAGGGCTTTTCTTACTAACTAATACAGGCCTTTTATTTGCTTAAGGCACTTAAAATATTCTCTACTTACTTAAAACTAAAACTTACATTTCTACGTCATGTCTGCATGGATTTATGTATTTTAGTTTCCCTGAAGGTTTTAAGTCAGCCCTCACATTTCTGAGTACTTTTGAGCCTGTGTGAATGGGGGCCAGAGGGATTTGCATCCTAACAAAACTCCACAAAAGCAAAAAGGGGGACAGTCTGTCCATCCCTCAGATATTCTCAGGTAGAGTCAGGTGGGCTGGTGGAGGGAATTGGGAGCCCTTTGGGCACAGGTGCAGAGACTCAACCCCTATGACTGGCACAGCAGCACAACACCATGATTAATCGCTGTGTACAGCTACTCTGGGGTGGGAGTGACAGGCTGGATTTAGCTCAGGCCACACATGTTTGGGGCAGCACGAGCACCTGTCTGCTTTTGGAAGCAATCCTGATGGACATGTGAGGTAGCATTGGTGCTCTTGTGCTTCTCATTGGGGTTGCTACATCACCCCGGTGCTTCAAGGAGCTTGGACTGAATAAATCAAGCCTTATGGCCAAGAGAGGCACTTTTATACAAAGTCATGCCTTAAATCTCAGTAATAACTCAGAAGGCAGTGCAGGGACTATTTTTATGCCAGTGGCAGGGACAAGAGATGTTTCTTGGGGCACAATAGCAGACCTGTGGGTAGAGCTCAAGAACCTTGATAATGTTATACTGAGCTCAGCATCCAGCTTTTTTACATAACAAGTCAGGCATTGAGCTACCTGTCTCCATTAATGAATTAAGACCCAGCAAACCACAAACTGAGCTAATTGGTGTATTTTTCCCTTAAGAAGAGAATTAGAAAACACACTTGTACTGGGAATTGTGAATGATACATTCTGCCTGAAGGAAAACAAATAACCACTCCAGCAGGAAAACTCACATCCCCAGGGTTCTGAAAGCAACTCATTTTGAATCCCTTGTTTCAGTCTGTTGGGGGTTTGAGAGGAATGATTTGAGACAGAGCCAATGGGGAAAATTCTCTCCTTGTGTTCTCTTTCTCTTTTACATGACTGTCACACAACAGGTGATGAACAGGCTTCCTCAAAGTCATTATGGTAAATGCAGATTACATTTCATACACAACAGACAGTTGCTGCAAATCTTGACTGGTACATTCTTTAATGATGTTCTGGTTTCAGGGAGGCCATAGATGCCATTGCTGTTCAGTAAGTAATAGATTATACATTTTTCCTCCCACAGTATGAGGTGCTTGAAAGGAGACTGAACTAAATAAAGTAAATAAATAAAGTTCCCAAAGTGAACAGAAGGCACTATAGTTACTACAGGTAAAACTGCTGCTGGTTTCAGGATGTCTTTGTCATCTTAGGTTACCTTGGTGACACACAAGTGGGAGAAGAGTAGTGGGACACCATTATCCTGCCTACCACAGGAATGTGGTGTTTTCCTTGGACTGCTGTGCAAATTCTGGAATGCACCTTTGAAAGCCATCTCATCAGATCTTGCACAAATTTGGGTTGTTGCAAGGATACTCCAGAGGTTGTCTGAGGAGACAGTTCACAAATACCCAGTTGTAGACACCAAGAGAGGACATGAGCTTCACAGACCACATTTCAACAGTGACTTTACCAGTTGTCAAAGCTGCACAAGTGCTGGATTTTAAAGTTGAAATTAGGTGTGGAACCTTAAAATACCATTTTTGTGGAGTCTTGGCTTCTGGCATATGTCTTACCCTGGTGATGTGATGTGGACAACATTGCCATGTCCTGGTGAAGTCAGTGTGAATAGGTTATTTTTGCAACATCAGAGAGGAAGGAAACAAAGTAAAAACAAACTTCTGGTATTAGGTGCAAAAAAATTCTGTATTTGAAGGGTACTTCTTCTTTTATATTAGTAAAAGTGTGGGAAAATCTGGGATACAGAACTTTCAAACAAAAACAGTGTGGGATTAGGTTCTGCAGGAATGGATTTTGTATATCAAATTTTAGTCTTCTGCATAAATTGAATAAGTTATAATTATTGCAGTGGAGGTATGGCAGACCAAATCTACTGTATGTATAGAAATTATAATTCTTAGGAATACATCAGGATTACATCAGGACAAATAAAGGCTGAAGGTGAACTTTGGTCAGAGAGTAAGCACAAAATGAACATACTGTACACAGACTTCTGAATAAACATATAGAATCTTGAGCAAAATTGTTAAGACAGCCAAGACATCTTGCTGACCTGTATTTGCAGGGAGGGCTATTCTCCTTATGGTGTAAGGCAAGGTTCAGTGATGGGCACATATCAAAGTATTTATCAGTATTTGTGTATTGTTCTAAAGCACTTATTAACACTAGTTGAAAAGCCTGTATGTAGGTACATCACAATTTTAAAAATTCAGCAAAAATGAACATTCTTTAATTTTGGGCTTTTTTCCTTTGGTGGTAATATCTACTGTCATCAGATAATAAGGAGTTCTACTTTGTGGGCTTTGAGAATCTCAATGTCACATGTAGCCCTGAACTTTGTCACCTTGGTAGACACACAGGACAGTGTTTGGAGGTGTTTATGTTTGCTGGCAAAATACCTAGTTGCCCAGGTGTAGATGTATTAGCTGCTTGTATATTTTACAACACATGCCAAACAGCTGTGATTATGTAGGGCTAATAGGGATGGATCAAAACCCTTATCCTTCTCCCCTCTCCCCATCCAGACTGCTGGGAGAAAGGGCTGTGCTCTGCTTTCTGTGCAGCCAAGGGGCTCTCAGGAGACTGTTGAGTAAAGAGTGTGCCTCAAGAAGCCCCACAAGCATGAAATGTAGAGCAGCTTCTGACTTCGATGGACTTTCTCTTGCTGCTTCCTCCTAATCCCATCTTTCAAACCAGTATTTGGAGTGGGTAAGCAACTTTGTGTGGAGATTTTTGTGCCCCTCAAAATGGGAGTTAATTATACACAGTGATGTTTTTTTGGCTGAGCAATGGGACATGGTTTCAATTACACTTTGGCCACCATGTATTGTCAGTGTTGTAATCACAAGAATCTTTCTGTGAAGGATAAATTGCAGACAAAATAACTTACTGAGAAGAGCACTGTTTTTCTACACCTCCCTCACACAAACAAATAATAGTTAATAGCATTAATTGAGCAGATTCTGGGGCAGCTGGCCGAGGAAAGTATTTGTCTTATGCTGAACACCTTCTGTTGCACTCTGCAAACACAAGCTGCCAGAATGACCTCAGCACTTCTTTTGCTTTTATTCAAAGTCACCGAGATGTTTATGATTCAGTTTCCTCCCTATCTCAGCAGTAAATACCTACACAGCAAAGGCCTGTAAATCTGCCATTCAAGCAGCAAAAACAACAACATGCCAATCCAATAAATGACTCCCTCACAGTGTTTTCATTATACAAAGAAGACTTCTTCTGTGTTCTGTCCAAGAACACCATCCTGCAAAGTTTGCTTTATAATAAACAAGGGAGATCCAGCAGAGATGGGCAGCAGATCAGAGGAAAGAGAATGTCATGTAGACTAAAGCAGGGTGAAAAAGAAAAGAAGGCATAATTATTGTTGAGCGTGTTCTTAAATTACCCAGAGATTCTGTTAAATTCACTTTCCTACACAGATTACTTTTTTTTGGAAGTGGCCTTTTGTGGCTGTATTCATTAATACCTGGATATTTAGAAGTGCTGTGAATGGTTTGATATTCTTTCCTGCTTGCTGAGTAAGAAAATGAATTATTTTCCTGTATTTTTTGCTACTAATCCACTAGTAAGGGATAATGAACCAATAGGCACTTGAAGCAAATTCTTCGTGGGCAAATCATGAATTTATATATGGCTACAAAGTGTATTTCAAAACCTTATGAACAAAACAATCTGTCAGAATGTAAACTAGCACATTCATCATTTACAAACTGGAGAAAAGACTGCTTCAAACTCACTGAGTAGTTTGCTCATTATAATTTGTTCAGCTTCAAAGTATGTGACAAAGTAGTGAGGAAAACAATTTTGAAATGCCTCTCTCAATGCCCAATGCCTCATTTATACATCTGCTGATTGATAAATGCAGAGGAAAGATGGTGTTAAAAAATAATTTTGTTCCACTATTGCTACTTTGCTTTTGAGAGCTAGCACAGGTGTGATCAGCATTTTTCTTTCCCTATAGAGGTAGATTTTCAACATTTATTTATTACTTAAGAATAAAGATAAAACACTTGCAAACAACAGAAACCCCAAGAAACCCAAACCAACCCAAACAAAAAAAAATCACAACAGCCCCCCAAATACACAACAAAGAACCTCTACAATGCCAAAATCAAACAGCTGCTTCCCCCTCCAAAAAAAAAAATGAACACACACATATAAAAACCCCTAAATAAAAAGACAAAGAAATGCAAAGAATAGGCCCAGAAATCAAAAGCTATTATCAGATTGGATCAAAAATTTTATGTCTTTAAGGATTTGGTTGTCTTCCATCTCTCTGGGCTCAGCCTGTTGCACAGGCATCCATGCATTTTCCTCCTTCAGAATAAAAGCCATTTTCAGTGTTATATAAACAGGTTTTTTTACCTAACTCAGGAGAAATAAGAGGAGGAAGAGGAGAAAACAGCTGGGATGATTTTATCTGTTTGTTGGATTTCTCTGTACAGGTGTCTGGGTTTTAAAAAACTGAGACAGTTCAGTAGGTGTGTTTTAGAGCTGAAGCCAAGAAGTGAATAAAAGTGGTGAGACAGAGAAATGGAGAGAAGGTCAGAGCCACTTCTGTTCAGTGGAAAAATGCTGAAAGAGAACAAAGGGGGAGGATGAGCAGAGAAGAGCTATGTGAGCCTTGGAACAAGGCAAAATGGCAGAAGTCTTGAAAACAAGAAAAACAGAGTTAAACCCTTCCTGCATAGAAAATAATGTTAAAAGGAACAATCAGCTGTGGAAGCTGAAACACAGGGATCTTGAGAGAAGGTTCAGTGTTGGAAGTATAAGAAGAGGGGAAGAAGAGAGGGAAAAAGTCTCCAAGGAAAGTCAAAGCACTGCAGAAAGACAGAAGGAGGAGGTCAGCTCTGTCTCTGTGCTCCTGCACATGTGGCTCTGCATGAGGAGAAGGGCAGAGCAGTGCACAGTGTGACTGCACTGTGCCTCACTAAAAAGAGAAATTTCCACAAGAAAGAGAAAAAGACACACACCAGACTGATTTAGCACCAGCTGTGCTTACTATGTTTTTGATTTTTTTTTCCCTTGTGTTGTACAAACAAGCCTAATTCTGAAGAGGATATTGTGCTTTCATTGCTTTCCCTGTAGCTGGTGTTCTTGTCAGCATCTCCTGCCCTAAAATACAGACCACACTGTAATGATGCTGCAGTGCACTAACTTTCAGGGACAGCAGGAAGAGCAACCATTTGATAATTGTGAGGCCTCTACTGCAAGAGTAGGAATAAGAGCTTTCAGAAAGGGATGGCCTGGCTGCTCCTTATTAAGGTGTTTAGTATATTTTGCCAAGAAACTCTGCAGAATCACAAAGTAACCCACAGGCAAGGCCCGAGGAACAATGGGAAGCCAGTGGTGGCTGCTTTTTTCTAGCTCCAAACCACCTTGTTGATTGCAGCATGGTGATAATAATAATAATAGTGCTTTGCAGGCAGCTGTGCCCCTTCGTAAGGCACTGTGTGGGAACAAGGGAAAATTAAGGAACAAGGAAAATTAAGGAAAAATTATGAGCTGGTGCCCAGCCTCCTCTCTGGTAGCACGTGTCCCCAGAGAGAGGTAATGCTGCCCAAGGCAGGAATAAGCACCCTCTCCATTTTCTTCATTGCAGCCTGGAAGATCAACTCTAAGAAAAAACAAAAAAATGCCATATTTTAAAAAGTGTGCATCCCAGCTGTATGAAAATATCCTAATAAAGTCACAGTAACAGCTTGCTCCTGTCTATTTTGTCTCTACCTATTATAAACTCCACTACTCTGCTATGTCACAGGAATTAGAATGTTTCTGCAGATCTGATATAAGAGCTGTCTGTGGAAAGATTATCTGAGATGTCTATCTCAGATACCTGGAAAAACTTAAGATACCTTTATGGCAGAGAGCTGTAATTATCTCAAACACCAGGAATATGATTCAATTACGCATCTATTGCAGAAGCAGAGCCAAAAAAACCCACAACAAACTGTGCAAGTCTTTCCTTTTCTGTAACTGCAGAAGACTGGGGGGTCCAGCAACCTTGCCAAGGTGTTAGCCATCAGGAACTTTATTCAGCATGCTGTATGTCTGTTCCCCACAGCCTTGCACTACAAAGGAGGTCAGGACAGGAATTCCTTCAGGCATGTGGTGGAGCTATGTGCATCAAACACAATACTGAATATGTGGCTTGAAGCAAGACTAAAATGTGGTATCTTTAGAGCAGTGTTATTTCACAGAAATACTGCCTCATCTAACTACTCCTGCTGAATAGTCAGCCAACTCACCACAAAACAGGAGAAGGAGGGTTGGGATAACACAGGCACAGATTTGTCATCTGGGGGTACCTTGGCCAGCCAGGCTGTGGGAGCACAGCACTGGGGCCAGAGGGGGCAATAAAACCTCAGTCAAGTGGGCAGCCTGAGTCGTGCCAGGTGAGCTCTGTGGAGAGCCTGGTGCTCCTTATGGAGCCTTAAGTCAGCAGCCTGGGAATGCACTTTCTCACAAAATGTGTAAGCCTCTGTGTGTGCATTCCCTTAGGACCTTGGAGCAAGGACATGACTTCTGCTGCCAGTGCCATTCATTTAGCTGTCTGTCCTAGACCAAGGTAGGCAAGAATTTATTCAGGTATGATGATCCCTAACATTGCCTTATTGACACTTGATTAAAATCTTGCTGTCCTAGTAGCCCATTTTTACTTAGCCTTTTCTCAGGCATGTTTGAGTCCCAAACACTAAGCAAAATTGCTTCAGGATCTAACCCAGGGAATTTATTTTCTCCCATCACAACAGGAGAGAATGTTTGTTCTGCTCTGAGAATCTGAAAAAGATTTGTAAAGTACATCCACAAAAGAAGTTTCCTCTGGAACCCTCATTTCCTGGCTGCAGTATGCCTGTCACATTCCCACTGATTCATTGTTCAGCTTCAGGAAACAAAACAGCTCTCAGTCCCTCTGCTGAAGTTTGCTCCATTTGTAACATAGCCTGTCATAAAATCCTAACCACATTGTCTTGGACATTCACTGCCTTGAACATTCACTGCATCCCTGTTAAACAAGAGGGAATGTTTGTTGCATAAATTATCCTGTGCTTAATTTTGCATGTTGTATAATTTTAGAGCATTTAGAAATGCTGGACTTTACAGCATTTATCCTCACAGCTCAGTCTCAGTGACTTGCTGGCTAAGGATACATCACTGAGTTTCCATGGTAAGCAATGCCCACAGTGTCTGAGGGACAACAGAAAACTTTAAGGCACAAACTCTCTCACCAAGCAGCCTTCACCTTTCTGCAAAGAGCAGACTTGTACATCAAATTCTGCTCAAATCCTTGCACTGCCCGTGAACACTGTGAGCAGATTCCAGCCTTTCAGTCCACAAGCAAAGTCAGCATGACAATCACCCAGCCACTCAGCAGTCACACAGTTTGCTGTTTCCAGGTGTGTCTTTCCCTCTACCTTGATCTCACCTGGTTTTGCAGGCTCCCAAAACAGTGCACCAAGAGAGAGAATGTTTTTCAAACCTGCTTACTACAGTGGGCTGTGGCTCCAGCACAAATCAACACACTTCAGTATATTGAGACAGCTGCAGCAGGCATAAACAGGATCAAACCCTGGTGAGTTTTTGGTCAGGTGCAAGACTGCAGGCAGTCCTGCCCACTGCAAAAGTACAACCCTCCCCACAGGCCAGGATAGGAAGCCTTCACTTCATCTTAGCTAACCTTGACAAATTCTCACTATTTGTATTCTCATATAAATTCCTGATGGAGGCAGGCAGTTGACTTCAATTTCTGAAACGAAATTATCCAGATAGAACCATACTTTAAAGGAAGTTTAAAAAAACCTACTGGAAAAAACTTGTTCTGTTTTTCACAAGCAGCAGAAACTCCCCCATTAGCTAAAGGACATCACGTTAAATAGAGAACAGATGTTGTGAATAATCAAGATTTTCTTAGGTATACTAACAAAAGGCAATAGCCTCATGCATCTTTGTTGTGTTGTACTGTGAAACAGTCCACTTATACTTTATTCCTTATGTGTCAGTGCTTTTAACAAAGTAATGAACCACTCATTCAAGATTTGATGATTGACAATACCCCTGGACATGCTCAAGACAAAACAGAACCAGACAATCTCTTTAGGGAAGAGAACCAGCAAGCAGGCTCTGTGTACCACAAAAAACCACAATGACCATCTTGACAGATTTGCTGTCTTAAATGGACAATGAGGCTTGGTCAGGGCATGGGAGCTTAAAAGGAAATGGAGTGAGGCACGTGCTTCAGAGCTCTGCAGTTTGCTTCAAGTCACAAACAATTCCCCTCCTATCCTCATTTTCATCCTCTTTCCAGATAAAGGCCACAACTCCAGGTTTAGTAGCAGCTGAATTATTTTTTTTTTTCCATTGAAGAGTTCCAGGGAAAGGATCATGCCTGAAAATGACCATTTCATTACTAGTGAACTGAAGCAGCTGAGAAATGCTTTGAGAAAGGACATCCCAAGGTTAAAAAGAAGGAAATGGTTCTTCACCTGCTGTTGAGCCTTACATCTCTCCCATGATTAAACTTGCAATATCTGGTTTCTCTGCCTCTCTGTGGCTGCTTCCATCTGTGCAATTGTGTCGGGGTCACTGCTCTAAACTCTGCAGCTGTCCTCAGACTTTCCTTTGCGTATTCATTTGTCACACCAACAGTTTTCCACCTGAAGGGTCTGTTGGCAGCAGGAGAGTCTCTTTGAGAGTATTTGAATACCTGCCTTAAAACAACCATTTCTGAATTTAGTAGAAAAACCACTACCTGGTAATTCCCCCCCTCTGTTAATCAGTGGTGGAGAATTGCAATGCCCCAGCTCATTTCCCAAAACACTGTTTTCATCTAACATGGTAAGCATCTAAATCTAGCTCCTGGTTTGAGCAATACTTGAGAAAAAAGCTCTGTCACACAAGTCTGCTCTGAAGACTGAGGTGCCCAAGTTCCCACAGCACAGACATGCCCATGGCTATTAACCTCTGCTCCAGCCTGCTCTGGGAGTGCCAGCCCAGGACCATACAAGTTACAGAAATACCAGCCAAGGGTAAAGATGCCTCTGAAGTCTGGATCTTAACACTGATACCACTCAGCTTCCTTTGAAATGGAGTCCTACTAAAAGTGTTGAGTAATTTTATCCACAACAGCAGTCACAGGAAAGCCATGCTTCTGCAGCCATGAAGAGGATATACTTACACAAAAAAAACAAAAAAAAAAAAACCCCAACCCAAACAAACAAACAAACAAAAAAACAAAAACAAAAAAACGCAAGGCAGGGAAAATGGTAAAGCTGTTGTTTTTACCTGACAGGCATAGCCCATCTCCTGGATAGGTCACCTGAGCAATGGACTGGTACATTATGTCTGCAGAACTGTTGGGAGAACTCGTGCTTATACAGAGCCATAGAATCATCTTGGTTGGGAAAACAACCCCACTCTGGGGCAAGAGATTCATTAATCCAGCCAATAATATTGTCTTCTCCAGTTTAATGAGAGCTAAGTTAATCATAAATCCCACCACAAATTCTTTATATGCCTTATTACTAGGAGATTTTTACATTTCCTTTCTTCTTTCCCTGCTATCAGTGATTATGTAGGTAGCCTTCAGCAGAGTGCCCTCATATTCAATCCCTTTTGAATCCAAAGATTGTATCTCTTGGAAATAAAACCACAGCACCAAGCCCACACGCCAGCTGGGTTTGTCACTGTGCTGAGAGCAGGGAGGTAGAGCAGGACTGCACGTGGCTCAGCTGGACTCTGCCTGCCATGCCTGCCTTGTGCTTCTCTGCAGCCACAGGGGTACTACAACTCTGGTGGAGCACTTGGGCTTATTCTGGAGCTTTTCCAAATGCAGAAGTTGCAGCATTGAACTCCAGCCTTTTATTTACAAGCTTTCCATGAAGTGTGACTTTGGAGAGTCGACCTGGGCTGGGTGCCAGGTGCCCACGAAACTGCTCCAGCACTGCCTTAGTCAGCTGGGTGTGGAAGGGGACAAAATAAAATGGAAAACAATTCATAGGTCAAGGTAAGGCAGTTTACTAAGGCAAAAGTGAAATTGTGCTTTTTCAAACAATGATTTTATTCTGTACTTCCCAGGAAGCAGGACCACAGCCTTTGTCACAGTTGCTCTGGAGGGCAAACACTGTAAATAACCAATGCTCTCCCTTCCTCCTCCTTTACTTAGCTTTTGTGTCTGAGCTGATGTCATATGGTGTGGAATATCCCTTTGTCAGTTTAGGTCGGCTGTCCTGGTTGTGTCCTCTGCCAAGATTTTGCCCATCCCCAGGCTTCTAGTGGAAGGGTGGAATGGTGGAGAGACGTTCAGCAGCAGCAAAAACACTGGTGTGTCACCAGCATCTTTGTAGGTACCAATGCAAAGCACAGCACTGTGAGGGCACCTGTGGGAAAATGAACTCCATCTCTATTAAATTTCAACAAAGAAATAACATTTTATTAATGACCTATTGCACCCTTGTCCACGTTGTGTGTCCTTTCCCAGATGGGGAAGTGTTTTTGAGGTAACCCCGCCTTGTCTTCTCCTTGTGGGGATAAAAGTCGGGGTCTTAAAAGTTTCTGGAACTTATGAAATAACAAAGAATAGTAAATATTTACAAAGCAAACTTCAGTGAAAATAAATTAATTTTCTTTCATCCTTCAGAAGCAGTTGGATTTTTATGTCTACTACACTTACAGCCACATGGTTTCTTTAGAACTACGGGGTGAAAATTCAGGTAAGTTCAGCTAAGAGAATATTAACAATTTTGTGTGTCACATTTCAATTAATGGCTGAGATGTTTTCATTCTCAGAGAAGTGCTCAATATGGAAATGTGGTTTCTGGGAATGTAAATACCTCACACAGGTTTTTTGACAATGATAAACAAATGGATGTTTGCACAGGTGTAATTAAGCACAGAAGAGGCAAACCTCTGCACAGAACTGATTCACAGTCAAATTCATCAGCCTCAAAAATCCAGATTACATTGCATGTTGCTGTATTATCAAACTGGTGTTTCAGTGACTTGAATTGCCAGATTGTCAGAATGATGTAAATTAGGTGATAACTTTGGAAATAAGGCAAAATTGGTTTAAACTCTGACAGTGTCAGTGGAGGGGGTCAGTACAGTGTGTGAGTAGTGCCTTGTTGCAAGAACTGGAAGTTCATCTTCCCAAAACCAAACATAAAGCACTGCAAGCCATGGAAATTATTTAAGTAGAAGGTAGTATCTACCTTCATGACAGTGGGTCTTTTCCAAATAGGGCACCAATAGATAGAGAATATTCTTTCCTTTGAATAATTTGTTCTTTCAATATAGAAGTAAAATCAAAACACTGTTTGGTACATAGGTAAGATGTTTGGAGATGTCATGCAGAATGTGGGACTCATCATAAAAGTCTAAACAAACCTAACTCTGATATTGCTAATGCCAAAACCTCAGTCCCTAAAATCAGAGACATTGTTCAAACAAGATTTCCTGCAACTCTAAAGGCTTACTAAATCTCATCCAAGAAACAGATTATTCCAGTCCTTTACTCCTCCCTTACATCAGTCAGCCCAATCTGAATTCAACAAATTTCAGGAAATGGAGAACGTTATGAAAGAATTTAAATGTTATTTTAGAAATTTTCTGTCTTCCTTATGATTAATGCCTACTCAAAAATTGTAACAACCAGCAGATGTCTCTGCAGCCACTGATCAGTGCTGCACACATGAGGAAAAGCAGGGAGGAAGAATTTAATGAGTGAGCCTTCACTCCAAGATTGACTTCCAGAAATGTCAAACCTACACAGAAAATTCCAGGAGAGCAGAGACTGACAGCATTATAGCAGCACTCCCTGGGAAGGAATCAGCATCTTACTTGGTTTTACAAATAGCAACATGAACACCTTAGAACTGTCTGTTTTCAGACTGGTTTATCAAGAATAAAAAGTTTCTAAATTTGGTGGGTTTGCCTCAAAAAGGCTTTGTTCTCAAAAAAGGCAAGCTTGCCATCCCTGGAGCTAACCTGCACCTGTACTCCTTGTCCTCCCACAGGTGAAAATGAATGCCACAAACATCCATTGCTCTGCTCCAACTCAGGGCATGCAGCTTCAGGCTTTCCTTTGCTAATGTATACACAGAATCATGTGAAAAAAAATAGTATTTACCCTACAAAACAAGACACCCTGCTGTACATCAAATTCCCCCCCATGGGGGAAGGATAAGCTGGAAAATGAGGCAGATGATAGTTATGAGTCACAGTATTTAATGTGCTGTGGTAAGGCACTTGAATGTTATGACTGTGAGAGCAATAGAAGAAGCTATCTGATGGCAAAGCACATATTTTCTACCACTGTGAATGATTTGTAAGCCCAGTGAGTTGCTGACTTGCAGCCTAATGTCTCCCTGGTAGAGTCAGCTTTATTGAACCCTGTTGATACCAGCTATTTCCTGGCAGGTGGATTTGTGTAGCATTTCTGTCTTGTACAGAGGCAGTCCCTCTTGCCATGAAGTTACAGTTGATTTTTGGCTCCAAACAACTGAGGAAAACCTGAGGGAGCACAGCAGAAAGATAGAAGCTCTTTTTAGCCATTTTTTTTCTCTTCCTAAACTCTTGGAGGCACAAAACCAGTGTAACTTGCCACTGACTTCAATGTACAGACTGCTGTAAAATGAGCATCTCTTACCTCCTTAAATGAAAAAAAATTCTGAAGACATGGAGAGGCTGTTTGGTGTGAATACAATTTGACAGTTTATCTTCTCCAGATCTTCTAATTATTGAAATTCAAAGACCCCGTTTCATTCGGGTAATGAAATAGGAAAATCCTACTGGGGTTATGGTTCTTGGCTGAAGACACATAACAAATGAGATCCTTCTCCTTTCCCTTCCAACTAAGGTGGTGGGTGATTCAGTCTGCAGGGGTAAAAAGGCCAGGTGGAGGTAGGGGTTTGTTATCTTCTTTTCTTCTGTTGTTAGAGCTGGGATTAATACTCGAGAGACACAATTCGTGTTCAGACTCAGAAGTTTATTAATTCTCATCTATAGTACAATCTCACAAGCTGTGAGTTCAAGGTAACAAAGTGAAAAATGGCTGTGTCTCTAACTCTTTCCAAGGTCTTTTAAGCACAGATTGTCCAGTTCCAAGATGATGCCTAGATTATTTTTACTTTTAACCCAATAACCAACCAACACTCCTCAATGAGGGTTTTTTTTACCCAATTACAAAATACTACTCAGATCCATGAAGAAGAAGGTGAAAGAAGGACTTTGCCTACACCCTAAATCCTCCATCTTGCTTTATATATATTACTATATACTAAAACCTTAAATCCTAAGTTTTCCACCCTGTGATATCACACATTTCTATTCCAACTACAGACCCATAATCCCAGTGCTGTCACTCAATTTTGGAAGCCTCTTCCACAGCCTCAGGTCTAATGTAGTGCTTGCTTGAGGGTCAGTGCCTGTCAGCACAGAAAGCCTAAAATTCTCAGCTTCCAGGGTTCCAGTCATTACTATATGACATATGTTTGTGTAAAAGGTTTTTATTTTTCTTTAATTTCCATGAATTACATTTTATTTCCCTCTGTTTAAAATAAATTGAGCAGCAAGGTTTGTGTATATATTTTACCACTTTTAATGAAAAGCCTACAGTTCATACCTGTGATACATGATGTATAATGCTGCTACAGGAAAAGTAGCTAGTGTTGTTACAGACCTTCATCTTAATTATGAAAATTTTTTATTTAAATATAGAGCTGAGCATACAAAATACAGCACTAGGCCATCTGTTAGTTTTCCATCTGGACTCATTTGCAAAATACTCTCTGTTTCCCTCCTGAACACTATTTATAATCTTCCTTGGAAAAAAGTATGACTAATCTATGGCACACAAGAGATAGCTATTTGCATGCCACTTTTAATAGAAGTGGCTATATAGTTCAAAGTAGTAGCAAAATATATTTATTTTGTTTTGCATGCAGGTGTAAAAGCTCACATGGTTTCTGAACAAACACACGAAAGTTTTTCCTATCACACTGCTTTTAACTGGCAAAAAGTGAAAACCTTCAAGATTTCTAATTTAATAGAAAAGTTACTAGTGAGGATGAACAATTAGCATTTTGAAGTGCCTGACCAGGACTTTTGCAGTGATTCTGAAGTGGCTTGTATTTCTGTCTTGCTCAGTTTGAAATATTCCCCAGAGGCCTGATTTCTGAAGATAAGCACACCGATGATACTTGTTATAAAGTAATATAATACTTATTATACCTATTAAACTTATTATAAAGTATCATCTGAGCTGAATATTGCAATATTAGTGTAATCCCTGGTCGTTTGGTCCAAACCCATGTTCCCCAGACTAGTAAAAGCATGGGAAATGGTCTGGCCACACCTCAAAGCAGCAGTTCCAGGGAGCCCACTGGAAGCCCCTGAAAGACAAATGCATGGAGCTGATTTCATGGTACCCTCCAAGGCCATCTGAGGATTGTGTCCTATTTTTTGTCTCCTCTCAGTATCACAGAGCAGTGGAAGCCTCATTCCCTGGAAGCTATTCCCTAGTCACTCTTCTACATCTCTGAGTCAAGGTAGCCTGAAGTACCTTCTCAGGTCCTCCTCCCTCCCTTAACATGTCATCTTTGGCCAAAATCCATTTCACAGCTGCCAGAGTGGAAAGCAAAAAGGGGCTTATTTCAAGGGTTTATGATTTGAAAGGCAACTATTCAATAGTATCTTACTCTTCTCTTCACCTTCTCTTCATTCTTCAGTGAACATAAAAGTATTTTTAGACACCCCTGCTTGTTTAAATCCTTCATAAAAAGGCAAAGGCTGATTTCCCCTGGCTAACTTTCATGCAAAGTTCTGAAGAAGTCCTTTGCAGTGTAATGTTAAGTCATCTTTGGGGTTTTGGGGTGATTTTTTTGGTGAGCAAACAAATTATGTTCTAGAAAACACATTATAAAAAAAGAACTGGAATAAATTGCCAGGCTCCCTGGCATTGCCTCTTCAGGCTGTCTAGTATATCATTGCTCTTGTTTGTCTTTCTGCCATCACTATGGCAGGATGTTTTAACTTCTCTGCTACAAAGACTGTTTCTTTTCTCTCTCAATTTTCAGTACCATGCATAAATGCATTGTTGCAAAATGAAGCTTGCATGTGCAGTTGCAATACAGCCCTCCCCTACACCCCAAATCTGCAAAAATGTGTTCCCTGACTACTGATTGTGAAATGAGAGACACTTGAAAAGTTGCAGCAGTCCATATGCAGAACCCTTACTTCAGTGCTGGCAAGACCTGAAAACTCCATGCAGCAGAACAGTTTTTATTTTATGTTAATAAGAACAAAATGACACTCTAAAATAACAACTATCTTTGTAATGTCTTCCTGTCAAAGATGAAAAAACAGCCTTAACTCAGAGTGTTGTATACATTTACAATGAAATAGAGAAAACCAACAGATGCAGGAGCTACAAAAGACACATAAGTACTGGGTTTAAATGACTATAATGCAAACATTAGCAGCTATTTACTAACGATTTAATTAACTTCCCCCCCCCACCCATGCCCCCTCAATTTCAATTTTTTCAATAACATATGGCAACCCTAGAATGCATTTTGCAAACATTCCCCCCTCACAAATATTTGCATACTTATGGCTGGATGTGGCTCAGGAGCTGAAGAACACTCTGTGGCACACAGCAGGCACATGTGGCTCCACAGGTGGAGCCAATGTGACAAACTTTGGACTGTGTGGTGTCTCCATTCGAGGGGTTCAGACCTCTTTATGTACCACAAAGCTTTGGTCCCTGCTGGCTCTTGTGTGCTGGTGGTGGCCCTACCCTTTGCTCAGTCACCCATTTTTCTATTTTTCTTGTGTGGCAGCTGGATTTAGACCCACTGCTTGGTACCAGGACCACCTGAAGGCACTGCTGTGCCTTGTCAGAACCAGCCTCCTGGAGAGACCCGTGTTGCTCTGTAGGACTCAGCCATCACTGGGAGCTGCAGACATAGTTAACACTTCCCCTGAAGTCTCCTCTCTTAGCTCCCAAGGAGAAAATAGGAAAACATGAAATAGGGCTCTTTAGTAGCTCTCTGATATGGAGGCTTACTCTTGAACTTTTCAAAGTCCCTCTTACTGAGCCAGCATCAGCGTTTACCCCTCCCTGCTAAGTCAATGGAGCTACCAGAAGTACAGGCACTATTTTCTGCTGCACCTGAGATGCAGAAAGAAAAATCCTCAGTAACCTCAGTAACCTCAGGGGTGTTATGTATGGTGTTTGCAGAAGAAAAACAAAATGCAGTGGGGGAAGGGAAGGGAAGGGAAGGGAAGGGAAGGGAAGGGAAGGGAAGGGAATTTTCCATACATTTAGTGAGGAATCCACTCTGCCTAGTCTGCACTTGTTGTGTAGGGAGAGCTGTGAATTCCAGGACATTCTGGGTGTGGATAAAGCTGCCCTTGGTGCTCCCGAGGAGCCCAAAATCTGGGGGATCCCTGGGAAAGGCTCTTTGAGGCAAGGTGAGGAGCAGAAGCAGCTGGGATGGAGCGGGATGCACTTGCTCCACAGGCGGCTCCGTGGAGAACCAGTGCCATCTCCTGGCAAAGCA
>JANPWX010019792.1:435099-472733 GCA_024734555.1 Trochalopteron elliotii
GGGAAGGGAAGGGAAGGGAAGGGAAGGGAAGGGAAGGGAAGGGAAATAAAAGATCTATGGCAGAAACCTCTGCTTTCTATCTGTTGCCCAGGAGGAAGGTCTTCCACACAAGGACATCTTGTGTCTGATTTAATGCTCTAGATGTGAGCACTCTCAGCCTCTGGATTAGTTTGATTCAAAGGAAGAAATGGCACAATTTATGTTTCTCAGTAGACCATGACAGGTCCAAGCAGTTACTCTGTTTGTATGAGTTCAAAGGAAGTGATTTTGGACTCTAAGCTAAAGTTTAAGATGAAACTCTGTTTCCCAGATATGCAATAAAATTTATGTGCCATGAACATGCAGATCAGGCTGTTACAGGCACAAGTTCCAGGGTTTAATGTGTCCTGGAGTAAGTAAAAGTAAACCTTCCGTAGTAGTTATGGTTAAGTAGAAATGACCCAGTTTCCAGAAATGTTAAACACCTACTTTTTTTGTCAGTTCCCATGAGATTTGAAGATGCTCCAGACTTTTTCAAATCCCCTTACTGTCACTGATACAACTAGGGCATCATATACCTACAAGTGAACTCCTTGGCAAGCAATCTGCTCTGGGGTTTGTCTTCTAGTTTGTTGTTACTTTAACCTCAGGGCTGGTTACCCACATAGAAATGGCTACTCCTTCTAACAGGATTTTTAAGAATCTATTCTGGAAGTCTCTTTGCATTTAGAGTCAGACTCTTAAATGTATTTAAAATGCTTTAGAAAACTGCACTTAGAAAAAAGTCAGATGGCATATTCATGGAACGATTTCTTTCCATTTATCTTGCCAGGTTAAAGGAAAATCTTCCATGGCAACATAGCAGTAATCACCCATCCATTAACAACAAGTCTTGATTTATTTTTTTCATTGTAGGAGGTGTAATTTTATTTCTCTTATCATTATGCCTATTTCACATACTTAGCTACTCAACACTCTTATTTTCAGTCATTTGGGTTGCTTATAAATTTACATTTTTCAATGCCAAGTGAATTATCAACCCATTATTATTAACTTTATACAGCCTGAAATGGCAGTCTCTCTCTTTCTGGGATGTGTGCATATTCTTGCTTTCTGGGGTGCATGTAATCTCTATCTAGAGAATTAAAAACTAGGATGTTTATTTTTTGGGTGTCTGGTTGGGTTGTTGTTGTGGGGGGGGGGGGTTGTGGGGTTTTTTGAGGGTTTTGGGGGTTTTTTTCCTTGTTTTTTTTTGGGGGGGGTTTGGGGTTTTTTTTTGTGCGTGTGTATATGTATGTGTTTTGGGTTTTTTTGGGTTTTTTTTAATAGCTTTCATTAAATAGAAATACTTTATAAATGGGAAGAGTCATTTCTGGAAGAACATTATGCAGGTGGGGGTCTTTTATTTTAATGCTCCTCCATTTGAAATTTAATCTTGAAATTATTTGAATAGTGGTTTATACAATGACTCTGAAATTGCTACAGGTGATTTAGTGACATTCAGTCTTAGTGGTAAAGATCTCATACATGTCATGTGATTTTCCTTTGAAATTGAAGACAGCAGATATTTGACAGAGACTTTTTTTAAAAACCACAGTGTTATTTGTATTATGTGTGCCTGAAATTTTTCATAGATATGGTGACCAGCAAAGTTCATTCCTGTCCCTAGAGGTAAGAATCTGCAGGTTTGTGTATATATAGTTCTTAAGTCTTCGTGGCAAAATCAAGACCCATTTCTTGCATTCTAGTCTTTTCCACACTCACTTAGCCATAGTATTTCAATTTACAAAACCAATGGCAGATTTGAGCCCACATATAAACCTTGCAGATGTTTCAGTTGCAGATCTGGCATTTAGGGGGATGTGTTGCTGGGGAGTGAAGTGGAAAAAAATTTGTCTTTCAGAGTACAAGGAAGAATTGTGAAGATTGTCTAAATCCATTGTTCATATTGTTCTTATTTAAAAGATATCCCATGACTGTCATTACTACTGGACAGTGTTACTTCATCATCATGAGATGTATCCGAGAAAACCCCACAGAGCACAAACTAGGCACAATCTAGCATTGCTGTGTGGTTTTCTTTCTTAGGAATCACACATGTTATCAACAACTACTTGATTTGTCTTGGAGAAAGGCAGAGTAAAATTGAGTGGCAGAATCCTCTCCAGTACCTTTAGGCATGATCCCTGACATTTGGATCAGTAGCATGTGTGCAACAGGATGTGGGACCATGTGAGGTATTTCATCTCTGGGTCAAAGAGTCTCATCAAAGATAACTAATTTGGATTCACCTGCATAGACATATCATGGAGCTGCATGGTCCTGGGTGTGAATCTAAGACCTTGGTTAGCATTTGTTTTCACTCCTGTAGCAAGAAGATTTTATTTCCTCTTTAATCTCTCAGAGTTTCCCTTGGCTGTAGTTCTGAAGTTTACTCTTCTCCCAGTCAGAATCTGAGCCTGTATTTAAGAGCTTCTTTACATTAACAGTCTTGTATTAAATAATTCTCTGTTGCAACATTCTGATTTATCTATGGATCTGTATTTTTTTTAAACCATTGCTTTTTACAGCATTCTAATTTATATAGCTGTTGGTTTTGACTGTCAAAACATTTTTAGTTTTAATTACTGTGTATCGAGCTTCTAGGTATAAAACTGTGAGATAAATCTGAATATCTCCATAAATGTGGGGAACTGCATGTGTTATCACTCAGCAATTGCTGGTGGGCAGTTAGCAAACTCTTGTCTAGCATCTCTGTTCAGCTGCTGCAGAACAGCACTGATAGGATAAACCCCTGATTAGTTGTCAAACCATGTGCAGTTATGACATTGATTCTGAGCAACACAGCAGATTATTCAGATTGCCCAACCCCTCAGCAAAGTAGTGTGAACAGCCAACTTTACTTCAGTCAGCAACACACAAAGCATTACACAGGGCACCTCAGACAACAGATTTCTTCTGGCTTCTAAGAGAAAAATTGACATAATTTACTTGGGTGTAATTGACATCATTGTCTTGAGTGGCCAGCAGACAGGTGATTCCTTGTTAGTCCTTAGGAGCTGCTTTGTGTTTGGCCTTTTGAACAAGGATAAGCCTGTTTCTGGGTACAGGGACTGGAGTGTCTCTTCTCCTGCCTGGGATAGCAGGAACACTGCAGTGCCTGTGACTCTGTGCTGCTGACTGCACACTGGAACAAGGCACTGTGAGTGGTGAGTTATGCCTTTTCTTCCTGGCTGAGAATCTGGACCAAGGCAAACAGAGGACTCAGAGCAGTGAGGCATAGCCTAGCCCAGGCTCTGAGCTCTGGGAGGAGGGAGGCTCCCCGAGCTGGCAGTGGCACTGCTGGCACATGGGCTGGAGCTGCAGGATGCCTTGTGAGGGTTTTTGTGGTGGTTCATTGACACACAGCATCAGAGAGCAGCTCCTGGAGCCCAGCTCAGTGGTGATGTCTTGAGTCTGCAAGAGCAGTGGTTCCTCCAAGGATGTCAGGACAACCTCAGTCCATAGCTGATGTGATCCTTATGTGGATTCAGCTGGATTGTGCAGACATGTGAGAAGTGGCATCCACACTGGGCCCAGAAGAAGAATAATTATGTTTTCCCCTGCTGTTTTCTGTCTGGGAAGCTGCCCCCTTACCAGCTTGTCAGGCAGAATTGGGTAATGGAATCCCACTACAAGAGATAGGTCTTTCCAGACCTCCCTGGACCTATGGACCTAGGGTTGATTATCTATAAAATGTTTTCTCCTTCTCTTTTTTCAGCACCACACAATAACTTTCTGTTCATATCAGTTACTTGGTACTCTTGCAAGCAGTTCAATGCTTCAGAGACACAGTCTTGTGCATTTCACACACTACCTGCTGACTTTGTCTGTCTTTGCTGTCCCTGTTTCTATTGTGTCCTCTGGTGTTTGTATTTGAAGGTCTTTATAGGTAGGACTGCCTGTGTCTGTTTACACAGCATCTGGCACAGTGGAAAAAGCCAACTTTGTGCTCCTGTATTACAGACAAAACAAGTTTTCAATCTACCAAGCATAGATAGGGAAAAATTTAAGGAACAAAAAGATTGCAGGTGCACAGAAGTTGGTGGCCACTATCACTCAGCACAGCCAAAGTCTTGCTGCAGTGCTTCTGTGGGTGTTCTTGCAATTAATCTTGCTGCAAATTAGACACAAAGTAGATCTTTTGGCATAATTCTCTTGCATTTATTCCTTACTTGCTCATGCTTGTCCTGCTTGTGACTATTTTGTTATTTCTGCTCTTAAAGATGTATTGTTTCACTTTTTAATAAATAGCCTCTCTGAGGTAAAGAGAGAATTGCAGTGATTTTTTGATATATCTATCTTTGCTTTTTCATTTTGTGCCTAAGGTGCTTGAATTGAATGAACTTTACTGCCATCTGGAGATGTAGTGTTTTCATTTCTGTTTGTCATTTTACCTTTGAATTTCATTACAGAGCCTCATTCCTGGGGTTTAAAGAATAAAGGTTTTTGGTGTTTTACATGCTGTAGTGCTGTAGTTCTCTTTATAGTGATTAGGTGCTGAAATAAAAGTCACCTCTGGCATCTGATGAGTGTTTAAGATTGAACCTAATGAGTTAATCCACCTAAAGGCAGACCCCCACCTGCTGGATATGTGCAGGTTTTTGGTGTCAGGGGAGGATGATGCCAGTGCACTGCAGTCCTGCCTGTGGTCAGTCTGGGACACAGGGGAAGAACAGAAAAACCCTCCCCTCTCTCTGAAACCTGTCAGTATATGGAGCTGTTGGAATTCTAGCAGTTGTCAAGGTAAAATTTTTGGGTTGGTGTTATCTTCTGCCAGCCTAGTGTTAGTTTTAATTCCAGGTGTAGCAATGTTATGCTTGTGTAAGGTGGCACCAGCTGGGACTTACACTAGTGATGTGAAAGTCTTGATAAAAGGGATACAAGATCTTGTCCAAGAACCAGGAAATATGTCAGACCCTTGAAAGACACGTTATTAGACTGCAGTGGGTTGGCTTTGGCTGAATGCTAGGTGCCCATCAAGCTGCTCCCCCTTCTCAGCTGGACAGGAGAGACAAAATAAGATGGGAAACAACTTGTAGGTTGAGATAAGACATTTTACCTAAACAAGAACATTTTTTACTAAAACAAAACATTTTACACAAGCAAAGAGAAAAAGATGTATTCTCTACTTCCCATCAACAAGCCATGTCTGGCCACTTCCTGGGAAGCAGGGCTTCAGCTAGCTCCAGAAGGCAAACATTCCTCCTTGCCTCCCTCTTCCTCCTCCTTTACTTAGTTTTTATATCTGAGCTGATGTCATATGGTATGGAATATCCCTCTGGTCAGTTTTGGTCAGCTGTCCTAGTTAGGTACACTCCCAGCATCCTGCCCATTCCCAGACTACTGGCAGGAAACAGAATCTTGGAGAGACAACATTGATGCTGTGCCAGCAGAGGCCAAAACACTGGTGTGTTTTCAACACCCTTGCAGCTACCAGTGCAAAGCAGAGAGCTATGAGGGCTCTTCCATTGAAAATCTCAGCTAGACCCATTATATAGACTCCCTTGGAAATAAGGACAAAATTATTTCAGCACAGAAACCACAGACTATCAAAGGAATCCAGTTTAAAACAAACAAAAGGAGGTATTTTTGACCACTAGGCATTTGTTGTGTAAAGCTGCTCCCCAAAGGAAACTGTGCATAAAAAACTCTTTGTGTTCCATCAGAGGAAGATGGTATTAATGTTGAGAAGACAGAAGGTTACTCAGCAAATCATATCTGAAAATAATGAAGGACGGGCAAGTCTTGCAGACATGGCAGTGGGATATGCTTCTATTGTTCTTATTCTTTCCTGGACAACTGCTAATGGCAAGTAGTGGAGATGGGCTGCTGGCTCAATGCACCTTCCTTTTGAGACAGCACAGCCCTTATAATGTTGTCCTTTTATTGTGACAAATGTGGGAGGCAAAGGGGTTGATACAAAATATGTGAAGTATTGAAATTACAGGTTGTTTATAATTAGTGTTGTTTTACCTTGACACTTGAATGGTAATTATTTAATTTTTAAAAACTCCTGCTCAAAGTAGTAAAAGTAGGATAGCAGTTCTGATTCAGTTGCACATATACTTTTTTCCTACTTGACACAATGAAGGGCACATTTCATCAAAGCACAATAAACTTATATATAAGACTCAAAACTGCTTTTCAACTGCAGCCATTCTTACTATCACTCTTACTGTGCTTGTGTCATTTGCTGGAACACCTGTGAAGTACTGTGCTTTTTTGTCAGAGATCCATGCTCCAATAAGAGAATTATATAAATACAGGGCAGAATGAGCATTGTTATAAAAATGTTTTGTTTTGCTGTAGTAAAAGAAATTATAGACCTGTTTATGCTCTTTTTTGCTTTTAAGAGCTTGAATCTGCAGGGAAAAGATACAAAACAAGAACCAAATTTCTGCTCTTGGCATACCATCATGGTCAGGACTTTGATTAAAATGACAAGAGCTGTTTTATGACCAAGTTGCATTTGCACAGAGAAGAGTAGCACAGAGAGAAAGACGACAAGTTCCTTGGAACCCACCTCTCCTTCCCCACCAATCTCACTTGATATTTCATGTCCCAGCCAGTAGCTGGAATTGCAGCACCTGCAGTGTTTCAGATGTTGTGCACTGAACCTCAACAAATTGTGTTTGTCAAGGCACTGTCTACACAAGGGTGTTTTTTAGTCAGTTCCTGCTGGTTCATCGTAACTAGCGGGTGACCTTAATACCCATTCTGCACACCTCACATGACCCACTTGTGGTCAGTTATCAGGTGACAAAACCCATGTCAACAGGGATTTGGTGAGACTAACTTAGCCCCCAGTTGCTAGTTGTTCAAGGTTTATTGAACGTTGTGTCTTTAATTAGGGAACTAAGGTGTAAACTGCAGTGTCCTTTGCAAAGGCAGACCTGTGGGAATAATTTCAGGAGTCAATTGCTGATGCTGGATAGTGATTGGGAACCCAAGGGGATTTACATATGAGTAGTAAATTAAGGTGCACAGTAGTAACAGGAATTTATACCTGGAACATCAGAGTTCCTAATGACCCCATTAAAAGGAATCAGGTCATTTCTTATTTAAAGAATTAGAAGATACTGCATTTTCTAAGGATACAAAGAATGCACATGAGCAAGACATTAGGGCTTTTCTGTTGTCAACTGGTAAGTGCTGCCATTCAGAATTAGCATCATGGTTTGATATTGGCCAAACACCAGACACCCACAAAAGTTGTTTACTCACCCTCTTCTGTTATAATTTGGCAGAGAAGAGAGAAAAAAAAAATTAACAAAGGGCTCATGAGTTGAGATAAGGCTTGGGAGAAGAAAAATATCCTAAGGGCAAACCAGATTCAAATTAAAAGGTATAAAGTAAATTTATTAATAACAGAGTCACAAGAGGATAACGAGAAGTAAAATCTTTAAAACATCTTTTTTTTCCCCCAGCCCCTCCCTCCTTACCACTGACAGTGCAGGAAGACAGGGCATGGGGGTTTTGGTCATTTCATCACTGGTCTTTTCTGATCACATCAGAAAAGATCTCAGAAAAAGAGATCTCAGACAAAGATCTCATCATGAGACCTTTTTCTGTTTGCTCAGGGAGAGAAATCTTTTCTCTGCCTTGCCATGGGGTCTCTCCCACGGGCAGTCTTCCCGAAACTGCTGTGGCATGGCTCATTTGTCCACAGGGTGCAGTCCTCTTAGGATAGGGTGCTCTAATTTGGAAACAAGGGCCCTGTCTCTCTATCTCTGGAAGCAGGGGCCCTCTCTCTCTATTTGGGTCTCCCACAGATCACACCTTTGCTTGGCATCCACCCACTCCGGCATGAGCCCTTTTCCCATGGGCTGCGAGTGGATCTCTGCATCCCTCGTGGACCTCGTTCATTACAAGGGCACAGTTTGTTTCACCATAGTTCTCATCTCAACTCTGATGCTTGGAGCACCTCCTCTCCCTCTTTCTCTTCCCCTTACCTTGATTGTCACCATTTTATTTTCTCTCACATGCCCTCACTTTCTCCTCTTCTCTGATTAGAAGGAAAACTGCTCCTTGTAGGTGTGAAGGGCCAGGGGCTTGTCCCCAAGGTAGCTATCCCTCAACCCTAGAAGGACTGAGGCAAACGAGGAAAGATACCCCTTTAGGGCATGGTGAGGAAAACATCCCTCCCATGGGGTTTTGCTGACACGTTAATGTTTCTTAGGTTTCCTTGTTTCATTGGTTTGTTAAGTTTATGTCACCCTGTTACCATATATGCACCAATGCCATAATGTGCTTCTTTCCATTGAACTCCATTGGGTTAATTTGCCTCAGTGTTACACCCCTGTAACCTCGTTAGTCCCCTTAGTTTATATTTACTCCTTTGCACCACTTTTTCCTATTCTCATTGGACCTTGACCTCAAGACCCAGCCTACTTGTCTCATGTATAACCCTGTGCCCTCAGACCCCTCCTTGCTCTAGTCCCTGGATTTATTCGAGGCTGTTGCATCCCTGAACCCTATTCCTTGTCTCTGGACCACTTTGTTATTCCTGCCTGTGTTCCCGAATAAACAGCTTTCGATCTTCAAATGAAAAACCCATCCTTTAGGCTTAGTTGTCAGATATATTGTAGCAGTGCACCTGGGACTCAGAGATGCTGGTTGCTCTCTAGGCCCCAGGCCTCAAATCTCATGCTGCTACAGTAGGTACCTGTCCTAGGGTGACTTTGTGATGCTTGTATTCCCAATTGTCTATGTTGGATATTATGTCCTGTACCTTTAAGACTGGTTCTGAGAGCAAAGTGGGGCAAAGAGCCAGCACAGAGTTTGTTTTCAGAAGCTGCATTCACTCCTCCTTATTCCACTCCTGGACTGTGTTTTCTGCAGAATAGAGAGCGGGACAGAGATCTCCTGTGCTTTTAGTTAGTTTTTAGCTAGCTGAGGCAGAGAAGCTCCCTGGACTGTTTTGTTTTTTTCCTTTTTCTTGGGACTGTTTAAACCTGTACTGGACTGAAAAACTCAGAGAGACACCCAGATCTCATGCCTGTGGCCCACCAGGACCTGGGCCTCGGCATTTTCCAGCACTGGAGGGACTGATAAGGGACTGAGCGAGCCGAGCTGCACCCACAGCAAGGACTTTCTGCATTTTCCATCTCACCTCAGAGTGATGAGAGGTTTTATTGTTTCATTTTATTAATTTTTTATGCTTGTGGGCACTTCGTTAAATAATTAGTTTTTTCCACTTTTCTCTAGGGAGGTTTTTTCCCAGCCTGATTGGGGTGAGGGGCCGTTTGGGTTTGCTTCCCAGAAGGACCCTATTGGGAGGTTTCCTCCCAAATTTGCCCTAAACCAGGACAGTACCAGTGCCAACAAGTTTTCAATTCAAAAATTCCTGCAGGATCCTGGAGTGCCAAGAGGTTGATCTTGTCCAGGTTCCATGGTGGCTGCACAGTCAGTGGTGGCTTCCACGGCGCTGGGGCTGTTTAATACCTCTCTTCATGCAGGGCACCAGAAAGGAGAAGCCACAACCACCACCACTGTTGGAACACTGGAAGCTAAGAATTTCAGGCTTTCTGTGCTAAAAGGCACTGACCCTCAAGCAAGCACTGCATTTGACCTGAGGCCATGGAAGAGGCTTCCAAACTTGAGTGATAACGCTGGGATTGTGGGTGTGTTTGAATAGAAGTGTGTGATATCACAGGGTGCAAAACTTTGGATTTAAGGTTTTAGTATATAGTAATATATATAAGGGAAGATGGAGGATTTAGGATGTAGGCTAAGTTCTTCTTTTACCTTCTTTTTCATGGGTTTGGGTGGTTTCTTGTAACTGAGTAGAAAAAGTCTGCATTGTGGACAATGGGTGTTTGGTTATTGGACTAAAAGTAAAAATCTAGGTGTCATCTTGTTATTGGACAATTTATGCCAATAAAAAAAGACCTTGGAATGAATTAGACAGAGCCATTTTCTACCTTGTTAACTAGAACTCACAACTCGTGGGACTGTACTATAGATGAGAATTAATAAACAACTGAGTCCAAACACTAAACTGCATCTCTCGAGTATTAATCCCGGCTCTAACATAAGAAAAGAAGATAAAAATGCATGCACCACCATCTCTTTCCTTCTGTCCAGGGCACAGCTGGCCAGGGGTGGCCAGGCAGGCAAGGCTCACTGAGGGCCCCATTGAGATAACAGTGGCTACAGCTCATCACCACCCCAGGAAAAAACTGTACTTGTACTGTTTTGGTTTTTCTTCTTAAATATGCCGTCACAGGGGCTTTACCAACCTCTCTAATCAAGCCAGCAGCATGTTCATCTTCAGAGCCATATGAGATTGGCTCTGTTGGACATGATGGAAGCTCCTAGCAGGTGCCAACTGCCTAGACAGAAAGAGTGAAGTTAGGTGCAGTTATCTCCTATGTCTTATTTTGTAACTGGTATACATGCCTGAGTTTTGCAGAGCAGAGCTGGAGAGAGGGTGAGATTTACAGCAATGAGACTAAGGGAATTTAAATTTTCAGGTGTTCTGGCTGAAGAGCCAGATGGGACAGCACTTTCTAAAACTGGTGGGACAGACTCTGTTTTCTCTTGCAGAAATACTGAAGACTGAGGGCTCTTTTGTGGCTCATGCTATGAAAGTGAATGTAAAAGGCTGGAATAATCAAAGAAGATAGGTGAATATACTGCATGGACACACTTTTGGATTAAAATTCACAATATTTTCAAAAACCAGATTTGAGCACAAGGTGTAGTGCTGAGTTTCCTCACATCTCAACAGAGCACTGAAATCACCATTTCTGTTCTGAAAGCCATCTCCTTACAACTGATATTTAATCCTGACATGAAGAAGAACATATATTTGTGTAGCTTTGGTAAATATCACTGAATCTGAATGCCAGTTCCCTCTTGTCACTATTAAGACACAATTTGGGGTTAGTTTCAAAACTCTAAGCCTTCTTCAAATCCAAATCTATGTGCTGGACCACCTAACCCACCCCAGGCAAGATGTATCTGAAAAGTAAATCTTACAAGCATGAGTAAAAGCAGTTGGATATTTCATGACAAGAGCATCATAAAAATGGCAAAAAAAAAAGGAACTCCTAGATCTGTGCAGATCTTTGCTGCCAGGTTCCCCAGCCAGTAGTATTAAGTATTAGCCACAGCTCTGGTGCCTCAGCAAAGTAGCCCACTTACTCATACAGAAGCTTGTCTGTGTTTTGGAAATGGTCAAATCATATTAAAGCTCTGGAAAATTAACAGAAAAGAATGTCAGAATGTTCAAATCTTACACAGAATTCTTGAAAATAAGAGAGTTATTCACTTCACAAGAAAGAGGTGGAGCATGTGATCTTTTTGGAGAGACAGAAGCTTAAGCCTCCAACCTTCCCTTCTCAGTTATAAACGTAACAGGCTGTTCAGATTTTCTTTCAGTCTGTTTAGGGTGCCAGGCTCCCTTCAGAGCAAGGGCAGACAGCAGTGACAGAGGCTGTAGCTGGGATCTTTTTCCAAAGACCTGGGAGATGGGATTTGTAGCACCCAGTCCTCTGAAGAAAGAGAACACCATTGCCACAAGACACATCTTGCCTTTGATCACCTGTATTCAAGGTTATCTGTGCCCCTCAGCTGGATAAGTGTAACAAAATATGTATGATTTTTTTTTTCTCTCAAAGACACATGACCAGCTTTCAGTAGAATTTTTTCTTCCCTAAAACTGCTTTTTCTGCTCTGAGAAAGGTTAGCACTTGGCAGTATATTGTGAAATAGTAACTTCTGCTCGCACATAACAACGTGAGAAAAACCTGTGCTGGTGAAGTCTAAAAGCTACAGACATTCCACGTTATATATAGTGCCTTACAACAGGAGCACCATCTGATGAACTGTCATTTTGCTTCTGATACCTGTTATTTTGCATTTAAAAAAAAAATCAACAGAACAAGGAAATAAGCCTGATTTTGTATGGACTTGTGTGCCCTATACTTCTGCAATGTATTAACAATATTAGCTTTCTCTCTCTCTATTCTTTACCTTGCACATCTTTCAGATTCTTCCTGCAGTCCTGAAACACCTACTTCATTCTCTCTACTATCAAAATGACACTACATGGTTAGAGGTTACCTAGATGATGACACTTCATGGCCAGACACCTAAAAATATAATGGTTGAGGTGGACTTTTTCTCTGCTGTTAGTGTAGAAACCAGTTACAAATTTTCCTATTGCCAATTTTCAGTTTCCCTCAAGGCTTCTATACACCCAATTATTTTTTGAGAAATTTGTCTCTATCAAATTTTTTTTAGTCCATTCTCAAATTATCACAGTGAAAGTGATTGAAAAAGTGATCATTTAGGCTTTTCCTTCAGAACCCAGGGCTAATAATTTTTGTTCATCTGGCTTTTGTTGAGTAAAGTGTTCCATTAATGATTCTGCAATTGCAGTGAAGTGGTCCTGGTAATTTATGGTAATTTTCAATTATTAATTTCCAGCCTTTTGAACAGATCATCTGCTGAGGCTGGTTGCTTTTGCTGTGAGCTTGTTAACCTCCATGGCAGAGGAGAGACAACCCAAATATTCAAGTCTGGTCATGAGTGAAAGTTGCATATTTGGGTGCCTGCACCCTTTCTGACAAGAGTCTCTCCTGGTCCACTTTTTCCCAAGAAGGAATATTTCTAAATTATTTTAGTTATCATCCTATAAATGAAATACAACTAAGCTGAACATATTTTCCAGTGTTGTTCTCACCTTCTGCTTGCTGATTTTTCCATTTGCATTTCACCTGAGTAGGGCAGAAAACCCTGCTGATGAGGTTTCAGATGAGGTACTGGCTTTGTTCTCATTGTCCTCAGCATGTTTTTTCTCCCCTCTATCTCAAGAAGCATGTACCTGATCTTACTTCTTCATATATTTCTGGAGACTACAACAGCTACTCTGACTGTGACAGAGCTCTGTGTGTACACAGGTGACAACGCAGCAAATTGACATTACAGTAAGTAGTGCTCCACCTAATAATAATGTATCTGCCTACATGGAAAGGTCTGAGAAAATATGACTGAAAGATGAGAAAGGGAAGTAGCAGAAACTTCACATTTTCAGCTCAGTTATGTGGCCTTGTTTTCTCTCCTCCATTCTTAGTAGACAGCAATAAGAAGATAATTTTTCTGTGTCCATTCCCTATCCTTTAGGAAGGTTTCAAAGGGATTTTCTGATACTTACCAGCTGCAAGACATGGGAGTGACAACATTTACCATGAGGATAACAACAGCTCATCCTGGAAAGGGGGAATTATAAATGCAAATCCTCTCACACCTGCAAGAAAAATGAGAGACCAAACCTCACTGTCCTCAGGATACCAG
The DNA here is from genome assembly GCA_024734555.1 of Trochalopteron elliotii. Lineage (NCBI taxonomy): Eukaryota > Metazoa > Chordata > Aves > Passeriformes > Leiothrichidae > Trochalopteron > Trochalopteron elliotii. The sequence continues at coordinate 448,423 of JANPWX010019792.1, forward strand.
GTAATGTATCCTTAGGTTCACAGTCAACTTTAATTTGCATTACCCAGAGCAATCAAGTCACAGCTTGAAGCAGCTCCTCTGGGGTTTTATTCATGGAGCCCCATCACATTTTCTGTCCATGTCTAATATTATAAAACCCATGAATCTGAAAAATCCTTACTAAGAGAAAGATACAGCATAAGAAACAAAAATATGCCCTTTTAGTCCTACCATTTAACTCACAAATTCTCCTTTGAATGGTTAATTCTCAAAACTTAAACTCTGTAAATAAACAGAAAGAAACAGAATGTGTTGACCAGGATTCATCCCTGTAAATTCTTCTTCTCCTTCCACAGCTGAAATGCTTCACCTAAAACTTTACATTGCTTTAATTCCTTAGATTTCCCCTCCAGATGAACACATTTTCATTGTGTTCTAACAAGTGATGGTAGAAAAAAAAAATAGAGTAAACAAACTTAATTCCTTGACCAAAACACATGAATGCTTTATTTGGGGACTAGAATGTTTGTATGGGATTCATCAGGAAAAAGCAGAGCTTACTTATATCATTTCATTCTACAGAAGTCCAGCTGAACTCACAAGATAAGTGGCATCAGCACAAAGGCAACAAGCAACTTTTCATATTTTTTCAACATGAATTGTACTGGATTTGCAGTGCTGGGAATCCAGCAGTGTTTCCATTGCTTCTTATCCAGCTTGGCAAAAACCAACCAACCCAACAACCCAATAATATTAGAGCAGATTATTCCACAGTCTCTAGCCTGGCTGAGAAAGAATGATCAGTCCTAAGGGCTGCCTCACAGCAGATGTTACCTACACATTAATTCCTTCACATTGGTTTCTCCACATGTTCCTTCTCAGACAAATAATTACTAGCAGCAATAATGAAGAAGGAGAAGGAGAAGGAGAAGGAGAAGGAGAAGGAGAAGGAGAAGGAGAAGGAGAAGGAGAAGGAGAGAAAAAGAAAAAAGAAAAAGAAAAAGAAAAAGGAAAAAGAAAAAGAAAAAGAAAAAAGAAAAAAGAAGGGACCAAATGCAGGCACTCTTTTTTTTCTGTGCTAGCAATGCAACTCAGTTTTTTAAGTGTTCATGAGACACTTGTAGTCACAGAAAAAAACTGGTATTACACAGTTTCTTGTCTACAACAGCCTTAAATGTTCTAATGAGGTTTGATCATTCTCATTATGGATGCAGTTTCTGTTTGCTGTGAAACAAAAACAAGCAAACATCAAAAGGGCCAGTAGCATACTGCTTAGGGATTTCAGTGAAGCAGTAAAAAGCAGAGCAGCAGAATGCATCTTTCATTTGTCTTGAAGTACAGACTACCAGAATCCTCTTTTTTTTTTTTTTCCCTGTTCCTTTCTTTTAAGGTAACTTAATCTGCTTGATAATTACCTCCTCTGTGAAGTTTCCACAACTTTCATTTTACCAACAAAGCAGCATTAAGTGGTTTGGTTGGAGGGGACTCTTTGCCAGTTGATAACTAATAGTAAGCAAAATGATACAGACAGCAGTTAATAAAGAGTACTTGATGAGACATTTAGGAATGTTAAGTATACCAGCACTATATGCAGGGCAAATCTTATTTATAGCATAATTTCAGTAATAATATAATTTTGGATCTGGTGTACACTGGTGTACACATTGTTTGTTTTTATTAATTAAATAGTAACTTTTTAGCTCAGAAGATCTCCTGCCACTTTTGTGATTGTCTTTTCAGGAAAGAAAAGATGTTAACAAATGGTACCACAAAACATCAGCTTGGATTTAAGACTTTTCAAATTTAAAAAAAAATAGGAATTTTCAAGGCCCAATCATCAGGGCATTTTATTGGAAGAACATTAATCAGGAAGAACACATTTGCCACCAGTAGAGAATTTCATAGCATTTCTCCACGATTTTCACTAGAACTCAGCCTTTTTTACCTGGAATATTATGGTAAAGGGCATTTTCAGACACTGTAGTGCCATTACCAGAAATACTATAGCCCTTTCCAAAGAAGATACTTTCAGAAAATATATTAAGAATGGAGGGACTTGGCAGATGGTGAACTGTGTGTGTATGCTCATGTCATCCAAGACACACTGTAGTAGGTAGAGCACCAAAACTGGACGTGAAAACAAGTCCTTCCACCCCTGAGACTGTGGCCCAATGAAAAGTTAATCTTTATTTTCTTTTTTTAATCAAATATTTTCTTTCATTAAGCTTGCTTTTTCTATGCTTTCTTCTCCTTACAGCACTGTCTGAGGGTACAAAAAATGAAAGATCCATGCTAAGAATACTAAAAAAAAGGGACATGTAACAGTCATGGTCATTTGAAAGATTATCTGTGCCATCTTTTTGTGATAGCTCCAGGTGAGGTGTCCAGCACAGTAAGTGACAATGCAATTGGCTCTTCCTTTTCTATTGAGTTTGTTACTGAAGGATGATACTCCATCAAAATAATTCTTTGATTCTGTGATAGTCATAGAATATCTGGAATTAGAAGGAACCCACAAGAATCAATAAGTCCAGCTCCTGGGCCTGCAGAGGACACCCTAAGAATCCCATCATGTGCCTGAGAGCATTGTCCAAATGCTCCTTGAATTCTTTCAGTCTTGGTGCTGTGAGCTCTTCCCTGGGGAGCCTGTTCCAGTGCTCAGCCACCCTCTGTGTGAAGAACCTTTTCCTGATACCCAGCCTAAACCTGCCCTGACACAGCTCCAGGCCTTTCCCTCAGGTCCTGTCACTGTCACCACAGAGCAGAGATCAGGGCCTGCCCCTGCTCTGCCCCTCACAAGGAGCTGTAACTGCACTGAGGTCTCCCCTCAGTGTCCTCCAGGCTGAACAGACCAAGTGCCCTCAGCTGCTCCTCATAAGGTCCCCTCAAGGCCCTTCACCATCCTTGTGGCCTCCTTTGGACACTCTGTATCCTCCCACTGGGCTGTTGTGGCACCCAGAGCTGCCCCCAGCACTGGAGGTGAGGCTGCCCCAGAGCAGAGCAGGACAATCCCCTCCCTTGCCCAGCTGATGCTGTCCCTGATGTCCCCAGGACACGGGTGGCCCTCCTGGCTGCCAGGGCACTGCAGGCTCGTGTTGGACTTGCCATTGACCAGGACCCCCAGGTCCCTTTCTGTGGCACTGCTTTCCAGCATCTCATTCCCCAGTCTGTCTGCACATCCAGGGCTGCCCCATCTCCAGTGCAGAATCTGGCACTTGTCCCTGTTACACTTCATTCAGCTGGTGATTGCCCAGCCCTTTAATTTGTCAAGGTCTCTCTGAAGGTTTTCTCTGCCTTCAAGGGAGTACACAAGTCTTCCAAATTTGGTATAATTCTTTATCTCTCATTGCACTTCCCATGCACATCAAGTATAGCCAAATTCATGGGGCAGCCAGCTCAGGACAGTACCAAACAGTCTGACCCATTTAAGGTATTTCTAGTTGTTCCATGAATATATTCAAAAAAAAAATTCTATAACATACTTAATAAAAAGTTCCAGAAGATCTTATAAAATAACAATTGCCTACAGAATTTACTTTTAAATAAAACCTGTATATACTCATACAGTCTTTCAATCTCTCTTTCCTAACAAGCTGGCCTGTACTCTTCCTGAGTACCATGGTCACTGGAAAGATAAATAAGTAAAATCTTCTTCCCAAAAGAGTGATATCATGTACTTCCCAGCAAAAGGATTTATTTCTGCACACTTAAACATCTATCTCCAAAGTGGCAAATGTTTAGCAAGAAGAGATTTTTATTGATCTTCCTGCTTAATTATATCTGTGTGAGAGTTATTGTGGACTCTAATTAGGCACCTGTTCTCTCTCCACTCACAGGGAAAACAGTTTCAATTAGAGTAAAACAAATCAAATTATTAAAGCACTATCCTTTTCGCTTTTAATTTTGCTATAGATAATGGGAGGAAAATTGGCTTGAGTGTTCAGACATTCATAGCAGACTCCAGTCAGTATTTATGTAATAAAATAACAAGGCTAAATTCTGTTCTCAGCTGAATTATGTGAATGAAGACCTGTATTAAGTCCATTAGCAGATCTGCTGTTCACCAGTTTCAGTACTGGGGCCCTCTTTTTGGTGCTTTTACACTCATAGGTTTGGGATAGTAATGCTATTTCTTCCTTCCCCAAAATACCTCAATAAGAATTTTCAAGCAGAAATTTTTTCAGAAGTGGGTGTCTTTAAACCACCTTGAATGTTGTATGTGGTCTAGGTGTAGATAGATAGGTGACCAGCTGCCACTCTTGTGCACAAGACAACACGTTCTCCACCCTTTACCAACATTTAATAATCACCAATTGAATTTGTGGATGCAGATTGTTACTGGGTTGAGTAATTCCATGTGATGCATAGAAAGGTTTGTGGGGCTGTGTCCACACAGATTTTGTGGGGGTGAAGACCAGAAACCCGCAGAGAGAATTCTCCTTGTTGTAGCTGAGAGCCAAATAACTTAGAAAGGCAAAAACCTTAAAAACTAGATTTACAGGCTAAATTTGGGGCATTTATCATACATTTGTGACTGTGTATTGTTGTTCTACCTAAATAAGACTTAGGAAAGCAGACAGGTGGGTTATATTCTTCTTTTGACAGCATGTGCTCCTGACAAATACCTACACCTGAAGGGTCTGGAGCCACACATACCTGTTCCCTGTGGAGCACAGAGGTGCCACCCTGATGGAAGGCAAAACCAGCCTGACAAGCCAAACATCTGCTGAGCTTCTGCCTCTCCTTCTTGGCCCCTCCCTGAGAGAGGAGAAAAGCAAAGTAAGACAATGATCCCTAAAACCCAGGAGACTGCACCTCTAGGAGGAGCTTACTTATTATTTTCCATCTCTCCTGGTTCCTTCCCCTGAGCTGGGGCAATCCCAGGCCTCTTGTTGGAAGGGGTTTTGTCAGAATGTAACACTAGCTTACTAACACCTGTTTGCATTTTCATAGAGACTTTGCTTGCATAACATAGGAAGGAAATGTTATTCCAAATCACCACACACATGTTCCTATCTCAGGTTGCATCCTTCCTGAGGGTAGCGAAGCACTCAGATGTTTTTCATCTGAATTGTTTTGCAGAGTGTGGGCTACCTTACCTTTCCCATCCATTACTGCCACCATTCCTTTTGGAACAATAATGGAAAGGCTGTCCTCAGGACCCCCCATAACTAATATTACTATGTCTGAAGAGGGAAGATATTTTTATTAGCATCAAAGCTTACACAGCAGCCTTTTAAATAAGACTGGAGTTTTTTTTTCTGTGACCACATTCAACAATACTGTAAAAGACTTACTCTGTTGTGAGATGTTGTACTCTACACACATCTGAACAGAATATGCTTTGGGAAATGGAGGCACAAAGCAGAACTTCCACATGTCCCTAGTCCTAAAGATAAAAAAGCAGATACACAATTCAGCCAGCAGTAAAATAGATCTTTTCAGGGCTAATTTTGTGCTAAAGCAGTTCCTACAATATGATAGATAGAGGCAAAAATGTATTCAATTGTTCTTGAACCAGCATGAAGTTTTGGTCATTATGAATTTCTAGTACAGAGCCAAAACTATCCCTTGGAACTGCAAAGGGACAGTAGCATGCAGCCAGAAGGTAAGGGGGCTGTAAGGGGTTTCCCTTACACTGAGAAAATACTCAATACTTCTGTATAACATAATCCTGCTACTCCTGCATTGGGCAAACAGTGACATCACTCAAAACAAGCCAGAAGAATCATCAGTCAATTGTACCTGGGTTTCTTTCTGCCCCAGCACACATTGTCCGTGAGAAGGGGCATTAATCTTTCCCCAAAGCAAAACCACTCCTATTTGTGCTCAGGTGCTCAGGGATGAAGTACTCTGGGTGGAATGGGCTCTGACCTGAACCTCTCCCCCAAAATGAAATAGTCTTGCTCTTTGAATGTTCTTTTTTCCAGCACTGTGCATCAGTGAACCTTCTGAATTATGTCTCAAAAAACGAACTGAAGACCTCACTTATATCAGATCTTGGAGCTTTTTTCCAGATTTAAGGAGGTTTGAATACGTCTGCATAAGCAAGCTAAGCCAGCTTGTTTCTGAGGGGTGATTTGTCATTTAACTGAGAGGATAATAAAATCATTAACTGGTGAGGCAAAATAAAAAAAGAGAATTGATCTGTGACACTAAATATGGATCTTACAGAAAATTTCTGAATAGTTTTATCCACTGATAATGTACTACAGATCTTTCATAAAACACATACATGGAGAGATGTAATAGCAGAGGATTCATCTGAATTACATCTTAGTCCATGTAGTCATCTGGAAAACCACTAAAAATACAGCATTGTCCCGTATTATCTACATTGTGTTTTGAATCAGCAAAGGGTGCACAAATTCAGTGTAGATGCAGAGATCCACCCTGCTTCATCAATTAAACCAGTACAGCAAGTAGAGAATTGTAGAGAATATTTATTCTTACATTATATTGCAACATTTTATTTAGAGCACTAGAAGAAGTCAGGGAGGTCATCTGATTATCCATATGAAGTTGAAAACACTTCTAGGAAAGTAAACATGGGTGTTTTTTTTTTTTTTTTTTTTTTTTTTTTGCCTCAGGGAGCAGATGGTGCAATGCAGTGTCAAATGATGTACTAAGATCAAAGCAGGAGAGCCCCATGAAAATGTCAGCATAGACAAAAAGTAGATGATGGTCTAAAGTACAAAAAGGCAGCACAAAACCAGAAGTATTTTGAAGTAATAATATTTTTATAACAGCTCAGAGGAAGTTGAATAGACGTGAGTACAAAGCATTTTTTTTAATTGAAAATTAAACAAATTCAAAATTAGGGCCATGTTTGCTAATAAATTAAAGATGAACCATGCATTTCACTCAGTGACATTAGATAACAATACAAAGCAGTCAGATTTTTTTACTTTTATGGCCAAGTATCCAGACAAATGCTGAAAAAGACCAAGAATTGAAGTCCAGGTAATTTGCCTTTGTCAATGAACCTGTAGGGTAATATATGATCTTATGAAAACATCAGCAATATAATTCTGATCCTTTCTGGCATTTAGGTTTCTTGATTATATATATAAATACAGAATTAATTTTTTTTTACAGCCAAGTTTAAAAATTTCAGGTGGCAGATGCTAGCTTAGACAGTTTCACTCAGCCCCACATATAAAGATTATGATCCACTTCTCCACTCATCATTTTATTAGCATTAACCATGGTGTCCTTAATAACAGTTTTATCCAAACTCACTGATGTTCTACATCCAGTCTTAGAAAATGCCTTCCACACATGGTTTCTGCTGAAGAGACACTGCAGCACCACGTCTTGATTTGCTGTGAAATCACCTGCTTCTAGAACAAGGCTTTCCATAAAAAATATGTCAATTTGGTGATTTTAGAGTCAAACCATGGGCTGTACAGCTTTGTAAAACCAGCCTCAATCAACACAGCCCCTTTCATAGGTGTGCTATGGCCTATTATTTCATGCCATGCTGAGTATCATGCCACAAAAGACCTGGTCTTGCCACCCAACTTCTGACACCTGTGGACCCTGGTGTATGTTTAGAGGACCCCTGATAACTTGTATAAGACAAGTAAGCTCCTCCAGAGTCAAGTAGCTGAGCTGAGACCTTGATCCTCTCCAGAGAAGGACCCCCCTTCCAGGGCCTTTACACATTCCTGGTTTTGTTAACAGGGGGTAAAGCAGCTGGGATAGAGTCAAGTGCCTCAAGAATGTCTCCTGGCAAGGAGGCAGCCCATTTTGTGCCATAACTACTTTCCTTTTTTCAGAGAACTGAAAGGTCTTAATGCACAGAGGTGTGGGCCAGGGAGAACTGAAGAGAATCAGCTAGGGGAAGAAAGCAAAAAAAAACAAAAAGAAGAGACCTCATCACAGTCTACTGCTTCCTCAAGAGGGGGAGCAAAGAGACTGACACTGATCTCTGTGGTGGCCAGTGACAGGACTCAAGGGAACGGCCTGAACTTGTTTCAGGGGAGGTTTAGGCTGGATATCAGGAAAAGGTTCTTCACCCAGAGGGTGGCTGAGCACTGGAACAGGCTCCCCAGGGAAGTGGTCACAGCACCAAGCCTGACAGACTTCAAGGAGTGTTTGGACAGTGCTCTCAGGCACTTGGTGTGATTCTTGGTGTGATTCTTGGGGATGGTGCTGTGCAGGGCCAGGAGTTGGACTTGATGATCCTTGTGGGTCTCTTCCAACTCAGAATATCCTGTGATACAATGAAATCATGAATCTTCATGCTGTTGCAATTGTTGACAGTGATAGAGAAAACAGAAGGACACCTCTTATACACTTACCTTGGCTACTTATCTAGTCCCTACTGTGATCACTTCAGAAATGCACTACTGCACTGGGACATGCAGGAGAAGCACCCTCCTCTGCAAACCTTTGGGGTCAGAGAGGTCAGAGTGGGAGACAGAGGTACAGCTGGCTGCAGATGTGAGCCTGAGGATATGCACTGCTGTTGAGGCAGGGGAACACACTCCAAGTTCTTTGAAACTGATGGAATTCTGGAAACTTGGATTTGGGGATTTTAGTGTACAGAAACACATGTGAGTCAAGATGGAGGATTTGGGGTGTTGTCTGAGTCCTTCTTCTTCCTTCTTCCTCATGGGTTTGGGTGGTTTTCTGTAACTGGGGAAAAAGGTTCCACATTGCAGGACTTGGGTGGTCATTATTGGGTCAGAAATATCAATAATATTGGTCTCATCTTGTTATGGGGGGATTATTGCTTAAATAATCTTGGAAAGAGTTAGAAGCACTCCATTCTACTTCATTTCCCTAACTTACTTGATTGAGCTCATGGCTTGTGAGTCTGTAAATACCATAAATAGAGAAGATATAATAAACAACCAAGTCAGAACTCAAAATCTCTGTTTCCTGTGTCTTAATCCTGACCTTGGCAGAGAAAAAGAAACCAGAACTGTCAAAGAAAACCTTCTGCTGTGTGCCCAAGAGCATTCTCTTGGCAGCACCATTTGTGGATATGCAATGAGCTAAGCCTGTCACATCAGCTCCTGGTGAACCACAGGCTCCTTCAGAGACATAAGATTTATCTTTTTGCAAGGAGTGGATAGTCTGTCCCCTGCAGAATCATGGTCTTAAGGGACATGACACACTGCTTTTATCCATCCTTTTGAGGATGAGAAATTTGTTTAATGTGGTAATATTGAAAAACACAGGAAAAAAAAGTAATTGCTTTAATAATCTGCCAGAAGTGGTCTTAATGTTTTATAGGTAGATGAAGATATTTGCCAGCCTTTATCACTGCTGGAATTTGCTCAGTATGAATTCATCATTCCTTGTCCTTTCACAGCCCTTCCTTAGATGGGCCAAACAGTGCTGTCAGAGGCTGCTGCAAACATATGTCTTCTAGGAATCTGCTCCTGTAATGTATTCCTCTCAGTGGCTTCAAAAATAAAGATATTTGAGTTGAGGAAAAATTAGGAAGAATCCATAGAAATTAGCAAGAAATTGATAATACTGGCCAACCTCTTTAACTGTTGGTAATGATACTAATACATAACAGTGTATTCCCAGGTAAAGCACAAAGAATTGTGAATAAGGCAAATGTGGCTCAGGACACACAGCAAACACTGGCTAGCTATGCTTACAGAGACTGTTAAATAGTAGCTCCTGAATTTTTAAGATACAGTTCTCAGTTTCACTCCAAAGACCTGGCTGAGCTGGAATGCAAAACATAGTTTGATGCTCCTTTGGAAGACTGAATAGCAATAATCCACCATGACATTTACACAGTGCTTCTCTCTTTGCTGTTTTACAGACATTATTCAATCAATTCTTGGGTCTCTCCAGGGAATTAAAATATGCCTTTCAGGAATGAGGAAAACGGAGGAAGAGGAGCTAAACACCTTTGCATGGCTCACAGAGATTTGGTCACATCAGAAGTTGTTGCACTCAGGAAGCTAAGCCAAACCCTTCTGCACCCACACCACAAGCCCACACCTTCCCCTTTTGCTGTTACTGAAATACAAATGCTTCCTTCTCTTATGTGCTTGCCAAGACCTGGGGCAGAAGCATCATATTCTCAAGTATGCCAGTGGATGTGGTCATTCCACTGTCAAGGTAATTTATGATATGTACAAAAGCTTCTTCTGAGAGTGTTGGTAAGATATATGGGCATAGTAAAGGCCTAATAAAGACTAAGCCACACTAATAAAATGCAAAGGTTGTCATTTAGAGTGGAAAATCCTATGATTTAAAGGCAGTGGCCAAATATTGGATCATTTTATGTATTATTAATAAATCAGGACAAGCAAGGCACAGAGCATCTGGTGTAAAAGTTAAAGCTCTTATCAGAGCCCAGCAGACAGGGACTCCAGGACTTCTGTGCTGGATAAACCCCAATGCCTGTGTGAGAACCTCCTCCACTGTCCTGGTGCCATCACATACAGTCTGCCTGTGCTGGCTTGGCCCAGGGGTGACTTTGTGGAGAAGGTCCTGTCACCTGTTGGTGTCACCTGTTAGTGTCACCCTGCTTTCAGGTCCATATGCTCACGTGTCCATAGTCTAGCCAGGTGGAAAGAGGCTCTGCAAACAGAATTTGTACAACTTCACAAGCACCGCACGAGTGTTTCCTGCCTGGTTCACACAAAACATGGCTATGATTTGATGAGCTACAGACCATCTCTTGTAAGGAATCCAAGGAGCCTTTGTCACCCATTGGGTAACATTTAGGGGAGTGTACCATTTCTAGAGTAAACCCTTGACTTTAAAACCCAATATCTTTTCCATCAGCTCCATCAATAGCAAGGACACCCAATAACCTGGCAACCAGCTCCCACTTTCTTTCCAATAGGAGCTTATTCACAGAATCACAGAATTACTGGGTTGGAAAAGACCCTCAAGATCATCAAATCCAACCCAGCCCTAACACCTCAACTAAACATGGCACTGAGTGCCACATCCAGTCTTTTTTTAAACACATCCAGGGGTGGTGAGTGCACCAACTCTCCAGACAGATCATTCCAGTACTTTATCACTCTTTTCCTTAAAAAAAATTCCCTAATATCCAGCCTATATTTTCCTTTGTTCAGCTTGAGACTGTGTCCTCTTGTTCTGTTGGTTACTGCCTGGAGAAAAAGACCAACCCCCAGCTGTCTACAACCACCTTTCAGGGAGTTGCAGAGGGTGATAAGGTCACCTCTGAGTCTCCTTTTCTCCAGGCTGAACAACCCCAGCTCCATCAGTCGTTCCTCACAGAGTTTGTGCTCCAAGCCCCCCAGCAGCCTCGTGGCCTCCTCTGGATGTGCTCAAGTGTCTGAACATCCTTCCTAAACTGAGACACCCAGAGCTGGACACAGCCCTCAATGTCCTTCCTAAACTGAGACACCCAGAGCTGGACACAGCCCTCAATGTCCTTCCTAAACTGAGACACCCAGAGCTGGACACAGCCCTCAGTGTCCTTCCTAAACTGAGACACCCAGAGCTGGACACAGCACTCCAGCCGTGGCCTCACCAGTGCCCAGTACAGGGGAGGAATGACCTCCCTGCTCCTGCACCATTCCCAATCCAGGCCAGGTGCCCTTGGCCTTCTTGGCCACCAGGGCACACTGCTGGCTCATGTTCAGCTGCTGTCACCAGTGTCCCCAGGTCCCTTTCTGTGTGGGCACCCTCCAGTCACACTGTCCCAAGCCTGTAGTGCTGCAGGGAGTTTTTGTGGCCAAAATGAAGGACTCATCACTTGGACTTATTAAACTTCATCTTGTTGGACTCTGCCCATCCATCCAACCCTTCCAGGTCTCTCTGCAGAGACCTTCTCCCTTCCAACAGATCAACACACACTCCCAGCTTAGTGTCATCTGCAAATTTACTAATGAAAGCCTCAATACCCTCATCCATGTTGTCAATAAAAATGTTGAACAGGGCTGGCCCCAGCACAGAGCCCTGAGGGACACCACTGGTGACTGTCCCCAGCTGGATGCAGCACCATTCCCCAGCACTCTCTGGGCCCAGCCATGCAGCCAGTTCCTAACCCAGCACAGAGTGCTCCTGTCCAGGCCCCAGGCTGCCAGCTTTTCCAGGAGTGTGCTGTGGGAGACAGTGTCAAAGGCCTTGCTGAAGTCCAAACAGACAACATCCACAGCCCTTCCTGCATCCACCAGGTGGGTCACCAGGTCATAAAAGGAGATCAGGGTGGTCAAGGATGACCTACTCTCCTAAACCTGTGCTGGCTGAGTGTGGTTATATTTCTGATACCCTGGCCATCCTCTAAGTGCTGTGTGATGACACTCAATATAAACTGCTCCATCACCTCACTGGGTACTGAGGTCAGGCTGACTGGCTTGTAATTACCAGGATCTTCCTTCCCACCCTTTTTGTGAATGGGTGTCACACAGGCCAGCTTCCAGTCCTCTGGAACCTCACCAATGAGCCAGGACTGCTGGTAAATGATGGAGAGCAGCTTCACAAGCTCATCTGCCAGCTCCCTCATCACCCTGGGATGGATCCCATCTGGGCACACAGATTTATGAATATCCAAGCATCTCAGCAGTTCTCTGACTGCCTCCTCCTGGATAACAGGGGGACCATTCTGCTCCCTGACACCGTCTACTAGCCCAGGAGGGCAGTTGTCCTGAGGACAAAAACTGAGGCAAAGAAGTAACTTCTCCTGAAGTTACTAAGTCCTCATGTCAGCATCTTTCCTCTTATGCACTTGGGATTCCTTGATCCCCTCCCTATAATTTTACCCTTGTTAACCTTACTGCTTATTTTCTACAGACATTTACACAGCTTTTTGTCAGGCCAGCAGCTTCACCAGCACCCTTAGCCGAGGTTATGCAGCAGGTGGGAAGCACAGTTGAGCCTTGAGTCCCTTGAGCATCAGCAGCCAAGCCCTGGAGGTGGGAAGGGTAACACAGGGGAAGGTTCTGTGCCCTCTGTGGCACTATGACACCTACCCATCTATTTTATACCTTGTTGGAAGATGTTTAGCCTCACACTCAAACACTTTAGGTCAAACTGTGTATGTACTGACTCCATGGCATCACAGCTGAGGTCTGAGGTTATTAGAAGGATAAAGAGCTGAAAATTTAATAGAAACTCAAAGTACCTGAGCAACTGAACAATGTTACAGGCCACAGCTCTGTGCAGACTCAGTGGAAGAAGGAATAAAAAGGGGATTTGTGTCTTAAGAGCACAGAGCATTCCTCAGCACATGTATCCATGCTTACCAATGCCTTCCCTGTGCAACAGTACTGATTGCAATGTGACTGTTCATGTGAGCAGGTCCTCTGGTGTTCCACTCATCACAGTCTGTTTCCTGAGGCACTGACATTTCATCCATGATCTTGAATCATAACATCTACTGATCAGCATGAAAAGCTCTTTATGCAGAAACACTGCCATTTCCATTCCCATCTAGGTGCTTCCTCCAGCCTTTGGAGAGCTGGGATATGCTGGTGACTGTGACAATGGTCTCCAGCTGGGGTTTGTAAGGAATCCATTGCCCAGGGAATGGAGTGCCTCGTGTCTGATCTTTCAGCCCTTAAACTGTTTAAGCTTTGCAAATAAGGGAACACTTAAAAGCTGTAGTTTGACAATAATGGAAGAAATTTACAAAAAGATTAAATAGCAAGCACATTGTTAAGATGACATTTAATGATGAAAATTTTCCTTGGGTTCTGCAGTGCTGCCACTTGCCTGTGATTCTCACTAATCAGTACCTGTAATGTCCTTAAAGGCTGTCATGTCCTGGAGAGTTTTAGATCTGTGCCTTTTCTGCTTTTATAGCTAATGATGATTACAGGACCCACCTCTGACAATTATTTTAGGCAATCTTTTTTCCCCAGCCACACCTTCTCCTCGTCTCTCCCTGTCTTGTGGTTTAACAGACCCTTACCTTGAATGACCAGCTCTAGGGGTGCTGTATGCTAAGGAGTTTGGGTCTATTTTATCTCCTTTGCATTAAGGTATTTTAATTAATGTTTCCATTGAATAGCCAAACTAGAGCACTGATAAAAAAAGCTTAAACAGTATTTTCAATTTACCAAGTCTTTTAAAGCACAGTATTAAAGCTTTACAAGTCATGTATTCAAGAAGTTATCAATCAGATAATAAACATATGTTTAGCTAGCCTGAAAATCAGTTCACTAGCAGCACCACAGGAGGAATAATCACAATCTCTCAGCATCATAGAAAGTGTTACCCTGATCTCTTGGTCTAAATGAATTATAGAACTGGAAAATATATTAGCTTGTTTGGTTAGTGCTTCTTCACCCCCACTGCAGCTTCATATCCCCAATGGAGAATGGTAACACTAATACTGCCCCAGTATTAAATAATGTAAATGCTGTACTATTAGTTTTCATCATTTCTAACTAAAGTGCAGCTGCCTGCAGGACCTGACACATTTCCCCAAAGCAGTATTTCAACAGAAACTCAAAGTTTCATTTCAACAGCCATAACAGATGCTGGTGCATCCCCTGGAGTTCAAATTTAAAACTTTCAAACCACAGCCTTAGCTGTTCAAGTGTTATAGTTTAAAATTTATTCTAAAACTTGTTTCATTGTTGAAAATTTATTTTATTTTAAACTCCCCACAATCCCCTGCAGCCAGCTGACAGGGTATAAATGACAGAATAGGCTTGGGGTTTTTTTTTCCAGCCAAATTTCCAGTGAGGGTATAGAGCAGCACAACCACACCACACAGAATGAGTAACCAAACAACTCTGAGAGACACAGCACAGGAATCCTTAGTCATTTTACATCCATGAGAAGTTCCCACTAGGCTCATTAAATTTTTTTTGCCTACGTTATGTTGGGCGTGCACAAAGTTTATGTGTTTGTGTGAGAGAGAAAGCAAACCAAACTGAGCTAAGCAGTCAGGAGGGGGTTCAGCTATTGCAGCCTGGCAAGCAACTGCAGCCCTTCAGCAGACAGGGAGCACAGTGGGTGGCTGCTGAGTATTAATTCCTACACTCCAACTCTCATGTGACACTCCTTTGTCTCACAGCATCATGAGGTGCTTTGCCAAACTAAGCATAATTGTTTCCACTCCCAGCAGAGCACCTGCAGAGAGAGATGACACTTTGCCTTTGGCAAAGGGGAGTAACACCCTGGCACATATGCCTGCCTCTCTCGATAGGCTGTTATGCCATCAACCTGAAAGTGTCAAAACAAAAGGGGTTTTTTTTGTTTTCCTGTCTAACCTGCTTTCTTCCCAAAGAACAAGCCTCATTTCAGAAACAGGCATCTCACAAAAGCTTTTCTGAGGTGCTTCCATAGCAATGTAAGGCTCTGTCACCTGCAGTGGCTGGACCCTGTATCAAAATGTGTACGTGGGTCTGAGCTTGAGGAGGTATTCCAGCAAAAATGCTCGCAGGTCTGCAGGTACAAGATCCAGATCCAGCCAGCAAAAGACTGGGGGGCAGCAGCAAAATTAAGGACATAGCATATATTTTGCAGCCTCCGGAAGGTGAAGATGAAATCTTAATGCTGGATGCAAAGACTGAAAAGTGAGTGAGAAAATAAGGCAGGGAAGTACTATGGCAAGGAGGTGGCTTTCATGGGGCTGTTTTGAACAAACTATAGGGAATTAAACATTTATAATATGTCCATTTATATCCTTTCAGAACTGCAATTTAAACAAATTATGAAAGAGACAATGTATAAGAGCTTCAGTGTACGAGTTCCTCTTCTGGTAAGCTTTTTGACTTTAAAATAGCTAAGTCTCCGTTTTCGAAAAATTCCAAGTTACAGTACAATAGAATTCCATTTTTATTAAAAATGAGGACTTTGTCACCTCCTGCCACTTCATCTATCTGTTCCCTGTTATGACAGCCCAGCTCTTCCATAGGTCCTTAACTCATATGGAGAGCTGCCTCTGACAGATGATCAGGCTGAAGATCTGGCAGAGATCCGGAAGCACAGGAGCTCACAACAGTTGTGGGTGACACAAACTGACAAGGTGGCAAATAACTATGAGGACTCTTTGGTATAGTGGCACACATATATAAAATACATAAATTCATACTTACATACAAATAATATAAATTAGGTTTTTGTATACACACAAAAACACATATGCATATTTGCTTAGCAACCTGGGTTGTTTGGAGAATTTGAACAATTTATGCAAAATTTGATTATGTGACTATTTAGTACATGGCCATAGTCATAAAAGGAAATCCTGAAAGTCAATGCCTACAAATGCATGGGCTGCAGTGTGGGTGGCAATGTGACAAGTACGAGTCTCCTGATTCTATTAGAAATGTGGCTAGAACTGTCAGGAAATTTGGACAATTTTTTTTCAAGCTATGTAGTGAATAGATGCACTTAAAAAAAAAAAAAAAAAGAAATCTGCTAATAAAAGCTAAGCAAGTCAACTTCCTGAAGGACAGTTCTGGTGCTCAGTGACAAGAGAAGGGACAATTAACACAAACTGGAGGTTCCCTCTGAACGTCAGGAAACACATTTTTAATATGAGGTTCACCCAGCACTGGCACAGAACTGACCAGGCGTTTTGTGCAGTCTTCCTCCTTGGAGATGTTCAGAAGCCACTTGTACAGAGTCCTGGGCCACAGGCTGCAGAAGGCTCTCCTTGAGCAGAGGTTTGGATCAGGTGTCTTGGGTTATGTGACCAAATAAATGTTTATTCTATTCCATCTGTTGCAACTGGTTGGGGAGGTGTTTTCTTTATCTCTTGTAACGCGGGGGGGAGGGGGTGGGTGTCTCCTGTTAATGGGCAGCTGTTAAAACCAGCTGGGGCAGTGTTCTTATCTCTTCCACAACCCATCCTCCCTCCAGGGGATATCTGCTGTTAATGGGCCATCCAGGCTCACTGCATGGCTGATACAATTACACCATCCCTTTGGGAGATGCTCCACCCAGGGGGAGGAGCCAAACTGTTCCTACCTAGATAAGAACTGAGAGGAAGGAACACCAGATATCCAGTGTTTCCATTGGATTCCCAGAGGAAGACTGGACCTGTTTTGCCACCACTGGACCCTTTTCTACAGGACCATCTCTACTGCAACAGAACCACATCTGCCACTCCAGGAGGGTTTACTTTGGACTGCTTCCAACACTCTGACTATATCTGACTATGTCAGGGTTTCTAGTATTTTTGTTTGTTTGCTTGGTTTTTTGTTTTTGTTTTTGTTTTTGTTTTTGTTTTTGTTTTTGTTTTTGTACTACTACATTTATATTCTTAATATTCTTAGTAAAGAACCATTATTCCTATTCCCAAATCTTTGCCTGAAAGCCTCTAATTGGAAATTTATAATAATTTGGAAAGGGGGGGGTGGTTTACATTCTCCATTCCAAGGCAAACTCCAGCTTTTCCCTGGCAGACACCCATCTTCCCAAACCAAGACACCAGGTAACTTCCAGAGATTCACCAACAACAGCCATGCTGTCATTCTGTAATTTTCAAGAGCAACCCGTGCCCAGAGGGGCTTAAGAATGTCACAGTTAGGTTTACAGCTGCTAATTCTCCCCCTCCCTCCTATCTGGGATGCCCTTGGTGAGGGCAGCCAAAACTATGGCCAGGGAATGTAGTGAAACTATGCAAGGTGAATTTACCTGGGCTTGACTTTATTGGCAACTAAGCAGCCAAAACAGGATTGATCATACCCTGCTTTTTCTTATAATCAGGGGACTTCACCTCCATTTAACCCTGCTGCAGGTCTCCCACGTGCAGGACAAACTCCATGAAGGCTGCAGAGTGACAGCCTACCAGTGCTTGCTAGAAATTCCATTTGTCAGCGTGTAAACACAAGATATTGAAAACAGAGTAGCACTATGGAGTAATGCTGCACCTCACCTTAAGCTCCCAGGCACTGTCCTCTCAAAGAGGCAGTTGAGAAAACTGTGGGGTTTGGGGATGAACTCTTAAGAGATGCTTATTAAACAGAACAGATTAAAAGCAGGTATTGTTCTTAGTCCAACTTTTATTATGTTTACACAATGCTAAGTCAGATGTGCTTATAATCACTTTCAAGAGCATTAACTTTTTTAACATTGTACTTGTGCTGATACACAAAATAAAATAATTTATTGAAATAAAAGGTCAGCTGAAAAATCATTGTCTCTTCCAAGTCTTCTCTGTTTGAGTTACAGGGTTATTCTCTTTACTGTAGGGATAATAAGGATTATATTTCACCAAAGGCTCCAGAATATTATCCATCTCATTCTTTTGTATCCCAAGAGAGGTTATTTCAGGTTTTGTGGATCCCTAAGGTAGAAGAAGGGAATCATATTTCCAAGCCCAAATGCTCTGTGTGTGCAAGCATGTTACGAATGAAACAGAACAAAGGCAGGCCAAACTGATACTACCCCACATGTCATTGGGGTGCCATCTTGCTGATTTTCTCCCAAAGCAAATCCCCAAACCCATAAACACAGAAGCAAATCAGATCTGTGTATTTGTGATTTCCTGTGAAGCTTAAATTTTTGAGGTACGTGCTGATAGATCTGATCTATCTCAGATCTCCACGAGCTTTCTGCTCCTGAAATGGGGCTGGATCACTCCAGAAACCACGTGTAGGTTGACTATTTGGTGGATGCTGGCATGTCCAAATCTCCAGGAGCACCTGATTCTTACCTGATGTGGGGTTCCCTCATAAAGGAGGTCGTTGTTGAGGGTGCAGAGACACAGTAGACATGCCAGCACCGTGTGTGCCACAGGACAAAGAAGTCATTGGAGCAGTGCCACGGCAATTTTGTGTCTTCAAATTTTGTAGGCTACAAGCTTACATTCCCCAAAAGTTTTGCCCAGCATTTTACAGTAAACTTAAAGGGCATACAATGTGATTTTGTCATTGTCTCATGCATAGATCCATATTGCACAGGCAGAGAATCCAGGTGTTTTGCAAACAGACCTTGGCTCCTTGCACCAGAAGAAGCCAAAGCCTGTCATCACCAAAACTTAGAAGTGACAGGGTAATTCAGGCTGGAAGGGACTCCAGGAGGTCACCAGGTTCAACCTCCTGCTCAAAGCAGGGCTACATTTCTTGAAAGCATAATGGACACCAAAGCCAGAGTTTAAATTACATTCTTCACAGAAAATTGATGCAGTGGCTAAACCTATCAGCCCTGCATTAGAAACAGATTAAGGTGACAGAGCTTGCCAGCTCACAGCCAGAAGATTCCCTTGGCATCAGCTACCAAGAAGAACCAACCATGAAGAGGCAGAGGTCTGGGCTTGGCCCAAGATCCCCACGCACTGCAGTGGGTGGAGTAATTTGTGACCCAGCTGTCCCTTTTCCCCTTGGTCTGAAGAGCAGTGATACATGATACACCTTCACAGGGTAGTTCCAGATCCAAAGCTGATCCAAACGAGTTTAAAGCTTGATATAAAACTAGTTTAGTGATTACTCAGAGAAAAAGCATGGGTGGAGGATCAAAGTAAGCTGCTGACTTGCTTATTTAAAAACAGCTCTTTTCTCTAATAAAAGTTAAATGGCTTTTAATTGAGAAACCTTACACACCTTATGTGATTCTTGAGCACCTAGTAAGGATACAGTAAGTAGGGAGAGCAGTCAGATCTGGAATAATATACTATGTTAGTTTCAAAGTACTTCTAGGATACAGTAATTTCCATTTCTATCATCAGGAGCTCAGATTATTGTTACTGAATTCCTTCTTAGACAGCTGAAAAGTTCTTTGCCATTGATGGAGAAAGAATATCTCCATATAAAAAGATACATATCAATATTTAATTCCAGATGGTTATTCAGAATTTTCGGGCCCATTTCTTTTTTCTTATTTACAAGTTCAGATTTATTTACACCTCTGATTGACACAAAAGAGGTATGCAACACAACCTCTGCATTTCAGTGATCAATCTCACTACAAAAGCATTTTCCAAGAAATGCCTAGACCATCCTGCTTTCCAATAATCTAGTAACAAGACTTACAGAGGCATGTGAAAAACTGAAAAGGAGGGAGGTAAAAAGCTGCAGTAGATGTAAAAGCTCATACCACACCTTGAAAGGATTGTATTCAAACTAATGTGTATGAGGGGAATAACAGTAATCATTATTTCTGTGAGCAGTTTCTAAATATAATGTAAGAACAATCTGCTCAGAGGAAAATGGGATGTTTGTCTTTTTCCTTACTCCTCACATTTTTCTTTGAAACTTCTGTCCTCTTGCTGTTACCTGTAAAAACATCCCTTTGGTGTTTTTTCTGACCTCCTACTCCTTTCAGGTTTTAATTTTACATCACTCTTAGTGAAGCTTGTAGCATGCTTTGATAGCCATCAGCACATATATGGGAGTCCATGAGTCCATAAATGTTAAAGAGTGAAAATCTGGCTGTCCAGTGCTTGGCAGAACATGGCAAGGATGTCCAGTTTATTTTAAATAGTCAGGAAGAGGCACTGCACCATCACACAGTTGTTTTCTTCCCTTCCCAAAATCCCAGTGTTTTCCCAGCCTAACCTGGACAGGAAAAAGTCCAGGAAAATTTTTTAAAGGCAAATCTCCAGCATGAAGAGGCAAGTTTGGTTTCTTTATAACAAGTGGGTAGAGACAAGGGAAATGGAACTGAAACTGTTTTGAAGTGATGGCAACCTCAGCTGCTGCAATGGGATGCAGAGACATGTGATATACTGTGATTATTGGAGTTTAGAGGCTTCATTTTCAGACTACAACATTTTTCACTCCTTTTGGAAACAGTATTGCATTACAGGTGTTATAACTTTTCTTCAGAATCAGACTGGCCCGGGAACTGTAAATCTAAATCATGGCTGCCCTCAGGAAACCTGCCAGCCTGTAAACACAATGAAATGAGTGAGATGAAAGTATCTGAGTGAGAAAATTAATTTTAGGCATTCCACTGAAGTCTATTTAGTTTTTACAGTCTGGCCTGGCATCTACAAGTAACAGCTGGGGAGGACATATTAATTCCCAGTGACTAATGCTGGGAAGATTACCTTAAGCTTGAAATCTTTACATAGGGGTCCAAGAGGGAAGAGAAAACTTATTCCCTTGAATTTCTCTTATTTTTTTCCATGCTGGAAAGTCATGGTATTCTACCATAAATATCAAGTTTTCCTACTTCTGAAGCTTATTTGTTCAAACTGATGAAGTTTCTGATTAGGAATTTATGTAGAAAAGCATTTCAAAGTGCAGGCTGACCACAAGAGTAACTTGTCAGGACATGGCATGTTTTCCAGCATGTTTCCTTCTTTGGCATACTTGTGTGCTTTCAGAGGGCTTCCCCATTCTTAAGGAGGTCTCTTTTCTCAGAGGATTTTGCTCACAGCTCCTGCCTAGCAAGGGCAGGTGAATACAAGCCAACAATGTGGGAACAATTCAAAATCCTTTTTTTCATGTTCCTCTCTCTGTACATGAGCAGGGATTCCATTTAAGATGCAAAACCCTCTCAAGACACAAAATGCTGTAATTCATCAACCTGTTTATACCCACCTCTACCCCATCATTTTTCATTTTCACACACTGTTATTTATCATCTGGGCACAACGAGTGAAGCCAAAACACTGCAAGAACATTTCCTGTCCAGACTGTAAGAGAGTATGAGTCTCATGTTAGCTCATTCTCATAACTTCCAGAGCACTTGCCCAGACTTTGGAGAGTGGGAGAGTATCCAAGGAACACCTATTGCTAGCTATCCCATTTGTCACCTGGGTTCTTCTAACATCCTTCAGACCATATTTATATCTCTGATACAAGCTTTTTTTTCTCCTTACTTCTTATTCTTCATAAAACCCTCCTGGATACTTTCCAGGGACTATTTGTTTTCAGCTCCTTAATAAGGCTCTGTGTGAAGAAGCCCATGTGGTTTTGCAAATAAGGAGATACTGGGCAACTGCAAAAGCAAGAAGACCCCACTGTGATTCCTTATCCCCAGCTACCAGAACTTTCCATTCACTGCCAACCTGTCTTTAACATTCCAAGTAATGTTTTTATACATCTGCCATCAGTTAAAAGGGAGGATCCTATGACAAGGAAAAGGAAGGTATTTGCTGTGGAAAAGCAAATGGGAAAGGAAAGGAAAAGGGAGTGTGAAAAACGTCCAAATTGGCACTATTTACTGATAGAGACTGGGAATGGTGGGAAGGGGAGGATCACACATAAGAACTAGAAGGAAATAGAAGGAACCAGAAGGTGTCAGAACTTGCATACTTGATTCAGGCTGCCCGAGCTTTTTCACCAGGTTGAACAGAAGGACGTAGATCTTAAAATCCTGAGCCTATGGTGGGCAATTTCCAAGCCTTCTCCATTTGGGAGTTGTTCTGGTCCTGACACTGGTGCAGAAAGGAATCCCTTTCTGACCATCTGGGAATTTACTGAGTTTGTATACCCAGCTGTCTCTTGAGTAATGAATTCTTGTGAAGTGGTCTCTGTGTGTCATGGGAGATAAAAGGCTCCTACAAGGTAGAAGCTTTTCCTACAAGGTCAACAGCTGGCAGCTGGTATAAACCAGGCAAATGTCCAAAGGGTCTTTCAACATCCATTTCCTTTGAATCAGTTTTTCTGAAGAGAGATGGTGGAACTCAGATACCATCCCCGCCCCCATCTCTCCTGTAAAAAATCTACCTCCCACTTTCTGTCCTAGTATCCACATTCTTAGGTGTGGAAATATGTTTGCTGTGCAGGAAAACTAACTTGGGGTGTTCAATACTCATTGATGTTTTGACCTCGGAGCAACAATTAATTTCAAATAAAGAATCCTAACTACATAAATAATTATGCATTCCACCAAATGTCACAAGCCTCCAAAGTCTGTGAGACAATTACATTAAAAAAATAAGAATTACATGTTTATGCATACAGACTTACAAGCACATGATATTGAAATACTTAGTGTATTCAAAAACTGATGATGTTTTAAGTGTGTGTATAAAAACATGCATAGGCATATTACATGTAGTAGTAATAATATGATATATACATAACAGGCTACAGAAATAAAGGAGCAGCAAAATGTTCTACTTAGAGATTACAGAGCAGCAAGAGCAACTCTCTCCAGCCACTCTATATGTGACTTTGTGAGAGAAGTGAATCTGATTAGTTCAAAAAAAGGTGTGATTCGTGATCATATTATAAATGGTTACAATTAAACTGTTAAAACATTATGGAAAATGTATTTCATCAAATTACTGTCTAGAACTTAACATGTGCTTTCATGAAAGTGTCTCTACTTCAAGAATATTTCTGTTGTTAATGGGTCTAAAATAGCTTTTGAACACTTTAAAGAAGTTTTTTAAACACTTCATCTACATAGGTGTATTACAGGTGAAAACTTTGGAATTCTGAATTACATTTTGCAAGTTTCTAACTAATTTTTTGTCACCCTGAAATGGACTGAACATCCCATGACAAAGTCACTCCTGTGACTGGATCCATGTCTCATCATGCAGCCCTGCAGTGGTAACTGATGTTTCAGCTTTTGTGGTTTAGACCCAAATCCTCAGCTTTATTTCAACACATACCCCCTGCACGGCACCATGAGGAACTGTGTGAAAGATTTCACAGCCTGAGCTTGTTTTCATCCCAGCAGTACAGTTCAGACAACATGCACTGTATTTTTTACATCAGTCTCCTGGATATGGTAATGAACACCAAGCACTGAGATTATGCAGAGGCAAGACAAGCCAAGTCAGTATCCCACTTGTTTTGAAATGTTTTTGCTATGTATCATTTTATGTCTTCATAACAGCCTATAAGACAAGTTTGCTAAATTAATCTGCAGCAAAAAACGAATAAAAGAAAACTAATAACATGTTCAATTAGTATCTATAGCAAATGTCAACTTTTATAGATAAAGAAGAGGGAGAAGCTACCACACTTTAAGTTAAATGCTCACTTCCTACCACAAGGATTCTTAAACTCTTTGAAGAACTAAGCCAAAATAATGAAGCCACTGCTGCAAAGCCCAAGCTCAACATTTATGTCTGTTCCCTAGGACAAATACTTCACATGTAAAAAAAAACCAGAAAAGAATATGTTTCAAACCAGCTCACTGCACTGTGCTAGCAAATATTCTGTAAAGCTGTGTTCTCTGGAACACAGTCTCAATTTGGACTTGTGTGTCACTTGGGGCTCTCTCACAGATAAAAGGTTCCTCTTCCTGTTCTTTGTTTCACGTCTCTGATTTCTAGATAATTGAAACAGGAGAAGAGGAGTGTACTTAGGAGTGATACTTTCTAAGCTGTTCTTGGCTGGCATCCCTAATGCAAGGCTTGCCATTCTGATTTTTTTAAAAAACATGTGACAAGCTGTTGGACTGATTTAAAAAAAAAAAAAAGCTGAGAGGGAAAGGGAAAGGGAAAGGGAAAGGGAAAGGGAAAGGGAAAGGGAAAGGGAAAGGCGTTGGGCCGAAATTGGTAATAG
>JANPWX010019792.1:473082-542951 GCA_024734555.1 Trochalopteron elliotii
ATACATTCAGCACGACGGATGTTCGCGCTCCCGCCCCACTCCCCGAGGCGGGTGCGCTCCCCGGAGCGGCCACAAGATGTCGCTGCGCCCCGCGCCGCTCCCGCCCCGCGCCCGGCCGGAGCTCGCCCGCGCTCCTCGGGGCAATCCTGCGGGAATATCCATCCATCCTGCTGAATATCCATCGCGCCGAGCATCCATCGTGCTGAACATCCGTCGTGCTGAATGTATCCGTCGTGCTGGTCCACCGCACGGGTGTCGGAACGCCGCCTCTGCTGCTCGGATCCCGGGTAAAAAAACAGGGCGTCAGTCTGTTCTCCACTGAGCTGCAGGACAGCTACGAGGGCTGCATGTAGGACGCTTCTTTTTGGATCAGTTTTAGCGTTTTCCAATTGTGTCAGCACGTACAAGTCCACTGGAAATAGGCTTGCTTCTTTTACTCTTGAAGTCTCTGAGAAAAAAAAATAGATTCCCACCGAATCTTGCAGATCGCAAGTTGAAAGTCACTGAAACAGAAAGCTACAAGGGCTGCATATAAAAAAACTCTTTTTGTATCAGCTTTAGCGTTTTCCAGTTGTGTCAGCACGTACAATTCCACTGGAAGTAGGATTGCTTCTTCTACCCCTGAAGTCTCTGAGAAAAATGGAATCCCACCAAATCTTGCAGATTGCAAGTGAAATTCACAAAGACAGAAAGAGCTACAAGGACTGCATGTAGAACACCTCTTTCTGGATCAGTTTTAGAGTTTTCCAGTTAACTTGTGTCAGCACATAAGTGTCCACTGGAAATAGAATTGCTTCTTCTACCCCTGAAGTCTCTGAGAAAAATGGATTCCCAGCAAAGCTTCCAGATGGCAAGCTGAAATTCACCAAGACAGAAAGAGCAAAGGGACGTCCTGTGAACAAGTATCCTCTTCTACACAGGAATTATCCTGTCATCCTCATGTTCAATTGGCAAAGGAGACTGAGGCATTGAGTCTCCTTTCATCTCTAGGTGTAAAGCAGGCCCAATTCTACCAGTGTCACTGTGGTTGTGTGAGTACAGACTTGGGGTTAGATCAAAATTGAACTCCACACAGTCTGTCTTGCAAGCCAGTCATGACAGCATTTTTTAAAATATTGGTGAGCTCAGGTAAAAAATAACTGGCCTCACTTTGGGGGTGCAATCATTGCTGAATGACAAGAATAACAAAAAGGGTCTGAGTTTGCTGCATTTACAATGGCTTTTCTGTTGTGTAAAGCTCTTGGTTTAACTCTGGCGGTGTGGCATAAAGAGAAATGCTTGAAAGACCACACCTTTTAGTGGAGCACTTGTGTTTTATCCTCTCTGTCAGAGTTAGATGGATCCTCAGTTTCCACTTCCAGCTGCAGAAATGCAGCTAAAGTCAATGTAAATTACTTTCATCTCTCAAGTGGAAGATGAAGCTCCCAAATATTACACATCTGCACAATTTTCTACCCAGATTTGAAGGTTTTCTCTATACTAAGTGTCCATCAAAGCTGTCTATCTTGCTAGTGACCAACAGTCTTCTTAAGACAACAGGCTTGATTTTGGAAGGTGCCCTTTTTCATTACACATATCCTATTGCTCATTATAGTGATTTCCGTCCATCCTTACTGTGAAACTGTTAACAAAGTAATTTTAAACTCCATTAATCTCCTTCTCTGCTGAAATAACCACTCTATCACCACAGAGAGTTCAGTTCAGATTAGGCTTGATTCTTCAAAGCCAAATGGGGAATTTTTAGCATAAAGTTTAAAGCTCAAAATCTTTGGGCTCCTATAAGAGGTGGCAGGAGCACTGTGCCACAGTGGGCACAGAGTTGCTTGGCTCAGGTGTTCTGAGCTTCCAGCTTCCAGACCTGGCCTGTATTTTGTTATTGCTGCTCTAATCATACTCTAATGTGCAATGGACACATGCCCTCAGTTACCTGAGGGTTTTGGTTGCCTTATTTTCCCAGTGCCTCAACAGCTTTCAAGCCTGTTTCTAGCAGGCTGCCTTGCTCCAGCTTGCATTGGTTGCTTTCTCTCAGTTTTGTGGAGATGAGGAAGAGGAGATACATGTAAAGATTCACACTCAGCCTGGCACATGGCCTTGGGCAGACCCAGCTAGCTCCTGCCCTGCACTGAGAATCCAGCAGATGTTCACAGATCCTGCACAAGGCTTGTCTGTGTGACACATTTCCCACAGCACTGAGATAAAATGTCTCAGCTGTGCCCAGACTTTCTGCACGAGTGAGGACTAGGCTTGTCTTTGATGGAGTTTTATGTGCTGTACATACTGTACATTTTTTTTTGTAAGAAAGATATTTCAGGGTCTTGCTTTAATAACAGATTGTGGGTATTCGTGAATATTGTAGAGTGTGTTTTCAAGGCATTTCCGTTTTAAATAACTCTCTATGCAGTTGAGCCCAAAAGCATGAAATAGAATTAACACCAATATTAACTGCAGGATTTATTTCATTAGGGCTGGCTTTTGAATGCTAATGTTACCTGACCTGTAAGCAGCTGTTACAAGTAAATGTAAATCAAAACCAGGAAACTAAATTATTTTGTAAAGTAAGACCAAACTTTTTCTTCTTTCAGTATATAAAACATTTTTCCCTTCCTTTGAATAGTTCGGTTGTATTACTGTTACACAGTTATGGCTACATTTCTCCTTTCATTCTTTTGTTTTCCTCTTGCTGGTTCTGCTTTATTAGTGAGATAATTTTATTCCCACAACTAAGTGTATTTGTGTATTGATGACAATGGCATGGTAAAGAGACTAAGCTGTGCTGAAGTAGATGAGGCCTGTTACACCCATTCTGATTTATCTGGCTCCTTTGCTAATTTGCCAGCCTGAAATCTTTGGCACAATTTCAGACCATGTCTCTGGCAGCATCAGGCCCTTTTTTTGTTGTTGTTTCTTTTTGGTGTCTGTCTGTGTCAATGTAGTCAAAGGCTTTTGCACTGTTTCCATTACAGATGATGTGACTAAAACTCAAAGTGCCACAATGTACATTCTGTATCTTAAATCCCACTTTTTTTTTTCTTTTTTTTTTTTTTCCTTTTTTCCCCTCCAGCTGTAAAAAAAGGAAGCAAAGCAACCTGAGGAGGGAAGGTATTTTGTGCTGCTTTCTTGAGCTGCATACACACCTATCACACATTCCCACAGAGCTTGGAGCTACTTTGGAACACCAGAATTTGAATGCAGCAGTAGTTTATGGCTCATGTCCTCTACTGAAGCTGCTTGTGTAAGTGGAGTTGCTCAGAGTTGTCTGTCCACTGTGGAAGCTCTGATTTTTTCTCCACTTGGTAGCAATTGCCACGTGTAAAGCTAATGGAAAAGGATTTCCTTCTTTTGCCTTCATAAACAAAACAAAACAAAAAAAAAATGATCTGCAAAGATCGTGATGAACTTGTGTTTGTACTGTTGGCACAAATCTGTAATTGTGTTATCCTGAGAAATTCCTCATGGCATAATATGCCAAGAAATTATTCACATGACCTCTGTTCCCAATCAGGAGAAATATGCTTTTAATGACTGTATTGTACCTGATAAAAATATTTCTAGGTTTGTCTTGGAAAATCCTTAATGCATGAAAATGTTTCACAATACAGTCTCTTTAGCCTACTAAAGGAATTAAATTAGTAAGGCTGCAGATAGACCTCATGGAGAAAGATCAGAGAAAACTCAGACTCTGTCAAGGAAGCTCATCAGTCCAACACTGTTTTTAAAAGGAATTTGGAGTCCTCCTGGAGACACAGGGCCTCAAAGAACACTGAGAATCTGGCCTGAGAAGTTCACATTCATTCCTGCTGGGCTTTGTGTGGAAAAAACACCAGTATCATTTGTCAGTGCTCACTTACATTTTTAGGGTTATGTTTGACCAGGAAAGGATGAAAACTTTCCTTTAAAAAAACCCAAAAATAAGTAATATTTCCTCACTGAACTGTTTTTGATCTTTGGCAAGTGCTTGATAGGCCGTACAAAAGCTACACAACAGAATGTCATTAATTTTATCACGAAACTCAGTTTAAATTGCTTTTGAAAAATGATATGCATAGACTACAAGTAATAAAGAGCCAAAGTATCACATCAAACTCAGATTCAATTATTTTTAATAATTAATAAATTCTTAAAAATAATTTAAGCAGTACTATACCTATTCCTGTGAGTGAAAAATGTATCCTTCAGGTGATTCTTAGGTGTATGATGGCTGTAGGCAAATAAAAAATTTTTACTGGAAGTAGATTTTTAGTGCTTTCTTTTAGTGCTGTTTTCTCCTCCCCTTTTTCTACCTTCAGTGATTATTGAAACCTGAGGATTGAACATTCTTATATGTCTTGCTCCTTTTTTATATTCACATGGATAAGCACAAACAGCCATTACCATGGTATGTTGTACTGTCATAACGTAGGTACTACCATGAAACTTCCAATACAAATTAATTAACATAAAGGATTTGGTAACAGAATGATTCATTTTTGAGAGATTCCTGACAGCTATTGATTATTTGGCTCCAGTTCAAACAAGTACTTAAGAACATGCTTTGTCAGGGTCACTTTCACTCTTGCAGTTAATTGGGATTACAATTTATCTTTCATTAAAGCAAAGCACTTAAGGAAAGAAATCTCCTTAAAGCATTTGAGAAGAGAAACAGTTTAAATCTCTTTTGACATAAATACTTCCTCAGGAAATGCGTCAGACAGGTTTATAAAAAGATCAAGACCAAAAACTGGCTCTTCAGTACAATCGCCATGTGGGCTTAATGGGAAAAAAGGAGCCCAAATAAAACTGCCAGATGCAAAGCTGCTTCATCAGCTCACTCAATTTCTAATTTAGAGGGTTATTGCTTCTAATTTAGAGGGCTATTGTAGAACTAGGAAAACAGCCATGGAAAGTCAAACAAGGAAAATTTTGTTTCCTAAGGATGCTGTGGGAATGACAAGGGAAGGCAGAGTCATTTTGGTTTTTAGTTTACTGTGGCCTAAAGGTGATATTTTCCCTAAATAATTCCCCTTACCTGCAGGGAGAATATAATCTTCCAAAATTGGAAAAACAATACAGGACAACATGCCAAGCCCTTCACACAAATTTTCACCCTCGAGAAGTAGAAGGTGGCAGATCCAGAGGCCAAAGCCAAGGATGAGTCAGCTCTGGTGGGTCAAGCCATGACCACCTAAGCACACATTTTGTTTCAGAGGTCAATGTGGAACTTGACATTTCTGGTACTAGCTAGTGCAAGCCTTGCTGGCTACAAGAAGCTTCACTCCAAGGTTTTCTTTCTGACAGTTTGCAATTTTGGGGTGAAACAGGGTTCAAACAGTTCCTCAGGTGGTTGACGCTGTTGAAGGCACTGCTGGAAACAGATTCATAATATATACACACCACAAATACATTTGGCATGTCTGAATTTAGGGAGAGAGGAAGTATTGGTTAGAGGTGCCTGAGTGGCAGTGCACTGACTGTTTTGTGGTACTAAATCCTGCTGTAATTCCAGACTTCATTCTCAACACAGACACAAGTAGTCTAAAGAAAGTCCCTTTGTACTTCATTTCCTGATGGCATTTTTATTCATTATCTCTGTCAGACCACTGCCTGTGTGTCTTCTTCCAAACAGTAGCAGTCATTTGTTCAGTAGACTTGCTGCCATCAATATATCTCAGCTGAGGCTTGTTCTGCTGGTTTTGCCTTTGAAGTTTTGTGGCTGAAGGTAGTTTAGTCCATGTCTTTGGATGGGAGGAGAACAGCAGAAGAGTCTTCATCTCAAAGAGTGTGTCTACTGAAAAACTCAGTGCAAGATGAGTGGAAATGAGTAGTAGGGGAGCCTGCAGAATAGGTGACTCAGTGAAAATATATCATTCTCTCTTCCTACTTCTCATCACTTTTAGACTAGCCATCTAAATAAGCTCTGCTATATATATATGTCCTTTTATTGTTATTTTTATTGAGAGATACATATATATGTATACAAAAATTATAAACATTACAGTTTTACAGTTTTAAAAATGTGTGTACATAAAACCAACCCCTGTTTGGCGGCAGGAACAAAAGAGATGTGCATTAACCCTCTGGATCGAGAGGACTTTGGGAAATGGGCTGCCTGCTTGTGAAGGACAGGTGAAAGTAGCAGGGGTTCAAAAAGAATGTGAGGGAGAAAAGACAGGGATGCAAGGGACAGGAAACAGGAGACCAGAAAGAGGGGACTCCAGGCTGAAAGCAGCCTTCACACTTAATTTACAGGATCTGCTTCAGGGGGAACAGAAAGACATACCCCCCCCTCCTCCCCCAACCCTTTGCAACTGCAACATCAGAAACTCCAGTACACAGAAAGGATGTAAACCAGCAAAATCTGATGTTTTAAACATTTGCCATTACAAAAAAAAAAAAAAAAAAAAAAAAAAAAAAAAAAAAAAAAAAGGTTAAAAGGCTTTCTGAAAATGACACCGTATGCAAGGCAATGGGGAGATCAGACAATGTCTGTCCAGAGCCCAGATCTTTGTCTGGCATTTCTCTGTGGTACCATAGTGCAGCCAGAAATTACCTGTAATAACAGGCTTTGAAGCAATAAGTATTTCATTCCTTGGGGGAAGCAGCTCTGAATCTCTGTGAGTCCAGCACAGAAAGTAGATCTTTTTCCAGGCCTCCCAGCCACAGTCAGAACACAGTGTATCCATCCCAAAGTGAGACTTTGTTTTTTGGATTGTTTCTCAGAATCTGCTTGGAACAGACCTTTTCTAATTTTTTTTTACCCTATTTTTCAGTAACAACATCTAATCAGCACATGAAAAAGGCAAGTAAAACTATTTTTTTTTGCCTCTTTTTCAGTAGTAATGTCTAATCAACACATAAAGAAGGCAAGTAAAACTGTCTATTGCATACAAATCAATCACCTCTACAGATCCAAAGACCACAAGGTATTTTTTAATTTGGGGTGCTGCCTTACAAAACAAATCCCAAAATGCTAATGCATCAGAAATCATGTCAGACACATCATGTTGTCGTGGGAGCCATTGTTAGCAAGTTGAAATCATGTATCACTTTTCGGTTTAAAAGTGGGGAGTATCAAGTGAACAGCCAGAAACAAAACTTGTCCGTTTTGCCCAGAAAGTCATTGTTCTTTGCTCACTAAATAAAACTGGGTGATTAGCTTTCAAAGGGATGGGCTCCCATGGTATTAAAAAAATCAAGTACTATCTAGTTCCTTCAATGCTGTAAAATCACTATACAGACTGAAAAGAGGAGTCTGCTGTAACTTTCTTCTCTCACAGGATAATAATATGTTTTCTAACTTCAAGGACTAGGAATGTGAAGGAACTTTAGCTGTTTCTTTCTCAAGTGTGTGCCTCAGTGCAGAATGTCAGCTTTAGTGGTTTTGTGACCTCTCGTTGCTTTTATCAAGCAAGATGTTGATGGTTCTGTGGACTACTTGTGTTCAGCAACAGTTCCTACAGTCAGGTGGTGGGAAGGTTTATAAGCAGCATTTTGATCAGAAATAATAGCTCTGCTTTTCAAGGCAGAACCTGAGCAGATAAGGTACCTCTTACATTGTTTCATTTATCACGTCCTTCAAAAGATCTTTTTCAACATTGCTTAGAAGTAAAATTTCACAATTAACTGTATGTAAATTGATATATTTATCAATTATATACTTATACTCTGAAAAGGCATGTATATATATTGCATAATGCACAGCACATTAGAAGACACCAACAGTGGCAAGGATCCTGTAAAAAGCAACGTTTTCTCCAGCAGTTTAGAAACAACAGCTTCTAAAACTAGCACTAATTCTGTTGCCTAGTAAAAACACATCAGGAAAACTTTTTATCAGCTCCACCACATCATTTGTTTCAGACTTGCAGAAGTTCATAACTCCATTGTTTAGTAGTGGAGCAGCACATCCTTTTTGTACGGGGAAGAGAAGGCTTAGAGGGAATTGGTAGCTAGGAAGGACCTAATGTGGAGGTGCAGGTGATGGATCAAACTCCCTCAGTTGCTCCTCAGAGGGCTTACACTATAGGCTCATACCTCTTTTTTACATTCAGCAAAGAGATGTATCTTCTGGCTCAAAAGCAAGAATACAAAATCAGAAATAAATAATTTTTAGAATGAACAGACACTGATTGATACAGCAGTGGCAAAATTTATCATAGTTCAGCAACAGCAGAGGGGAAAAAAAAAAGGAATCTGATAACCTGCAAGTTCTGTCTGTTTGCAGACCTGAGGGTGAGCAAGAAGTTGCTGCTTTTATCTCTGGTTAATAGGTTTACAAGTGCCACAGGTATCTCCAAGTTTATATCATATTGTCAAATCTCTAGATCTCTGTGATTAAAAGGGCAGCTTTGTATACAGTCCAAAAATATTACTTCTAAGTTGAGATTGTGCAAGAGGCACAGGAAGATGTTCTGTGGTTCTTGTCATGCCTGATATCAAGCCAAGGTCTGTTGATGCCTTCCTAGTCAAAAAATACTCCTCCATGCTGTGTTACTATGGTAATTTTTGGACCAAGGGGATAGCACACAAACTCAAAACAACCTTTGCAAGTTCTCCCAGAAATACTAAAATGTAGTAAGGATCTAAACATAACTGTTCAGAGCTAAGAGATTAACAAATTAATCACCTTCTCATCAGCTGTGATGGGTAACTCCAGTCATTTACCTTTGTGAAAACTCCAAATCCCAAAGGCTCCTGTGAAGCAAATTAATTCAGGTACAGTTGTGCAGGGGAATGCAGCTCATATTCCCATAACAGCCTTGGAAATTCCATTATGTTTATAGTCACTGGAATAGTTTCCTAAATTCACTTCTGAACTATAGTTCAATCTGTTTGTTTATTTGATGTCTGGACGAGGGCTTTGATATAAGTATTTGTTTTATTTAGCACCTGCACTGAAACATTAGTTATGTTGCACTGAAGTGTTCCACATGTTTCTCTTATCTCAGACTAGTTAAGCAAGAGCATTCACACATTTCCTTAATCCCAGGTGTCATAAATCCTTTACAAGATTTCTGTTTCATTGTTCTTCTCTCAGGGGCTTAGCAAAAACAGTCAGCATGCACAATCCTTCTTTCCCAAGAGTCCACATGGCTTACAATAAACCTCATTTTTGTCTTGTTCTGGAAGGTTTAGTAGTGTTGCAGGTTATAAAGTCAGGGAGATGTGGTAGAGAAGAGTGAAGTGTTCTCCCAAATGGGAGCAAGGACTGACAGCAATCTCTTTCCTGAGAGCCCCTGCTGCAGTGTTATTGCACACAGAAGTAACTTTCTACATTTTTGAAGGCTGGAACTCACTGCATCAGTTGAAACTGTTGTCACAGCAAAAAATTTAAATAGTTTCATACCAACAGCTAACACTAATAAAACAGCATTTCTTTAACAAAATAAAAACTCTGGCCAAAGTTCTTTATTTCTTAACTGTGACTGTGTGCATTTAGAGAGCTCCACCTGCTTACCATGTCTACAATATTCCTTTTACTGGGTTTTAACAGTGAAAACATGACAACAGAAAAATGTAAAAGTGACTAGTCAGCAAGACTTTATTCAGTACCTTACTTCTATGTGTGAGTAAATATATTTAGAAGAAATTCCACCAGTAAGAGGATTGTTCTGGTGTCCTCTCATTTACTGACTGAGAAAGCAGCTTTTCAGTGTTCCACTCTGCCATAAATTCCTGTCATAGTTTTTGGGTACTTTTCTTCATTGTTATTCTTGTAAATTTTTAAGGCTGAGACACATAGGCATGTCCAGTAAAAAAATAACCTATATTTTTTTTCACCAAGATTTGCTTGTTAGGAGCACTCATACATCACTAGAAGGCATGGGCTGTTCTTCAAGGTTTCCCAAAAGTTGCTATCACTTTTTCCCTCTTGATCTGGAAAAAATCTTTAACCTAAAAATATGCTAATAAAGTGAGACTTTATGTAGTAATTTCATTATAGTCAAGCACTTGATTTGCTGGTCTAGGCAGACACTCAGCCATGCTCAGGCTCATATAGACTGGTCATTTTAATAATTTTATGGATCAAATAGTTTTACCTTTGTAAACTACATTAGTACAAGAACTCATACCAGTTAAAGACACTCCATTCAGAAAATGCTTCTGTGAAGATGTTAAAAAAAGGCAAAATCTCATCTTCCTTCAAGAGTTTTGACCTCTTACTGCTACTCTGCACTTGCTGGTCATGCCTTGCTCTGTGCCTGTGTCTGTCTGAGCATTTAGAAATTCAGCTTACTTCACATTTAAAGTTTTGATGAAGTATCTCCTATGGGTCATCTTATAACAGCCTTTTTCCCCCCCTTTTTGCTTAATGCAGCAAATAAACTAACTCCAAACCATACCTGCTTCCAAACCAGTGGTGCCAACACTTGGCAGTAAAATAAAAGGCAGCTGTTCAATTTCTAAAGCTGACACATTGATGCTAAGTCGTTGGCTAAGTGGAAAGGAAAATTTTGTAATTCCTTGAATAGTTCTACTAAATACAGACACTTTAATAGTTAAAACCAACAGTTTTTCAAGTCTTCTGTGGCCATCAGTGACCGATATATAAAATATCTTCAGTATAAATATCAGGAAGGGCAGGTGTGTCCTGTTGGTCTCCTTGTCTTATGAACAGCAATAGTTGCCTTAAAGGGAAGTTAACTAAAGCAGTCAATAGTGTAGCATCAGTGCAGACCTGTAGTGATACTCAAGCAACAGTTATTCTGGTATTTTACAGTGGGATGGGGAAAAGTACCTGATCCATGCACAAAGATTCTACAGAAATAATACAGCACAACATACAATGTAAAGCAAATAATTTTAGACAATAACTATTTTTGTGCCGATTTCCACCTAAACCATCCCAGTATATAACCTTTTCTGCTATGTAAAGATTTACAGTGTCCACTTATGCCACCTGATTCCTTCAACTATGACTTCTTGCACCCAAGGCTGATGCAAGATGGCTCTGAGAGAAGTGGAGAATTTTTGAGTCTTCCTTGAGACACTTGAGTTTACTCTCCTGGTTTTTCCACTACTTTTGAGGCAAGGAAATTCAACAGATAGGATCACCTAATTAATGCTTAAGTTCCCCTGCTTGTTATTCTTTTTCTGTAGAGCGGACTGGTCTACTGAGAGTTGACTTCTCTCATCCCTATGCTGGCATTGCTGGGAAAGCATTTACAGATACAAAGAACACAGGGTTAGCCCCCTGTCCTGTCTTTTTAGTTTTTTAGTTTGACATTGACAGTGGGGAGCTGACAGATAATGCAGAACAGTAATTCTCTCAAAGTAGATGTGCAGATAACAGCAGAAGGGTGGAGGCTGGGACACACCCTTCATTTTTTTCCCCCTACATTGTATATAGTTAAAAATAACTAATATTTGCAATGCAGACTGGGAGTTTAAAAGGTATTTGTCATAATAAACACAGACATGGCAGGACTTTTTCACCCTTTTGCTCTGCCTGCAGGAACTTGCATGGGATTTGCTGGTGATGGAGGTTTTTTTCTTCCTTTAAACTTCAAAATAGAGGCAAATACCCCTGTGTCACTTGGTCTATTTAACTGTTTCAGAGCTTCACTGCACATT
The DNA here is from genome assembly GCA_024734555.1 of Trochalopteron elliotii. Classification (NCBI taxonomy): domain Eukaryota; kingdom Metazoa; phylum Chordata; class Aves; order Passeriformes; family Leiothrichidae; genus Trochalopteron; species Trochalopteron elliotii. The sequence continues at coordinate 484,633 of JANPWX010019792.1, forward strand.
GAGGGTATGGAAGAGAGATTTCTGCTGTATGGGGTCTTAGGCAAAACCTGAGTTTAGGAAGTCTGGAAGGTATGTTTGCCAGTGAATGGTTGCCACAGGCAACCAGAAAGGAAGAAAAATTTTGGTCCATGAGCTTGCTGTTCAGTTTTGACACTTTTAAAAGCATAACCTTGGTATTCAGTCTGTGACAGCAGTGCTGAAGTTTAAAGCAATCTGCCCTTGCTGATCAGTGTAGCATGAATGTATTTCTCAGTTAGCACCAGCTTCCAGAGGGTCTTCTTCCAGTACCTGTCCCCTTGGGTGAATCCTTTTGCCTCAGTGATGCTTACAAGGTATGGGGAATATCTGAGTGTTTAAGAATCACTTGTGCTCTTCTTTAGCTACCACCTTCTGCTTCTCCCTCTGGCATATTTCCAGTGGTTTCTACAAGGATCTTCCTTTCCTGAGCTGCATGTGTTCTCATGATTTCATCACAGATGTTCTGATCTTCAAAACAGAAGTAGCCATTTTCTGATGATGTTAGAAAGACACACAGGGAAAAGGAGAATGAAGTAATGGCAACTGTGATGTGCCAGAGAGATTTCCCTTCTACTCCTTGGGAGCAGTCTCACCTTAGAATTTTCCTCTCATGGTTACTATTGCACTACGTGTTATTTTGCTCATAAAGTCACCCTCCCCATAAAACCAAGATTTAATTCTCAATTAAGTTCTCAATTTAATGGAACTCCACAAAGTGCAGGTCTGTTCTGTACAGTAATGTTACCACCTTCTACGTGTCTTCATCTTGCTCTGCATAAATTTCACAGGATGCCAGAGCAAGAAGGAAGTAATAGCAGTGTTTCTGCAGAACTGGGGTTCTGTTGATGCATTATTTTTCCATGCTTGGCCTCCTTCAGCTTCAGTATTTAAGACATGGCACACGCTCCTTTTGTTACCCATTTTTCTTTTTTGCTGTTATGTGGAGATTATTATTCAGTTATAACAGCTCAGAAAACTATTAATTTGAAAACTCTAAAAAATATAAAAATATTCTAAAGTCAGCTTCAGATAGTTAGAGGTAATTGCTCTTAAGTGTAAAGCACTTTTAATTTGAAACTTCATAACGGTTGTGAAATAATATTGTCTGCATATAAGAGATATTGTAACAAATTAAACTAATGTGGTACATTTCATGCAAAAAAAAAAAAGAAAAAATTGATTTCAATACAGACTGGGAATGGACTATTCTATGAAACAGGTTGCTACAGAGCAATATGGTTGCTAAAAATTTAAACACCTTTGAAAAACAGGTGGACAAACATACATGAGAAATCTACCGAAGTATGTAAAATACAAAGGTATTTTAATATACAAAAAATTTTAAAATACAAAAATTTTAAAATACAAAACCTTTGTCTCAGAAATTACCTTAACGATTAATGGGAGATTGGATCATTTTTTAGGGGATATATGGGATGTATCACAATAAGTTCTTACAATTCATTCCTTTCCCAGAATCTGTCATTATTGGATTCTATGATAGGTGAATATTTTTATTTGATCAAAGATTGCTACTCCCATGTGTCTGTTCAGCTGCAAATGCACAGAAGCTGGGACAGCTACAAGTTTTTATGAGCCTCAACAGTATAAGTCCTCATTAGTGTATAAGTATCTGTCTTCAGTATCAACAGAACACAGTCACAGTTTCTTACTGCCATATGGTTGGAGCCTTTGCTCCCATCTGATAGCCAGCAATATGTTTCCAAGGTAAGAATCAAATATATTTCAGGCTCATGGACTTGAAGGTCTCTGTAAAATTTCTCCTATTGAACTGATACTGTAACTCAGTAAATCACCAAATTTCAAGCTTTCTCCCCCAAAAGAACAAAAAGGACTGCTGCAGTCCTGTGTGATAATCCTTTGGATGACTAGACCTTTCCTCACTAAAATGAGATTGTCACCATAGAGCCACTGCTCCTTAGATCATTAGCAATTCAATGCCTGAGTGCAGCTGGCGTGGGTAGACATTTCTGATCACTCATGGAAACTGGGCTGGTCTACTTCCCTTTCACAAAATTTCAGTCTTTTCCAGGAAGCTACACAACAACTTCCCAGCTCTAGTTGCAGGAGAAAGGGCATAGATACAGAAATCAGATCCTACCTTTCATTTTCACTGTTAGTCTGACAGAAATCTATCTTTCAGAGCAGGAGGACATCATTGCTGCTGCAGAAGTTACACTTTGGCAAAGTTCTTGCCAGATTTGACAAGAATTTCATTTCAGTTTATTCTTTGAATATGAAAGATCAGAACTCCTACACTAACAGTGTGGCTTTGGTTTTGTTACTTAGACATCTAAAGTACAGTAGGTGCTTTTATTTAAAGAAAATATATAGAAAGACCCCAAAGGCTTCCTGCAGTCTGAGAATAAAGAAAGTCTTTGCAGTCAAAATAGAACTTTGACACCATTCTGATCTCCTTGTAATCATCTCAAATTTTTTGATATTTATAAAAATACATGAGAGAGTGCTGTGCTAAGGAAAAACTGTGCCTGGTTCACCTTCATGGAGAGGATGAGGTTGGGGTCAGAGAACATGAGGATGATCAAGTTAAAAGTATGGCTTGTTCTTTAGTTCTTGCTGGTGTACTCTGCTAAAGCTGATGCTGGCATGCCCCTTATGAGCAATTAAAGCCCTGACTGTAACTCAGGTGACAAACCTGCCTCCATCAACCAGCCTGCCTTCCCAGGTGACCCAGCTGAGCAGTCCCTGCCATGAGCCTGAGCCAGGAGAGAGCCCAGGCAGCAGAGATGGGGTCAGAGTCCTACATTCAGGATTTTACAGCATTTAGGGCTGTTCTCTTGTGTGGCTGACTCTCAAATTGTGTGCTTGGTTTTATTTTTCTGTTTTGCTCCTCCATATCTTCAATGCAGGTGCATGCTGTTTAAGCTCACAATTGCCTTTGCAGAAAAGACTTCTTGCCTACAGCACTGGCACTTTTCAAGAGAACTGCTTCTTTAGGATATGCAACACAAACCCTTACAAATGAAATGGATTTGGAAACACGTTAACATTTCATCACAGAGGTCTGTGTAATGTAAAGTTACTTTCATTAATAGAATCACAGAGTCTACATTAATGTAGTTAGCACTTTGTTAACAAATGGTTTTGAAAGTGCGTAGGATTTCGTCAGGTCATTTTGTTCTAAGCTAAGGTCTTACTGTTTGTGAGAAATGGGTTTATTAGGCTCTGTCTTTTTAACCTGAATATTTTGCTATCTTGCTATAGGTTTTATTTTTGTTGGCATTCGTGTTTTGTTTGCATTGCTTGGTATATGAAGGAAATATTGCAGGGAGCTTTTCCTATGTGTATTGTTTACTTGGGGAAAAAAAGTGGCTTTTTGCTTGCCCAGAGTTGCCTTTGGGAACTTTAAATTGTCTAGGACCAGAAGTTAGAGAGTGGTAAGAATAAGGTATTGCATTTTATGGACATCCTCACTCTGCTGTCTTGGTAGATGGCAGAAATTAACATGAAGAAGAGGCATAGAGGACTCACAGGGTTGTTTTACCTTCATTTTATGCCAGAAAAAAAAATAAGGATATCACATGCAACAATTATTCAGTTTCTCTTTCGAGCAGGTGCTTGCTCTACTGTTTCCCTGATCTCTGCACTTTGTCATTGAAACCATGCCACAGGTTATGTATCCACAGCATACGAAACATAATGTGCTACCTCACTCTCATCTAGGAGAAATTATTGTTATCAGATGTTGACAGCTTGCAGAACTTTATATCATAAGTAAATTTCAACAATAATCAGGGTAAAATTAATCTGCTTAACTTCTAAAGAACTCTTTTTGGGAAACTTTTTTCCCCAGAGTTTTACATCATGTGTTTGCATTACCACATGAATGTTGCAGTACTCAGATTGAGGGACCAGGATTATTGAACACATACCGGGTCTGGAAATTATTTTTTCTAACTTTCCATTGTCTACAATGGCTGTATGTTGATCCCTGATCCACTGTGAAAAACACTGCTCACTTTTGTTAAAATTTTAAAAGTTTAATAATAAAAAATAAGACAATAAGAGACATAAGAAAGCAAAATTACAGATGTTTGGCTATCTGGTGTTTCCACCCAATGCACAGCTTGCTAACAAAAGATCATTTCTTTAAATACTATAGGTTATTGCATATTCATAAATTTCAGACGTGATTTAAACTTTTTTTTTTACTTTAGGTGTTTCTGCTTAATTGCAGGTCTTCTCCCCCACCATTCTTTCTTGCATATAAATTTTTCATGGCTCTACAAAGTCGCAAATCTCTTGATAATAGAGGCAATATATTCTTCCTTTTGGAGGACTAAGTGTCTTTGCTATTATTTCTATTCAGATAGGATGATGTAAAGAATTTCTTAATTGTCTTTCTTATTTCTTGAGCTGGCCTAGATGTTACTAGAAAGCATCTTAGAACAAATGGTTTCTATTTTAATGTTATGCTATACCCTAAAAAATATTTATCATGCTATTATTAAAAATAGCTATATTATTACAGCATAACTTTCTGACATAACACATATAGTATTCATATTAATATTTGCAAAAAATCCAATTATATAATATTTATTTATAACTTCCACTACTTTCATTTTTTCGCAATCCATTAATTCATTTATTGGAAAATGCTCCTCAGTGAAGTGGTTGAGTCACCATCCCTGGAGGTGTGGATCAGCTGATAGATCAGTTTGATCTCCAGCCCGGGGAGTCAGAAGTCTTGGTGCTTGTGGTCAGGAGAGGGGAGTGGGTGTGAGTGCAAACCCCCAGGAGCAGGGCTCAGATTTGCACATTTCACAGGAGCTTTCTCGTGGCACTCCACGTGGTCACAGGGAGCCAGGGTGGAGCATTTAATCCCAACTCTGGCAGAAAATAAGACAAAAAGCAACACTAAGGGTGCATGTCTGATGGGATTTTTGCCCTGAGCCCTGCCACCCCCAATTTTTCCTGCTGCCATTGCAGACAGTAATGCCCCTTGTGCATCTCCCCTCCCAACCCTGCTGGCTCAGATGACCAACTCCAGTGACTGATCTCCAGATTGCACGTCACTGCAAGCCAGCAGGTGCTGCCTGAAGCCAAGGACACATAAAAGGAAAGAAAAGTTTATGCTGTCAGAACCCCTCTCATTAATCATCTTCAAATGCCACAGGGATCAGATGTATTTCTCCCCATTAACAAGCTTATACAAGCAGGCTTGTTTCGTCCTAGCTGGCACTGAGTGTAAGCTGCTACAAACCCACTGCAGAGTGTTTAATTTTAAGTTTTTCTCCTTTCCAAGGGTGTTGAAAGGTCCCATTTTGCAGGTAACACTGCCTGCATTGTTCACCCTCCAGAAAGCCTTGTGTCTGTCAGCCTCTGGAGAGCTTGTTTTGTTCCTCCTCCCTCCATCCTGCCCTCTGTGGTCACCTGCAACAGAGGACAGCAAACAGCAGCCTAAGCTCTCACACTTTCCTTTCTTGCCTCCACAAAGTAACTTGTCACAGCCATGAGAAAGGTTCTATTTAAAAACAAAGAGCTGTGACCGCAGAACTGTGACTAATATTGGAATTTAGCAAGAAGTCAGCTCTTGTTTCAAGAGGTTGTGTTGCAAGTTTGGGAACATTTGCTACTAAAGCTCTTGATGAATGACTCCAGGAAGAGGCGTTAGTTTTTCTGATTTCTTCTTCTCTTTCAGTGCCTGTTTTGCACAGATGATAATGAGGAGTGTCAGGCAAGCATGTAGCAAACTGTTTTCTCTCCCTTGACAGAAAAAAGCTATCATGTCAGTCTGACAATGAGAACCTCCTGGACTTGGACAATAAATAGATTTAGGGAGAAAAGCGTTTTTAAAAAAGTTAAAAAAAAAAAAAAAGACAAATAAAAGGACCAAGCATTATAAATCACTTTGCTTTTTCAAGTATGAGTTATTCAGAACAACTCATAGGTGTCTGTTTTTCATCCTACTGCATTCATTTTTTCTCTGCCCCCACCATTTACAGTTTTATTCACACTGAAATATATTTTTAATGAAAAGCTTTAAAGGGGCCTCTGGGATTTGTTTTGGCTTTGAATTCTTATATTTACCAAAACATTGGCAGTATAAAAATAACTTACAGACTCTGAATTTAGGTAGAAGTGTCTGCCTAGACCCAAATCAAGTATAGCTAAAGGGGTGTCCTCAAGTTCCCTGTACCAGCACATTTCTTTTGTTGTCTCTGCTGCTACCTCTGAGTTTGAAGAACTGCATAGCAGTCTCTCCATAGTTGCATAGTTGCAAAACCTTCAGTTTTTCTGGGAAATAACTACCTTTCTCTAATTTTGGAGCTGATATTTTTGCTAGTTTATGTTACAAGGAGCAGTGGGGTTTTAATTTTATTTTTTTCCCTTGGATCTTGCAACCTCCGTTTCTGGCCCCTCCCTACAGTGAGTGCTGCACTTTACACTGAGCTGTGTAGTTTTATCCAACAATAATTGTTTTATCCAACAATCCAATGGCCATTGCAGCTACTGAAGAAAAAAATTATAACAAACTCTCTTTTCTCTTTCTCTGGTGTTCTTGTATCCCAGGAGGGCAAAGGATTTTCTTTTCTTGAGTGAAATCCTCATCTGCCTCTCCTTCCTTCTGCTCTGCTCCTCCCTGTTAGCCAAGGGATAATTGCTGCAGGGTGGAAAGACACTTTCAGCCTTTCCTGTTCTGCTCTTCTGCACACTGTGGTAGCTGGCATGCCCTTGCTATGTTTTGCTTACAGATGTGCTGATTCCCTGGAAATTGTGCTGAAGCCATCAAGCTACACTAGGAGATCAACTTTCCTCTGTTTCAAAGCCTCATGTACTCTCATCTTGTTAATGATGACAGACGCACCCTTTCAAGCAGGCCTAGTGTCCACACTTCAGTTACTAATCATGAAAGAGGATCTTGTACAAGAATTTACCAAATTAACACTTATTTCATCTGGCTAACCATTCCCAGGTTGGCTTTGTTGGAGTTCTGGTTTCAGCATTAAGGCAAAATCAAAAATTCTCAGTCTGCAGTGAGTCTCAAAATGTACTTAGCAGACAGTGCAGATGATTGCTTCTCCACTGCCACCATTCCTTCCCCTCAGTGTTTATTGTTGTAGCAGCCTGCTCAAAGACACAGCCCCTGCTGTGCTGGGATGGCCAGCACCCTGCTGCCCTCAGATCAAGGGTGGCCAGCTCTGGGACATAGTTCAGTGACAGAGAGAGGCTGGCATCACAAACCTAGCCCCAGTGAATGCGGGGCATACACATTGACTTCATGGCAAACTCTCTTGTCAGTGTTAGCTTTTATACAAGATAAACTTTATAAACCACAGCTCAGCCATACTATAACAACCCATGCCACTCTTTTTCCCTTTGAAGAGAGGTAATTCCACTAGTTGGAAGTCTATCAACTCATGCTCCGATCTGACTTTCCCTTACCTTTTCTTCTCAGCAGTGGTAGAATGACTGCTGACCATCCCCTGTCTCACTTACAGACATTAAGATTTCGTTTTGAAAGCATTCATTTAATAACTAAGTCGAATTTTAATGTTCTGAAAAACCATCATTGCATCTGAGTTGCTGTGTACCCTGGGTGTTTAAATCTGCTCAGTAAGCATGACACAATAAAGATGCAAAGTCACTCAGACACCAGGTCTGTTGTGATAATCTCTTTTACATTCACCTGTTTATTCTCACTAATCATGACAGAAGATGCCACCCAGTACTGCCCAGATCAAGAAGTGATTATGCAAGATTTGTAAGTGCTGAAGCTGACTGTTTCTGATACATAAACACACACCCATTGCATCAAAGAAAGATTTGTTTTCACAGGAACTAAAATGCTCCAAGTTTGAAGATGCAATAGAGGAGAATATATATAGGGAGAATATATATATATAGTATATAGATGCAATAGAGGAGAATATATATAGGGAGAATATATATATATATAGTATATATATAGAGAGAGAATATATATCTGGCTTCCTCAGAAGTCACATCTAAGTGGAATCAACATTAATATTGGATATATGTGAAGACTGAGGGTTGTATTTATGACCTTAAGAGATATTTAAATTGTTGGCAGGGCACCATCACCTTTTGCCTTGGAAAGACTACAAATCAAAGGAAATTTAAATATGTGAGCACAAATTAAATGATCAATGACTTCATAAGAGAGACTGCATGTTACTGTGCTCATCTCTTACTCATTTGGCATGTCTGCACTACCATGGATTTCAGTGGTCAGAAAGAAGATTTTCAATTGCACTCAGTGCACTCCACTCAGACAATGAAGGGATTCTACTGCCTTCAGACAGCTTTAAGTAAAGGCCTATGTGGCCAAAACCAAAAAAATCCCTGGGGTTCCTCCCCTAAAGGTTGTGTGTAAAAAGATCATTTAGTATTTTTAGTAAATACTAAAAATCATTTAGTAATTTTTTGTTGTAACATAATTCTTGTTGCTGATTCAGGTCACAATTTCAGGACATACAGCAATGCAATGTTGATGGTTGTTGGTCCAGGCTGTTACTACATAGCAATACCAAATGAGCATTTCACATAATGTCTATGTATTCACACATATAGGCTTTTCATAGGTTCCTAGGAAATCTCTGCTGGAGTTTTAAAAGTATATGGGCAAAATGTGATTATTAATTTTTTTTAGTGCTGCAGAAGCCTGCAAAACCACTTGATACCATACTACATGTATTCTCATAAAAATTGCAGGTTAGACAGTCTATTGTAGAAATACTGTATTTTTGGAAGCAGATACCTGCAGGTGCCATGCACTGATGCATGACCTGTCACACAATGTCATACCACTGAATTCCATGAGACAGGAACTACTCACCAAGGGGATGGCACCATGTCAAATTTCCAGCATCCCAACAGCACCAGGCCACTGGTGTCATGTTTAGCAGCATTGAATGGTCAAGTTTTAAATTCCATGGTGGTATTTTAAAGTTTGCACATTTCTCTGCCACACCAAAACACTGCAGCTGAGACTCCTTCTGTGTTGCTGACATGGTGCTGAATCCTGCAGCTACAGCCTTGGTTTACATTCATCTTCAAAGCACGGGGTTGCTGATGTGATGCCAGCAAATCATCTTTTGACACCGCAAATGGAATTTTTGTGGGCTTATGTCTGGAAAATGTACCAGATATGGTACCATTCACATAAAGGAAATTTCTCATTGGACTCCCCACTAGAAGCACTCTCAGTGCATACCCTAGCTAAACCCTTGTATCTTTGACTGCTGTGATTTACACCCACCTTCCCCTAGAGTATATCATTCTCTCTCTACAAAATGTTCATCTTGTTAATACCAATGTAAGTCTGGATGATAATTTATTTGAGTCATAGAAATAATTCATTTAGACCTTAATGTGATTTTTCTATCAAGCCATGAAATCTGATTTTTTTTTTCTCGTCACCATGTCCAACTGATTGAATGTGTTTTCTGTCTTTGTGATTTACACTGTACCTAATTGTGGCATGAACAGGTTAGTTTCTCAGAAATAACTAACAGGTGTACAATTATGTGCACTCACATTACTCCCATCCGGGTGATTTCACACTCCATATCCAAATGCAGCAGCTTATTTTTCTTTTTTTTGGCAAGTGCTTGAAAACTAACTCAAGGTGGAATGTTCCCTGCTGGAAATCAAACTGCAAGCGTGATACTTCTCTGTGGTCTTAAAACAATGTTTGCCTCATGTTGTAAAGCACCATTAAAAAGTTACCAGCTGGGTGACATCATTATTTGTGTATCCCACAAGGTGTGCTATGAAGACAGATCACTCATAATTGTCAATGCAATTATTTGGAATCACATCAGTGATGATGCTCCAGGCAATTTTCTATATTCTTTGGCAGAACACAGAACACACAAGATGCTAGTGATGTGACATTTTGAGGATCATGAATAAGAGACAAAAATTGCTTTAACAGATTTTATAGGACATCTTAATTTTGTAGCTGGTTTTCAATTCCTGTGGCTGTTGTACAAATTACATTATATATATTAGATAGGAAAATAGAAGATTTCTGTATACTTTAGCTCTTAACAAAATCTGCTCCCCAAATTGAAGCAGTTTTTCCAAATAGTTCATTCCTGAAGTCCTTCTTCTAGCTGCTTGTCTTTGCAGAGCTGTAGGAAAGGCCACTGTGTGCTTGTGTACCAAGTAACAGAGGCAGTTTGACCTCTGAAGTGCATGAAATTGTGATGATGAGAAAACTAATGATTTTAGGCAAAGGGTTTGCTTATGTTTTTAGTGTTTGTGGCATATCTTTGGTTATCTGTTTTCTTTAAAGCTAGTTGACTCATCTGTATTTCTTGATGCTGAATATTACCTGGAGCAGCAACTAGAAGCCTTCTTGCCATCTTGTATTTTCATGAATCATGCTAATGTCATAACCTTCTGCAATGCCTTTAAGATAAAGGCATTTACTCTCATGTACATTTGCCTGGCATTGAAGGCAATTTTGTATTGTGGGAAATCTCTTTACTCTGTTGTCCTAATCAGAAGTGTACACGATGGGTTCTGAGCATTAAACTCTCCCCTTCTTCAGTTATGTCCCTGATTTCTCTTCTGCTGGAAAGCTAGCTCAAACAATTCTACTGCCACTTGTATGCAATGATATGAGAAACACAAAATTAGTGTAAATTGAAACTGTTCCTGAAACATGTTACAGAAAGATACCTGATGGCCTGTAATTTCAGAAGCTGTTAAGATTTATATAATTTATATTTTCTATTAAACAGATTTCCAAGTGACTTTAACTGAGATAAAGGAGCTTCCAGAGGTACATGAAGCAAATTGAGGGAGGTTAAGAATCCACAGGAGATACGTGCAACTGTGTCTTCAGTCTGTTCACTGTGGGATCAATCAGCATTTATAACACATTGGCTGTATGTGAGATGGGCAAGAAGACCAAAACAGAACAAAATTCACAAATGAGGTGGTTTTATAGAGTCAGAGAAACTGAGGCCAAAGACCTCTTTCCAAAAGCAAGAATTTGTAGCATTCTTTATAAAGCCTTCTATTCCTGTATAAAATGAATGCTTCTACACACTTCACTCTTCCAGGCTTCATTAAGAACAAAGAGGAGCCAAAATACTGTAAGACGTTCAAGAACAAGCTCAAATTGTGGGGCTGTCCTCCAGAATTTTTCCCTGGTTTTGTTCTGCAATAATTGGTAATAATAGGCCTTGCAAAAGGGCCAAGTGCATGATGCATCTGTTCAGTATTTTGCACAGCATTCAGGAAGGGTTTTCAAAACAAGATGCTCTAGTATGTTCCCTGGAATGGGAACACTCCCTTTGAGTGCTGCAGGTCTCCTTTGGAGGACAAATCCCTTCAAACTGCTGGTCTGCTTTACACATTCCCAGAGGGAATGCAGGCTGGGCAGTGCTCCATCCAGAGCTGATTTAGGGAAGTTGGCCAGGTGGGCTGGACTGGGGCTGCCATACCTGAAACGAGGCATTGCAAGGCAGCTGAATAGTTACCACAAAGGAAAAAACCTAATGTTTCTTTCAGGTGAGGAATCTGATGACCTACTCTCTCTATAAAACTCTTTGTTTTCTCCAAGACATTCAGAGACCTTTCTGTGCACCAGCAAGTACTGAATTCCTCTCTCTTTTCTTCCCTCAGATCTTCACTCAGCACTAATGCAAAGCTGAATTTTCAGTCTATGACAGTCTGGATATCAATGCAAGAGAAGGGCTGTTTTTCCTGTTGTTATCCTGGTATTCTCTAGGTCAGATTTCAGGCAGGGCCATGTATCCATAGCATGGAGATTTAAATGATTTTCAGTCAGTCACAAAATCCCATCTCTGACTGTATTCAAGGCCAGGCTGCTCTGACCAATGTGGTCTAGTAGGAAGTGTCCCTGCTAATGGTAGGGGTTGAAACTCTGTGGTCTCTCAGGTCCTTTCCAACCCAAGCCATTCTATGATACTAATTCTACTATACTACAATTCTATGAAACATCAGTGGACCATAGTTCTTTGCAAGAAGTTGCCAATGTCAGAGATCAATGAAGAAAACTCAGAAATGGCTTAATTAAGTCTGCCTGAGGAGAAGGAGGAAGCAGAGGGGTTTTATACCTTGCAAACCTGTCTTCTCTGATTGTACAAGAGCACCATTCTCCCAGCAGAATTTCTCCCTGGAGAAACATTGTAGAAAACAGGCTGCCACCCTGAAATAGGATGAGCCATATAGTAAGTTAAACTTGGGGACTGGTAGACAAGCCTAAAAGCACCAAAAACATTTCTATTGTTCTGAAAAAAATTACAGACTCTGTAAGGTGAGCAGGAAATTTTAGGCTGTGACAAGGATGTGTTTTTCAGTCATGGACTGTCTGAACTTGATACGCCTGTTAACAGCAAGAGCCTGCGGTGTTCGTTATGCTACAGGAATAAAGTACCCACAGTAGATTTTACAAGTTGTTGTGATGGTTTGAAAGCAAAACTAGTGAGAGGCTCCAGGTCAGAAATACAATTTAATAGGAAAAGAAAAAAAAGAAATAAAATAAATGCAATAATACAAAAGACCCCTGACAGAGTCAGAATACAACCTGAGCAAGATGATGGAAGCAGCAGTCCCGTAGAAAGGTCTGGTAGCTCTGATCCTCTGTAGATCCAGTGGGTAAGGTACCCCGTATTGTCCCAGATCCCAGATTATATGCAGGTGAGAATGCTTGGCTCCTCCCCCTGGGTGGAGCATCTCACAATGGGATAATGAGTCATACAGGGGGGTCCTTGATGGCCCATTAACGGGAGATAACTCCTGGTAGGAGTTATCTGTAAGTCATCAGCAGGCCATTAACAGAAAACACGTTATCAAAAGACCCATTAGCAGAGGACACCTTAACAAAAGACACCCTAACAGAAAGAGGGAGGGGAGAGTCTGGAAGAATGCTGCTTCAGCAATTGGTTTCAACAGTTCATGAAGATGGTGGTAGAATACTCCATGCACGTTCTACACCACAACCCAGGACAGTTGTGAATTCATGGAGTCTCTGTGGCAGAGAAGTGGACCCTAATAACTGGGCAGGACACAACACAGCTCTCAATGGATGCAGACCTGTGCTGAGATGGTCCCACAGTCACATTGTTTACTGCCACAGGAGATTTTGGATTGCACAGAAACAACAGAAGAGAGAGGTGTGCATTATCCTACTGTAGCCCTCATAGTTACATTAGAAGAACCATAATCAGAGGAGATGAACAAATACATTTCCCATTAAAAGACAAATGCTAAGGGAGAAGGGAAACACCAAATACTTTTAAAAATTTTTGGTCAGTCAGGCATGAATCCATCAGCACTTGTTCAACAACTTACTTGGTAAACAATATTTACTTAGGCCACCATTTGGGTAACCCTTGGTGTCCAAAGGATTTTGATTTAACGTAGGTAGTCTCTGTCTTGATGTGAAAGGTCTGCAGAAGTGATAATTTGGTCTGATAGAAAAAAAGTGGTAAATAAGGACAACTAGATATCTCAGCCTGTTTTTTTTAGAAAGATATTGCACTGCTGAATTAAGGTGGATTCTGGGCATCACAGAACCACACAGCTGGGAGAGTGGTTAGGGATAAGATGCATCACAGTCTGAGGGGCTGTCAGTGTATGAGGAAGGAGCAGTATGATCTTATCAAGTCCCAGAGGATTAGGGAAGCCATTCATACAAATGCTGGCTCTAACCTATTAAAAAAATGGTGAAAGAGCTTAAAGCTGAGAAAAAACACCATGAGTTAACTTCTGATTCAGCGTGCTGCTAAGTACTGTGCTGCCCCAGCTAGATTATTTTCAGAACCCCAACTATGTTTGGTTGCAGCTTAAACAGATTTGCATAATAACACACAGCAGTCTGCAAGGCAAATACATCAGAAGGTTGTTTCAGTGAGCAAAATTTGTGCCACTGGTGACAGTGCCACTGGATTTGGGTCAGGGTTGCTGCTAAGTGCCCAGGGCTGTGAGGTATGAGTTCAGTATTTTTCTCTCTCCAGAGCTAAGCCTTCCCAAGCAGCAGCCACCAGAGACTGGGAGCAAAGAGCAGGGCTGCTGCAGGACTGCCCAAACACTAATAGGTGCCTGCAGGGCTATTTCCCTTGAGGCTGTGGTGAAGGATCTCACAGAGGGAGGCTGTTTTCCCCTAAATCTCTCGCCTGAACAGCTTTTCCTTCAGACTCCAGAAATTGCAAATCCTGCTTCATTAAGGGGTCACCAAGGTAAAGTAGTGACCACAAGGTACTCATGGTACTTTGGGGTAGGCCTCACATTGCTGTAAGTGTTTCCATGGCTGGGGGAGCCTTTCAGACCAGGTGTATTTATCAAATTCACTCTCTTTAAATTTATTCTGGTATAGCCTTTCAGCTCTTTCTACGTATTAAGAAGAGATCCAAGAAAAGCATTGGTTGTTATTATTTTTAGGCAGAAAATGGTAAGAAAAATGTTCTGGTTTCAGAAAAATAGGAGGCTTATGTATGAGACAGCCTGTAAAATATCATGTCACAAGTGAGAAAGCAGACATATTAATACATACAAGGAACTGAAATTGAGTTAAGCAGAGCTTGGCCATAAGTATAATCACTCATCTTTTAATTCCTTGATTCCCAAACAACTGAGCTTTTGTTCTTTACTTTGAACTCACACATGTCTTCTGCCATGATCTTGCTGACCATCTTTTCTCAAGAGCTAACAGAAAATGTGGAGGTTTTTCATGGCTATCAAAGACTGTAGGGTGAATAAGTAGTGTAGAAAGGCAGGGTGTCCAGCAGGAGGAAGATGAAGGGTGATGGATGGAACAGATTCACCAAATGGTTATTTTCAAAGAGGTGGTCCTTAGTAATGCCAATATCAAGAATGACTTGCAAAGACAGCACTGCTTTACTCAGCCTAGAAAGAGGCTTTGGCTCTGAAGAGAAAGGAGTGCAGAACTCATGGCATTACCCTGTTTGTACAACCCCGTGTCTGCTCAGGGAGAGTGGACTTGCTTGTGATCAAAATGGAGTAAGAAAGCCAGATGTCTCTTTTTGGTCATACCATGCCTTCCTTCACTGTGTCAGAAAAGCTGTAGGACTTGGGGTATGGCAGAAACAAACCGGTGTCTGAGCCTACTCCACGGACCAAGGACAACCACCATCCACTGATGCCTTAAGCTTTAGCTTTCATGTTTTTCACATTCTGTGCTGCCTAGGGTTGTAGTTCTGAGCCTCACATTCAGTGTCAGTCAGCTCTCTTCACAGGGTAGGTAGACAAAACAAATCCTTCTCCTGCTGGAGACCAAGGATAATTTTCAGGCCCAAAAGCACAAACAATGGTGGACTGAAGGGAGGAACAAGAAGGATGGGACCTCACAATCTGAAGCTGTAATTGGACAATTAAACCCCAATGTAAATGGACCAAAGCTTACAAAAATATAAGACCTCATGACTGGTCAGCCATTTGTGTGTCCATTTTTAGTCCACCTTGGGTGTAGCCCTGGTCAGGCCCTGTCCTGAGGCCTTTAAATAAACACCTACTTTAGCTCTGTCCAATCTCTGTTCCAGGTCAGCCTTCCCAAGGCATCACCACCATATGGGTAGACATCCATGCTTGAACATACAAGTCCCTGCTGAGATAAGGCTTTAACTCAAACTTCAGAGCTCGCTCATACCTCAAAGGATCTCCATGGGCAAATCCAGTTTCCTCTCTGCCTGCAGACTGCAAGCATTGCAAACAGGAGACACAAGACTCTGCAGGCCTGGGTTTCAAGAAAATCTTCCTCAGAGATTGCTGGCCAATCCTTGGAAGACTTGTTCACATTCACCTCAGGAGGGAATTGCAATTGCCTGTGTCTCATGGCTAGGCATGAGCCTTTAGAAGTTTAGCATGGACACTCTGTGGCAGTAGTCAGGGGCAGGAATTCACACAGGAAGTCTGTGGGGTTCAGAAGTCTGTTGATTTGATGTAGCTTATAAGTGCCTCTTTCTTCTTCCAGTGTGGATGTAACCCTATTTCTTAGCCTGGCTGTTGGTTAAGTGAGGATACAACTATGACATGTGGCAGTAATAAGCCTCAAATAAATGATGCTTTCAAAGTGCTTTGCATTCCTTGAAAGGAATGTGTTGTACAAACACAAAATAATTCATCCAAACTTTATGTAAAGGTTGCATTTATAAATGCTGTACAAGTGGGTAACAAATTATTAACAGATGTTATAGCCATATTACAGAGATTAATGTATTTTAGATGGTTATAAACTATCTATGGAGTTGTTGGACTCTTGAAGGATCTGGAGAAGTAGATTAACCATGGATTAAAATATCAATCATGTGTTAAACCCATTTATAACTTCACCCTTAGTAAAAAAATGTGAATTTACTTTCCAAGAGGCTTCATTCATGGGAAAAAAAGCAACAGTGAATCAAGCATGTCATTACATTGCTACATGTAAGAGGAGGGGAAACATTACTCTTTGTTTTTAAAAGCTTCATTTTGTTGCTACAAAAGAATTCATGTAATGGAAATTACACATTTTTAAGCCAGCCTCCTCTCTTACTCTAACAGAGACTAACTTCCTCTGTGGCTGTGGATTAGGCTCTTTTCAGTTTTTCCCCACATAACTACCAAAGTGAGTTTGTTATATTATTCTCCTTAAAAATGTATACAGAGCAAAAATCATGTAGGTATAAAAACACAAAACCTAAACCTCAAATTATTCAACTCACCCAGTGATCTAACACCAATGAAACTAGTAAATAATGTGGCAGCAAAGCTGCCTTTGTATCCAATTATTCAATTTAATCTGTCTTTTTCAGAAGTGCTGCTCCAATTCAACAATTCTTACTTAAATGCTTGAGCTTTTTACAGCATGTAGTCCTCTTGGTATAATTATTCCAGCTTTGTAAGTTGTTCAGCAATCAACCTTATCTTCCTGTCCTGTTTTCCTAATATTTTAAAATTTCTATTTTGTAGAAGCATTGTTGAGTGGTTAGTATTATTTACTATTATTTACTCTTATTAGATTATTTACTCTTATTTACTATTTTTTACTAGCCACTGCATTAGACCATGAAAAGGTCTACTGCATACAAGTTGCCTGCTCTGGTGTGTACCTAGAATAAGTCAGTAAAGTCACAGGTGATTTGACACAACAACATAGAAAATTTCTATAGGGTCTGACTTCTCAATAACTTTTTTTCCACCTATTCTGCCTGGTCCTGTTCATGGGGGTGTGAGTTGTTTCATCATTAATCATTATCACCATAATCAACCTATGTGGATATGCTCAGTCTGTTTAAATCAGTTTATCTGCTGTCTTGCCTGACCTTAAGGTCTTGTGTTCACTAGCCACCGACTCCCTAAGCAGAGAAAGAAATTGGTTCCTATGGGGTTTTTATCTTCTTTTCTTCTGTTAGAGCCGGGATTAAATGCTCAGGAGACATTGTTGCATGTTCAGACTCAGGTGTTTATTAATTCTTATCTATAGTACAGTCTCACAAGCTGTGAATTCTAGCTGGCAAAGTGAAAAATGGCTCCATCTCTAACTCTTTCCGAGGTCTTTTAAGCACAAATTGTCCAGTTATGAAATGACACCTAAATCATTTTTACTTTCACCCAAAAACCAACCACCTGTGGTTGCAATGTGGATTTCTCTACCCAATTACAGGATACCACCCAAACCCACTAAGAAGGAGGTGAAAAAGAAGGACTTTGCCTACGTCCTAAATCCTCCATCTTGCTTTATATACATTACTATATTCTAAAACCTTAAATTCTGTTTTCCGCCCTGTGATATTACATACTTCTATTCAAACTACACACCCATAATCCCAGTACTATCACTCAGTTTTGGAAGCCTTTTCCACAGCCTCAGGTCAAATGCAGTGTTTTCTTGGGGGTCAGTGCCTGTCAGCAGAGGAAGCCTGAAATTCTCAGTGCTCAGGGTTCCAACAGGTTCCTACTGTGTATGTTGTAGGAGTAAAGTCATGGATATTTGAGAAAGAAATGAAAGATTTTCATGAGCACAGGTAGTGAAAAATGGCCTGCACTAACCAACAGCTATCCACACAGTTTTACAGAAAACACCTCACCTCCTCCTTTGTGTGGTGTGCCAGACACCACTAAATGACAACAGCTGGTAAATAAGGACTTGTACATAGCCTGTGGTAGGTGCATTGATCTTCTTTTCAACTTAAATTTGTAAAATGTTAATCCTCCTGATGTAGTAAACTCCAGTGCAGGTAATGAATCTTAACAGGGAGACCTGACTGACCAACAGCTGTAGCATGTCACCTTCTGGGAGGGATGCACACAGTCCTGCTTGGGACTGTAACAATTATAGAATGTAAAGCTTGAGTTTGTTAAGGTGTTTGAATTTTTTGAATCTTTCTTTTCCAATATGCGACTGCTTTTTTCTTTTTTCTTTTTTCTTTTTTCTTTTTTCTTTTTTCTTTTTTTTCTTTTTTCTTTTTTCTTTTTTCTTTTTTCTTTTTTCTTTTTTCTTTTTTTCTTTTTTCTTTTTTCTTTTTTTCTTTTTTCTTTTTTCTTTTTTCTTTTTTCTTTTTTCTTTTTTCTTTTCTCTTTCCTCTTTTTTCTTTTTTCTTTTTTTCTTTTTTCTTTTTTCTTTTCTCTTTTCTCTTTTTTCAAACTTGATTCCTACATGTTTTCTGCTCCTGGCCTATTGTTTACCCCCTTTTACATATGTGTTTTATTTCATGCTTCTATTAATTGAGGTCTTCCCCCCTTCACCACTGCATGCCTTGTGCTTCAGAAGTAAGAAAAGAAACTGTATCCAATCAATAAATTCCAGGCTGAGAGGCCAGCTCCATCTAAGCCCTTGGACCCACTGGGCATTGGCTTGCTGAGTGTAACCTGAAGTCCTAAAACACTTTCTAGATGAACATTAAGGTACAAATGAGGGCTGGTTTGTCTCTCAAGTCAACACTTAAAATGAAAAAGCTGATGATGTTTTCATTGAGGTGGAAAGAGTGACAGACAGCCTCTTGACAGTGGATTACCAGGAGAGAGAAAACAGAGCTAAAGTTCTGTTTTCACTTTCCACTGCAGGGTGGAGGAGGGAGGTTGAGGGGAGGGGGTGGCTGGGGAGGAGATTGGAAGTGGGGAACTGCATTTTTCCCTGTGTTTTTTTGTTGGGCTCAGTTACACATATATCACCATGGCTAAATTAAAAGGCCTGTATTCTGCTGATGGATGGGCAGTAGGTTTTGCTTGGAACCACAGGAACTCTCGGGATAACATTGGCAATACCCAGGCCAAGGGAAATTGACAGCATAAGCTGGCAGTTAAACTTCCCTTCCAGTAACACACTGTGGCCCAATCCATGCAAACTTTTTCTGTAGTCATCTTTCTACAGCAAAATATTTTTGACATCTTTTAGGGTCTAGTCCTCAACAAAGTACTTAAAGACAGAGGAGTGGAAATTCCCACAGAACTCCTCTGCAAAAGCTAGAAATTGAGAAAAAATTAACTCATGTATCACAAGAAAAAAAAAAAACAGAGCTAATTAAGGGGTACAGATGAGTGGCCTGAGCTGTACTTCACTTGCCAGTAGGAGAAATTCCAACAAGGAATTGGTCTTCCCCAGGCAAAGGCAACAAACACAAACCATGACAGAAAACATCCCCAATTACAGCATTCTTAAATGAAAGCAAGAGGAAGTTTTCTAGAAACTCACATCCTTGGCATGATGGGGGTCTGCTCCTCATCCCACTAGGTCCAATCTGTCATCTTTAACTGGAAACTGTAATATCTTGTCATCTCAGTGCTGCAGCCCATGTCTCAGGATGAAGCTATCCTTCTGTCCTTCCAGATGTCTGTATTTCCCTTGGTCTGAGGTAGCAAGCTGTTCCCAAAAGTGGAGACCTCTGACCCTAGCCCTTCCAGGAGGAATGACTTCATTGTCTCTGATGATACAAGTATTTCTGTGTATATGCTGGGTGCTGGGCCAGTCTGTGTGGGACCTGGAGGACAAGAAAAAGCAGGTACCCCTTCAGTGATTTTCTACCCTTTTGCTGCTTGCTTGTTTTTACCCTCATACCTACAGACAGCAGTAGCAGGAGTGGGAAAGCTGGATGTCTGCCCACTCAACACATCTATTTCCAAAGGGAAAATTTCTTATTGCTTTCTGTTACTCCTTAAGGTCCTTCAGATTAAGCTCCTCCACAATTTGCTACATCTCCCTGAAAAAATACCAATAAACCATCAATATAAAACTACCCCTTATGTCTGACAAGTTGTGGCCAGGTGCATCTCTGAATTCTCAGGGCCAGAATAAACACTGCAAAAATCCACCATGCACGTGTTCAGCAATGCCTTTTCTTCACCACACACACTCATGTATAAGTTTTTCAAAAATGCAATTGGAAATAAAGAAATCAAAGATGACTGAAAAAAATCACACATGCAGGGAATGTGAGCCCAGCTGGAAATGCTTGACATGTTTATAAAATACATTTTCTTTTTAAGGGAAGGAAAAAAAAAGATAGAAGTAGAGACACTTCTACAGTAAGTCTGACCCTAGGAAGGCTCAAAGAGTGGTAGAACTGAATGACATCCCTGCACTGCTTGGCATCAGAGTGTCTAGCATGTGTTGTTGCTCTTATTGAAATGCAGGCAAGAATTAGACCCTGAGACCAACAGGTAGTAAAAATGAGTTCCAGAACAGGCCTCTACTCACAGCAAAGCAGCAATGGAGGGGAGACAGGGCTAGGGGATTTGAAAGAGAGAAGATCCACAGTTCAGTGTGAGCAGCAGGACACCAGGGAGTGACCATGAGGATAGGACAGCACTGGTGAGCAACTGAAAATGGGTTTTGAAAGGGAGCTGCTAGTACAAGTCAGAGATGCAGTAAGTTCCAAATGCAAGTTACTGAAGGAGATTTCTTTTCTGTGGGTTAGTTGGGTTTTTCTCACTTACGTTATTTTGTAGCTGATGTAGTTGTTCAGTCTGATCATTTGAGTTTCAACGTTGCTAGAGTTAACTGATTTGCCAGTTAATCTAAAATGTTGCTATGTGATCGCTTGAATATAAATTACTGCCAGGACATCCAACATGTTATTCTTTTCTGTACACAAAACAGCAACCAGCTATTGACAAAGAAGGAGGCAGATAGGGTGTGAAGGTGTAAGTTCAGTAAGGGAAAGGGTAAGAAAAGTCAAAAATACAAGAAATCACATTGAACGCCAAGTGTAGGGGCATCCACATGTACTTACGTGACTTTTTTTCTGATGTTATCTCAGTTACATTACATTTTTCTGGTGGAAAAGGTAGAAACCTAAATAATAGAGGAGTCCATCTTAGGCTGGTGACAGGAGTTCTGACTAAGAGCAAAAGATGTTTGGACTTACAGGTAACTGAGGAACAGCATTTTATTAGTTAGTAGTTGTATAATCTGAGGCTCTTTTATATCTGCAAGGTAGGTAATTGCTATGGACAAAATATTTTCCTGAAACAATTTGGTAGCAGTCAGCAGCATTACAGTGGAGGTGTTTCTGGCCATGAGAATTTTGAGATCTCTTTCCTTCCTGTTGAGGAGCAACGTGAGTAGAAAAAGTATATGCAACTTCACCAAGTCAAACCTGTGACTGACAACATCTGGGAGAAAAATTAATGCATTTTGAAATGCACTGTGTGCTGATTATGTTAACCTCTTAAAGGAAGCATGGTCACACACCCATAAAAGATGATTTTGCCCGTGCAAACTTCTTGTAGCAAGATGTTTTCCCCATGGTCTTTGCTGTCAACCCTCACCTTTGAGATGTTACCATATCTACTGTGAATGAAGCAAAGAAAAGGAGCTCCTCATCAGGTGTCTCAGTATCAGGGCCACTCCTCCTTTGTATCTGCCATTCACATCACAGGCACCAGATAAGACAGTCCTTTTGATGGCTTTAATCATAAAAGCTAACACTCAAAGGAGATAAAAGACTTCTTCCAGCTCTCTTCTTTGTACCTCTCATTATCTGCTTTGTACCTTCATGGCTGGAGAAAACATACACCAGTGTCCAGGATCTTTGGTATATAACTTTTGGTCTATGACTTCCAGTATCCAGTGGTTATTAAACTTTGATCCCAGGTCCTGAATGTATTTTCCACGTTGCTTTTCAGGAGGGCAAAGAGCCAGTCTAGTCGTTTCAAGGTGCCACTTCTTGAAAATTAAGAAAGTGAAGGAAAAAAACCTATCAGGAGTACAAACAGAGTTATTCCATACCTACACAGGGGTGTATTTCTAAAAGCCCTGAAGTCTAAAGTTAAATGGTGGAATACCCCTTGGCTTCCAGCAGAAGTGGTGTAAGGACCTTGCATCCTCCAAATGGAGTGGTCTTGTCCCTGTTTACAGGTGCATGAGGAGAAAACATCTGTTTGGAACTATATATTTGTGTTTGCTGTTCTTCCCAGGCCTCATACACATCCCAAGCAGAGGAAAGGCAAATACTAACATGCAGATATGTGTTTGCAAAATATTCAAGGAGGAGGAGAAATGGAAATCGATGTGTGATGGAATTGACATGAAATGCAACTGTACAACTTCTGGATTTGTTTGGGTACTGACAATATGAAAGAGGAAATTAATCTTCAAAAGTTCATTGTAGGACCCCTCTTCTTTCCTTTGCTTCTCTCACTGTGATCTTTCTTCATAAGTGGGTGACACACCTTTCCTTCACATACTTCAATATTTAGAGGTGTGCAAGAGCCCAGGAAGGCAGAACAGAAATAGTTGCCCATGTATTGGGGAGGACAATGCAGCAAGCTTCAAATGCAGAACCAAGTACTTAAGATGTCTTATCAATTATAATTTTATAACAAGAAAAAAAAATACTTTCCAGCTGCAAGGAAAAGCAGGCAGCTGGGTCTCTAGGCAGCAGACAACAAATGCAGACTGCATTGGGACGGGCAAAAAGGATTCAGTTTGCTTTCCTATTGATGGCTCTTCCCACTGATTGCTGAAAGATGTAGATAACAATTACACCTACAAAGAAACAGCTGTAAGATCAGGTAGGCTCAGTCCATGACTGCACGAGCAGTACTGTGGTCCATCTGCTCCACTTATAAGGATTCACTCTCTTTCCTGCTCCCAAACTGTGTGCCTGTGCAACTTCTGCCCAGGCCACTTCCCAGCCTAGAAAGTGGCAGAGATACTAAGCCAGAGAAAACTCTTGTCCCTTAAAAAAGAATTAATTTGTCTCAGGTCACATCACATTCTACCCCACAAGCTTAAGATAAGAGTATTTGTAGTATGGTAAGAAAAAGTCGATTTAGCCATGTTTCCTGTGTTATGGAGATCAGCATTGGAGGCCTAGGGAAGAATAAAAAGGATGGAACATCAACATACAGTGATAACATCCAACATGATCTTCCAACTTCCAGGTATCTGGAATTCACAGGCTTCAGAGCCAGCATTTTCATGTTAGACAATCCTTGATAAATCTTATTCCACAAATTTATCTAATTTTGTTTAAGCAAGCATGTGACATACAAACATATACTTGTACTTTCCTCTAGATTAGAAGGATCTGGTATTTTTATGGCTGATCCTGTATTTGCTCTAGGAAATGATGAAATGCATTTTACTCTGGCTCAGCTTTATGAACACTGATGAAAATATTAGTATTCACGAGGATACATATAAAAGGAAATTTCATATTTCCATATAACCCAACATGTAAATATTTGGTAAATTTTAATGTTTATATAGTAATAATCAAATATTCCAGGATTAACAGATGTCCTAAATCCTTTTATGTACAGCTATGTCAGATATTGCCCAAACCATAACAAACAATTTTAAGTTTGGAAGTTCCAAAAAAAATCCTAACTTTTTGAAAGAAGAATTCATAAACAAATATTTGTACCTTTTGGGAAAACAGGTACTGCATTGTAAATATTTATTATTGATGTATTATTAAGGAAGAGGCACGGCAGGAGTTGTACAGCTGGAGCTAAGCTGCTATGAACAATTTTGTTAAAGAGCACTGTCAACAATATTTATACTGCGTCCAAACTGTGCTGAGTTTTTACACACTGTTAAGAAGATAAGATCACATACCTGTGGCAGTGTTTGGAGCTCACTCAGAGCCAGGAAGTCTGGCAGGACTCTAGGGCAGTCAGTGCCTAAGCCCTGAACAGATGGGTGTTGCACAAGGCGCCCCTCTGCAGAGCACAGCTCACCTGAGAGGAGCTTTTCCCTGTCCTAGTGCCCCAGTGTGGCTGCTGCTCAGCCTGTGAGATGGGATGAAGGTAAAGTCATTAAACCCCAAATGCAGTGAGCTTAATAATGAGTATTTTAAGGTCAAAGAGTCTCCCTCTAGGCAAATTCTCATTTGGTAGAGGCACAGTGGAGAGGATTTCACTGTCTTGCATACATACAGGCTTGGTATGTACATACATACCCAAACAAAACCCCACCTAAAAAGTCCCCTTGGGACATAATTTTAAATTCTGATTCAGGTGCTGCAAGGGAAAACATCCAAAAGAAATTTGCATCTTTTATTTAATAAAATGAATCCTTGCAGTCTTTGTTATTCTGTATACTCTGTGCGTTTGTGACTCTTTGGGCAGAGTCATTTTCACAGGATATGCATATTGCAATTTTATGCAGGAATAAAATTCACATACAAAGTGAAGCCAAAACTGTGTGTCTGTTTGTGTGTGGCTGGATTATGCTCAGATACTCTGCTCTGCCTTCACTTGCTCAGGGGTACTGAAATTTACAGGTGAGTTCATGAATGCAAATGAATGCATGAAGTGTGATGTTGGCCCTCACAACTTAAAGACAACTGTATGCAAATGTTCATGCATAGATACATAAAATTCTCACAGGATACAATTATAAAATGCACACAGAGCCAGTCTAAACTCAGGTATATATGCTTGTTGTTTTTTACTTTACCTAGTTCTTAGGCTGTAAAAATTTATGAATTTTTAAAATGTAGGTTATTACTTACTTCAATGCTTTCATTTTAACTTTGTCTGGATTTTCCTGGTGGCATTCTACATTAAAAAAATTAGTTAGGGTTAAAACAATTATTTATAATTCAAGAGAATTGCTTCCTTAGAGCACTCAGTCTTGTGATTTAGTTTTAGGTAGTCCTGCAAGGAGTGTGAGGTTGAACTCTACCACCCTTATGTTTGTGCCCCTTCTAAGTTGAGATATTCAGAAATTCAGTGAAATTGATTTTTTTTTTTCCCTACAAAACATCAATTGAAATTAGATCATCAGAGTTGCCGTTCCAGAAAGATATAATTTGGGGGGAAAAAAAACCAAAAACCAAACATTTGTTGTCTATCAATCAAGTTCTGGATGGAATCAAGAGAGCTGATTTTAAGGATATCTTAAAACTGTAAACACCAAGTTTTAGCCCACATTTATTTAGAAAAAACAGGTTTGTGAGACTTGAACTGTTGTCTGTTTCTATTTGCTCATCCTGTCCACCACTAAAAATGTTTCAGACATCAGAAATTTCACTCTCTAACAGAGATTTGAGGTCTCCCATACCACCGAGTTTTCCTAGCTCTGGAGACAGCATCATCCAGGCCGTCAGGACACCTGTGGTGATCCATTATGGGGTGCTAGAGGACTGAAAATGGACGGACCCATCACAGAAGGCTTCATACCCCAGCAGAGACCCTGGAGCAGAGGTGCTGCCCAGCCTTGGCACAGCCCAGCGCGCAGGGGACGATCCCGCTGGAGGCAGAGAGCAGCTCCGGGTGGCTCAGGCTGAGCAGAGCGAGCTGGAAGGCAAGCAGGGCTGCCCGATGGCATTCCCAGATTGGTGTCATCCTTTAGCCACAGAGGGTCTGTAACCAGCTGAGCTGTCGCCGGTGGGGACCGTCCCCCAGCCCCGGCTCCTGCTGCGGATGCTGCGCGCTGCCCACAGGTGGCAGTGAGCCTTCACCGTTCTGCAGAGGGAAAACAAATTCGCCTCTCTCCGAACTTTTTGGTGTTTATGGGCATCCCAGCTACGGCTCCTGCTCGGGGTGCTCGGGTCTGGCTTTCGGGGATCCCCTCAGCAGAGGGCTGTGCTTCTCACTTCTCTCTCCGGGTGCTGTAACAGGATCGGTGAAGGGTCTGTTGGTCGGCCAAAACGAGCGAGATCTGCCAAAAAACTCACTCAAATCTGTGATGTCAAATGTTGATATAGTTGGAAAAGCAACACTTCAAAGCAGAGTGTGTTACAGAGACGGTGATAATTTTATTATCTTTATCTGCCTGATGTGGAACGACAGAGCAAGGGAGGGGAAAAGAAAAGGAGCTGAGCAGATCAGGGGAGATCAGAAAATCGCTCATGCTACTCACAGCAATAAACTTTGCTGTCAACAAACACAGCTTCCCTTGGATCTTTCAAAGGATAAAACCACCATTGTTTACATTTAAGCTATCCTCTCTCCCATGTCCTTTATCATAACAAAGTTATTTAGGTTCCCTATGAAACAACAGTATATATTTCTGATGTTCCAAAATACATGCTGAGTACAAATTTTCAAACCTTCACAGATAAATAGATTAGATTAAAGAACAAAAACAATGGTGTTGAGTGGAAAAACAGACAGTAAGTAACATTTGGCCAACCTGTAAGCTGAAGGTATTTGCATGTACTATATAAAATCTGGGTGTTTGTCACTTTGTTTTTGTCCTGGAATCAATAACTACATCATGCAGCTTTGGAGTTTTTGGGGGCTTCTCCTTTTTTCTTTCCAAAAAATAACAGGAAACTTCAAAGAGACAAATAACATCAGCAAATTGAAGAAAACAAAACAAATGCAATTTTGTCTCAAACTGCTGCCCAAATGTGAATTAACTATGTGAGTTTTTCTCTGCTCTCAGACAGCTGTGAACATCTGCCAAGTGACTGGAAACCCATTGCATATGGTGCCACCTGCATCCTGATACACAGCAACAGGGCAAATTTTTTGCCATCATGTATGTTTTTGCATCTTCACTGGACCCACTGGGGCTGCATGTATGTAACTGAGAGTTTAATCCCAGTGGAGCTCTCTTGTGTTTCCCCGTGACTAAGTTCAGTGGACTTCAGTGGAGTCACAGGGTGTAACTGAGACCAGACACACTCTATTGATAAATGCCTTTAATAGTAAATCCTTTCACCAGTCTGCTGCCCTGTTGCAAAGTTTCCCCTGAAGAAAATGGATATTCTGACAAATAGGGAGCTTGCTACTAGACATCTACAGCTTGGTGGGCTGATTTTAGGACAGAATTTTTGACACAACAGAGTCTTCTGCTGTTTTCTTGTGAAAAAGCAGTTCTATGATCCCTCCATTCCATGCCTCTGAACCAATGTGCAGGCACAGGTCCCATGGGGAAAACCAGTTCAGGATCTACATCTAGTGGGAAAGAGATCTGGAAATGGGGCCTCAGAGACCATCTGGGTCCTGCCCCTCCAAGGCAGTGCCAGGTTGGCTTTGTGTAGGTTCATCATCTTCATCACCCAAACTAGGCTGATTTATTTTTGGAGACTCCTGGTTCTGGCAGGGCCCTGATCTGAACATCTGGAGGAAGAAGGAGGCTCATCCTGGAGAGTTGGCAGTGCAGGTACAGAAGGTGAATTCTGTGTTGTTTTGCCTCATCAGTCCCTGCCACAGAAGAGAATTTTTTTCCTCAGGCTACCCAGAAAGAGGTACTAGGTAGAAAATGTTTGTACTTTTCAGGAAAACAAAACCCCACCTGAAGAGACCCTTTGGGACATAGTTTAAATTCTGATTCAGGTACTGCAAGAGAAAAATTCAAAAATAAAATTGCACTTTTATTTAATAAAATTAATCCTTGCAGTCTTTGTTAGTTTGTATACTCTGTGCATTTGTGACTCTTTCGGGCAGAGTCTTTTTCACAGGATATGCATATTGCAATTTTATGCAGGAATAAAATTCACATACAAAGTCAAGCCAGAACTGTCTGGCACAGAGCTCCTAAGGACAGATGGTGCCACCTGCATCCTCAAGTAAGAATAGTCCTAGCCAGGTTTGTAGACAATGACCTATTTAAGTGAAAGATGGGGGAAAAAATCTATGAGCTCTCTTCCTATCTAAGTACAGAACATTTGCAGCAATAGAAAATTATTAAAATTAATCATTATTGAGAGCTGTGTTTTCACTGACTGATACCTCCCAGGATACATGGAAGTTCTCACTTCTATTCAAATATGTTGTTTCTTTCTTGCCACCCAGCTTCTCTTCCAAAACATATTTGAGCCACAGATTCTGGGGTTTTATGTAGAAGCCTCCCCTATGTTCTCCTTCTTCCTCTGACCAAGGTTATTCAGCCTTGCAGTTTAGTTTTAGCCCAGGTTTTTGACAGGCTTATTGTTGCAATGGATTTGCAGTTGTGTCTTGATACCATATTGTTTTGCCACTGAAATGAAAGATTCAGCTCTGAAGGGAGCACTGAGGGTTTAAATGTCATTTGAACATTTAGGAAGCAGTAAGAACAACTTTAGGAAGCAGTAAGAACAACCAGCATAAAGATAAATAAAGGAAGGAGAAAAAAGGGTAAAGGTGAGTTTTTCTTAATATGAAAAGTATTCTATTTACAGGAAAAACATTTCTTTCATTAATTATCACTGGACTACATTTCCTGGTAAGAAAATATTTGTGCTGTGTCCGTTTAAAATTTCATTTGTCTTTTGTGAAAGGATGTTTGAAACCAGATAATATTTCACTTATTTAATTATCAATTATTCCCAAAAGTTTGTGTGTTTGTGTGAGTATACAGACACACATCTATGCACCACATTTTATGCCTAGTGAAGAATTTAAGCAGTAATACAGGCAGTAGCAGACATGAGGTTTGTTTGTTTTTCAGCATTGTTAACTGGCAATCAGATGAAATTAAATTTGTTTCTAGAGAAGTGAAAAGATAAACAAATTTAGACTTTTAAATCTTACTATAGGTCTTTCCTTTCTAGATTTCTTCCAATACATGAAGGTAGAGTCTATTCAGACCTGCTATCTGCTCTGTGTTCTTGAAACCAGCAGAGGCTACAAGGTCTTTTGGTAGGTCAGTCTGTGGACAGTTGACAAAGGTGAATGTCCCCCAGGCTCTGGCACCTCACATTTTGGAAATAGACTTAATTGGCTGCCTTCTACCAAGAGATAACAGTAAAAGTTTAAATCAGTATCATTATTTTAATAGGCTGAGCAGAAGTGAACCAGAACACTTTTTGTGGTCTTGTCATTCAAGGTAAAATAAAAAAGTGCTCAAAACAGGCTATCAAAAAGATTATTAAAAAACTTGTCACCAAATTTTTATGAACTTTAAAGAAAGTTTTTTTTCCATTTGGATTTCAGGATGAAGTCTGGATCCGCTTTTGACTTAAATTCCCAGTTTTCTCCATTACTAATCAGAATTCTTTGTGGTGGAGAATGTTCAGGTGCAAAAATGAAAACTGCCCCCTTCTCAGTGCAGTTTGGAGCCATGGGAATGAATGTTCAAGGAAATGTTTGTGTATACCTTACAGTACCACAAAACAGCACCAGGTTTTGATTTGTTTAAGCTATATTTTTATTAATAAAATTATATGAACATTGTTTGAAGACTGACTAAAGCCAGAATGGTGGTTTTGTATGACATCTAAGCAATTTAGATAGAATTCATATGAGGTAAAGTAATATGGATATTTATAGTCACCTCTATTTTCTGTTGTGCCTGAGGTTGTTAAACCTTTTTTATGCTCTTTTCTTTTTAGACTAGGGACCCTGAAATAAGTTTTTGAAATGTATCTGTAGCATATGTGTGTTTTCATAAACTATATTTCTATTTTACAGTGCAAATACAATATCAAGAATATCCCTTTTGCCAGGAAAATGAGGTTTGATAAACTCAGCTGAAATGGAATTTAATGGAAAGAAATGAATGAGGCTTTTACAGATTAGTTCACTGAATGGTTTTAAAAGTTTCAAATTAAAGGACACATTAAAATGCCTGCTTTGCCAGCTTTTCTGGCACAAAACAGCTACAACAAAATGTAACTAAATCTCTTTTAACATTTGAGTTATAACAAAACCACAAGAGAGATTTTTTTAACAAAGACCAGGCTACAGACAGGACTGAACAGTCTGAACACTGACTTCTACACTAATAAGCCTCAATGAAGTGTTAGTCTCACATGCATAAGTAAACAATAAGCCTGTAGAAGGAAATAGAGGCTTTAAAACTGCTTCTTTTACCTTAAATCTGGTTTCTCAGATCTCTCCAGGTAGTCTTTCAAGCAACGAAGTGACCAGACTACTATCTTCCTTCAAGTGTCTTGACAAGTTATTTTCCAGCCTAGTATTACCGAAAGCTTAATTTCTCCTAATGACTTGATATACAAACTCCACCTTTCAGAAAAGGCTGTTTCTCAGGAGGAAAAAAATGTATATGACCTTATTCATTTCTGCATTTATTTTTTTTTTCAGATTGTGCTGTGTGATACTGAACTTGCCTCAAAGATAATATGCCAGAAAACTGTAGGTTAAAATAAATAAATAAATAAATAAATAAATAAATAAATAAATAAATAATTTTTTTTAAACCCTTTCTGAAACTCTGTTAAGATAGTGCTTTCTTATAAATTTTAGGTTCACTGCCTGTAATTTTTCTTGATTTAGTGAGCACTGAAATTTTCTGTGATGCATCTTACTATTCACTCCCAAAAAAAGAGGAAAGTTGAGTTTCTTCTGGATTTAGAAGCAAAGAAGCCCAGATAGGACAGGCCTATTCCAAACACCAAAGGAGCAGTCCAGCTCTTGGCATGGGAGAACAATAGAGCTGAAGGCAGAGTTTAAGGGTAGGTGGGGTGGTGGGTAGTCCTTCCCTGGAAACATTAATGTGGGGACTCTCTGCAAGGGAACTAGACAGCCTGGCTATCCAAGTGTTTGCTGTGCATGAGGAGGGCTTCTATTTATACCTCTTGATAAGGTTCTTTCTTATTTCATCCAACCCCAGGAGATCAATTCATGCGTTTGGGAAAGTTTTGAGTTTCTCAACCAGCAAAAATAACATAGTAAAATGAGAAGAGCACCCTCTTGTGGGAAGGCAAACTGAGAAAGCTGTGACTGAGAATGGAAGAGTCAGGGGAGTATAACCATAAGGTAGAACCAGAAAATTAGAGCTGCTTCACCCATCAGTGGGGCTGTTACATACCCCTGTGCTATGAGGAGAGCAGAAAATCTGCAAAATTAATGCAGTCTTCTGAACTTTCTGATGCTTGATATAACTGAATAATCTCAGATCTTTTATCCACAAAATATTTACTTGGTGCTGTCTTTGCTGTCTTTGAGTTAAACAGAAGTTTTCACACTGACTATGGTGGGAGCTGGGGTATTCAGGAGCAGGAAGAAGATAGATATGTACCTCAAAAAAAGGAAATCACATGGAAGAGTAGTTGGTAGATCTTGGCCAGAAGATTTAAAGAAGAGAGAGGTGATAAAGAAATGATCATCAAAAGCTGCCACCATAACTGGAAGGAAAGGCCTGTTACTTCTAAATGGAGGTCTAGAGCCTTTTGCCATTTGACAGGCTATTATTTTCAGAGATGGGTTTATAAGCTTAAAAAAATTAGCTTCTTTGTGTAGTCACCAAGAAGTTTGGAGAAGTTCAAGATCACTGAGTCCAACCATTAACCCAGCTCCACCTTGTTCACCACTAAACCATGCCCTGAGTGCCACACCCTCAAGCTTTTTGAGCACTTTTGGGGATGGAGACTCCATCACCTCCCTAGGCAACCTATTCCAATGCCTGACCACCCTTTCAGTGAAGAAATTTTTATCAGTATCTAATCTAGATCTCCTCTGGTGCAACTTGATGCCATCTCTTCTCTTCCAGTCATGGATGTTAGTTACCTGAGAGAAGAGGCTGACCCCACCTGGCTACACCCTCTTCAGGCAGTCGTAGAGAGTGGTAAGATCCCCCTGAGCCTCTTTCTCTCCAGCTCCCACAGCTACTCCTTGAAGGACATATTCTCCAGATCCTTCATCAGCTCTGTTGCCCTTCTCTGCACACACTCCAGCACAGCATCTCAGCATCATTCTTGTCATAAGAGCCCTAAAACTGAACACAAGGTTCGAGGTGTGGCCTCACCTGAGCCAGGAACAGGAGGACAATCCCTGCCCTGGCCCTGCTGGCCACACCATTGCTGGTCCAGGCCAGGATGCCTTTGGCCTTCTTGGCCACCTGGGCACTGCTGCCTCCTGTCCAGTCACTGTCACCAGCACCCCCAGCTCCTTTTCCTGTGGGCAGCTTTCCAGACACTCTGCCCCAGCCTGTGGCCCTGCCTGGGGCTGTTGTGAGCCAAGGGCAGGACCAGCCCTGGGCCTTGTTGGACCTCCCACCATTGGCCTCAGCCCATGATCCAGATCCCTCCATGGAGCCTTCCTGCCCTCCAGCAGACCATGGGTTGGGACCAAAAGTGGTTTAGCTGTTCTGAAGAGCATTTGCACGGCATCAAAGCCTTCTCTGGATCTCACTCTGAGCCCCTAGAATAGGTTGGGAGGGAAGAAAATCAGGCACATGATCTGAACAAACTGAAAGTATACTCCGTGTCATACAACAGCAATACGGAGGGAAAAGACAGGGTGTTAGGAGAATTAGCCATCTTTTACTCAGAAGCTCCCAGGACATCTCTCTGCCCATCCATGGGAAGTGCATCACTTGCTTTTCTTTATTTACTTTTTCTCTTCTTTCACTTCTCCTTCATAAGTTAACAAATTTTGCCTTGTCCCATAAATTTTCTTGCTTTTACTCATCATTTCTTCTTTCCCCATCCCACTCTGTGATGGTTGATGGGGTGAAGTGACCAGGAGTCTGTGGAATCCTTATCTGTCTGGGGTTAGCTCCCAACAGTATGAAAAGTCACGCACAGTCTTGTAAATAGAAGTGATTTTTAAGAGTAATTTTGAAAGAGTAAGACTTTTCTTAATTTCTTAATATTGGCAGGATGCAACTCATTTGTGGGAGTCATTGTGAGAAAGAGAACAGAGATGTTTGAAATCAAACAAGTGGGTGATAGATGTGAAGGGGAGAGCTGATATGTAAGAGAGTGAGAGATGAAAAACTGTTGTGAAGAGGCTGTGAAGGGCTCTGAAAACAAAATATTTTATGTTAAACATCTTAGAGGAATGGGAGAGAGTAGAGGGAGATAAAAAAGGGGTGATCTAGTGAAGTCTGTTGGCTGAAAGAGGAATTTTGCAGGAGGATTCATAGTGGATACAAGCTGATTCTTCTGTTTCAGTTTCTTCTATTACTATATTCAAAACCTTGTCCAGCTACCAACAAGGAAATTCCACACTGTTACAGATGTAACAATAGAAATGCCCTGTGTATATAGGGCTTATTTCATTTATCAGGGGCTGGGAGCTGGTATATTCTTTTATTTCAGAAAGCACAGGGTGTGCTGTGCTCATTATTCACCTTTCATAACTATTTCCACAGATGTCTCTAAGCTCACCCACTGCCCGACTTAGATGTATAGCATCTTCACACTCAGGTGTACAAACACAAAAACCAACAGAGAGATTTAGTAAGCTTTTCAGTTAACACATGCAAACAGACAGCAACATCTAGGGGAAAGAACAACAATAAATTTTCATAGCCACCAGAGCATTGCTTGTTCCATTTAGCCACATAGATCAACCTCACTACGGTTTTGCATGGCCAGCACACTTGAATGCAAAATGCCAAGGATGGCACAGTCCCAACCAATAAAATAGTGCTTTTCCTCAGCGAGCCATGCACTTACTTGTAGAAGGCTCAAACTGAATGCCTTTGTTGGTTTTGATGCAAAAGTGTGTGCCATTCAAGCTCCCTGGAAAAGGTGACACTGGAGAGGGACAGTGTGCAGACTGACTAGCTGGAGATACTGCACACTGAATCTTTCCCCATACGTGGATGGCACTGTGCTGCAAGCTCTCCAATACCTGCCAAAAAGAAATAGAGGTACTGGAGTTCCATGTGGCAGACTGTACAATTTGTATTTTTATTCACAGTTGATGTCACGAGCACATCATGCCCCCACTTTTAGCTTGTGAGGCAGACTGGTAATAGCTGCCTCCTGAAGTGAGCACTCTGGGTGACACAGAATCGGCCAGAGGAGAAATCGGGCTGCTGGCTTTTGCCCTGAGAACAAATGCAACATTACGGCTGCTGCAGACCTGGTGTTCCAGCACGGTACAAGATAAAGTGGGACAAACACTCTTCATGGGTGTCTTGGTTTGGAAAGGCAGGTGTCTGCCAGGGAAAGCTGGAGTTTCCCTTGGAATGGAGAAGACAAACATCCTCCCTCCAAATTATTATAATTTTGCAATTAAGGGGGCTTTCAGGCAAAGATATGGGAAATAGGAATAACAGCTCTTTACTAGGAATATTAAAAATACAAATGCAGTAGTACAAAAAAACAAGCAAACAAAAGAAATCTTGGAAATACTGACAGAGTCAAAACATGACCTGTCACCCTGTTGGTCAGGCTGTTGGGAACAGTCTAATTAAGTCTTCCTGGAGTGACAGATGTGGTTCTGCTGGAGCAGGGATGATCCTGTAGAAGGGTCCAGTGGTGATGAGATGGGTCTGGCCTTCCTCTGGGAATCCAGTGCAAACAGGCTGTCCTTCTGTTCTGAATCTCAGATTTTATCCAGGGAGGAATGTTGGGCTCCTCCCCCTGGGTGGAGCATTTCCCAATGGGATGATGTAATTGTATCAGCCATGCAGTGAGCCTCGATAGCCCATTAACAGCAGATATCCCCTGGAGGGAGGATGGGTGGTGGGAGAGATAAAGAACACTGCCCCACCTGGTTTTAACAGCTGCCCATTAGCAGAAGGCACCTGCAACCTCCCCCCGGAGTTATAAGGAATGGGTCAGAGAAAAGATAAACAAAAAAACCTGCCCAACTGGTTTCAACAGATGGCAAATAGAATACACACTTCTGGTTACTTATCACAACCCAAGACAATGTGGCATGCAGAGGCTGCTCCCAAGACCAGACTCAGAGATGAACTTCAGAGTCAGTGGGAAGAGAGAACTGTTTCTGATGGATCTGGAGGACACAGGGCTGAGAATGTCAAATTGTAAGGAGTAATTAAAAACATGGGCTGAAGAAAAATCTCTTGGAAAGGACCTGCCTCTGTAAGCAGATAGGGGGGAAATAAAATTACACAAAAAAACTAATGTCCTGTCTAGGAGATAAAAGCTGATTAATTTTAAAAGGAAGGCTGCTATACTTGGGATTTTAAAATGTTAGTTCCTCTACTTTGGGTTCTGGGAATAATTCATGCTGGAAACAAGAGGGTTTTTGAGATTTTTCACATACTGACTCCCAAGGCAAGGTACAGGTCTGGGTCTGAGCAGGTCAAGATCCTGCTGTGCATCCACCTTCTCTGCCTTTACTAGAGAGTCCAAAAAAAGATTGTTTTGTAAAAAAACAGTTCTGGTAAGATCACGATGAGTGTATGGGCTGGAGAAAATCAACAAGCCAAAGAGGAAGGCATTTGATTCTAAATCCCCATGGCATTAGCTGTGTGTTTGATTGGTTGCTGACGAGTTTTCAAAATATACCATTGTTTTGGACATGGATGAAGCTGGACAGTGGCAGGTAGGAGCAGCTCTGCCCACGAAAACTTGTACCAAGTTGGTGATGCTGTTGTAATTCTGTTTTATCTCCCTGACTAGACACACTTCCCCATGCTGAGTGCTTGCAATTTCAAGCAGAGGAAAACAGCACTGACAAAACTGAAGTACCAAGATGTCTAGTTTCATGTGACATATAAATATCTCTTGTACATATTCATCAGCATGTATTTATGGAGTGTTGCTTTTTATCTTCTTTCCCTGTCAGAGCCAGGATTAAATGCTCAAGAGATGTTGTTTTGTGTTCAGACTCAGATGTTTATTAATTCTTATCTATGTTGAAGTCTCACAAGCTGTGAGTTCTAGCTAACAAAGTTGAGAAAATGGCCTCTATCTCTTTCTCTACAAGGCCTTTTAAGGACAAAGTGTCCAATTATGAAATGACACCTAGATTATTTTTACTTTTAACCCAAAAACCAACCACCCGTGGTCTGCAATGTGGATTTTTCTTTCCAGTTACAATACACCACCCAAACCCATGAAGAAGGTGAAAAAGAAGGATTGACCTATGCCCTAAATCCTCGATCTTGCTTTATACATATTACTATATTCTAAAACCTTAAACTCTAAATTTTCCACCCTGTGATATTACACATTTCTATTCAATCTACACACCCATAATCCCAGTGTTATCACTCAATTTTGTAAGCCTCTTTCACAGACTCAGGTCAAATGTTGTGTTCTCTTGGGGGTCAGTGCCTGTCAGCACAGAAAGTCTAAAATTCTCAGTGCCCAGGGTTCAAACAGCTGGTCCCTAAACCTACTTGGACAAGTGTCAAAAGAGATGACAAAACAACAAATGCCTTGCAGTGGTTCAATGTGTTAGAAAGGGGAGAAAGTGTATGTTGCATATTAGTTGCAGGAGAGCATCCTCTAACACCACAAATCTTGTGCTAGGATGGTCCGGGGGGCATTGTCCACAAAGGTGGTGAAATTCTAGACAGTCATCAAAACATGGGATTAGGGCCAACCTCCAGAAGAAACCCACCCTGCAGGGAAAAGACTTGTCTCTTTGGACAGTGACTGTCCCATGGCTGAGACACAGCCCCTCAAACCTATAACCATTACGTGACACACTTGCTCATTCTGGGCTGTTTGTCCCCCACTCCTGGAGCAGGTTTATGGCAGGGTTTAAATGGGCTGCAGCTCTCCCTCCAGCACCCTGGTGCCTCCCTCCAGCCTTCCCTCCAGCCGGCAGCATGCCTGCAGCCCAGACCTCCCTCCTGTGTGGGAGAGCTCGGCCTGCTCCCAGTGAAGGCAAGGAGAAGCCTTGCAAATTTTTTTTTTTTTTTTTTTTTGCATGCCAAATGCCTAATACTACATGCTAAATGAGACCTGTTTTTTATAGGTAGTTCAAAGTCCTGGTATGTGTCACCTAACACAGCCAGCTGCATTGCTCCAATCGCTGGGATTCATAGGAAATCTGGGACCTCTCCACCACACCATACCAGAACAACAAAAGGCGTTTTCATAGACTTTGGCAACTTTTATGAGGCTGAAATAATCACAAACATTTTGGGGTGTGCCACGAATGATCCAATTCTCATTATAATTCCTCCACAGCGTTTAAAAATGTTACTTTCAGTCTGTCACATAATGCTTCTTCTAGCAAGTAAAAAAAAAAAATCTAATGTGTGTATCTTTATGTATATGTTCTCTGAGTTTGCATGAAGCATGTACAGAAGGACAAGAACAATCTGTTGCTAATGGAGTAGGATATGAGGACTGATTTTTTTTTTTTAAAAAGAAAATGTACTTTACTAATTCTAAGGGCTATGATTTGTGAAAGGATCCAGAGGATGGAAAACAAAATGAGTGTCTTTTTACTACCTTCTTGTACCTCCAAGGTGACTTTTTTTAATGCAGTGGGATGCACTTCCTGGATTCCATCAGATACAATGATAATATGAATGCAATTGTAATATTTGAAAAAAAGTTAGAAGTGTAAGATTGTAAATCCTGGTTTAGTTTATATAAATATCAAAACTCCTTGAACTGGTGACAGCATCAGAAAAAAATTGGCAAACACCAGGGACAGTCAAGTTGCATTTTATAATTGGAGACTTGACCCCATTGTGTAAATAACAGATTTTTACTTCTTATTGTGTATCTCAGATCATGATGTCACATCCAGAAACTTCTGTACAGCACCTGATGTCACCCTCCTTTCCCAAACATACTAGCTTAATCACAAAAACTACCTGTAAAGGACCATTATTTTCCTGTTAGAGAAGAAGCATTGAGAGAAAAGAAATCTGTCAGACGCAGAGCATACAATGTGCTCTTGCAAGGAAAGATGATACGTGTGATGTCAGCTTACTGAAGAATTACTTGGCAGATGGAGGTGAAACAACAAAACCCAGCTCAAACTTTGGAGGGTCTCGTGGTTAATTGCACTGCAGCTGTCCAGCAGCAGCCCTTGGAACATGCCAAGACACCTCTTCACACCTCCAGGAATATTTAACATCTTATTTATCCCTAAATGCTGTAGTTTGTTTACATTTGAGTGTTTGCAGCAGCTCCTGCTCTGCAGTCAAGAAAATCTATGCTCAGAATTCCCCCCGTAATCTCTCATTTCTTCACAATTCCCTTGATAACCAGACAATATGGTGCAGCTGGACAGAATTTTAAATATGCGTTTCTTCTGCCATCTGCATGTTTCCCCAGTCAGCCTGCCATCCCCCATCACACCAGCCAGAAAGCAGCACACAGAACTAAGAAAACCTTTCTATTTCTTACAGTATTTTTCATATTTTCACATGAGTGATGCAGTAAAAAAAAAAAAAAAAAAAAAAAAAAAAAGCTTGTTTTGCCCTATATGTCACTAATCACAGAAACATTCGGTGAAGGTAAAAGACTTGCAAGAGGTGTAGATAATGTCTGAACATAAAAAATGAAAGCCTTTTTTTTGAGATTCAAACCCAGGATACATAGAGTAAATTGGCTTATCTCTTTTTGGTCATTTCAGATTGATCAAATAGAGAGAAACTGCAAGACAAATGACTAATATGTCCCTATTTCTGTGTATTTTTTTGTGAATTGTTGTTCACAAGACTGCAGGTGATCAAGAGGGAGGTTGGGCTCTCTGGGAAAGACAGTCAGGTTGAGTCCTTCACTGCAGTATGCTCAATTCTCCTAAAACTGCAAGTGGCAGGTCTAAATGTTTCTCTCCAAATGTTTGTTACTGCTTGGATAATCTCATACACCAGGTGTGATCTGGCTATTTGGGTGACTGAACTGTTTTTAACACAGCAGTCCTACAAAAAAAAAATCACACGTTTTCTGAGTTAGAGTATTTGTGTCTGTTTCAATAAACACTAAATTATGTTTCTAGTTTTCCTATGACATGGATCATTTCCACTACTCCCACAGCATAATGAACAAATGTGGAGTCGGTATCTGAAATATGCTTGCAAAACTTCAGTTATCAGTAATATACCTGGATAGAATTAATCTCCAGAGCCATGATAATTAATACTTACCAAAATTTTTATGATTTTTACAAACACCCCAATTATGATATTGCAAGGATGATTATTTATGACCATGTTTCTCTCATGACTAAAGGGATATCTGGTAAGCATTACAGAAGACGTGAGTATTCGTGGTATAATATGGTCTTTTCTAACATTTTAACATAGTCGTGTCCAATCTCTTCTTTTTCTAGCCTTTATTGACCATGGGAAGATTAGATTTTATGCTGCTTTGGCCCACAGAGACATCAATTAGTGGCTCTGATTTTCACTGTGAAGAAAAATACACCAGAAAAGCAAAGGAAAATTGTGATTGCTTCTATGAGTCTTGCATAAGAATCCCAACTTCTGGCTTATGCACCTCCAAAGGTGCACAACCAACTCAAAGTGCTGCTTCACACCAGGAGAATCTGATGTATTCATCCCCCCATAAGGTCTAGTTTCTCCATCATGCTGGGTCTGTTTTTCATACAGTGATAGTAAGATTTGTTTCATAAATTCAGAACCAATTTTAGCAAACTGAAATTGTGTTTCTTCAACAGGCATTCAGTGTAGTGCATCATCTGGTAGGAAGCATACCCCCTCTTTGCTGTCTAACATCTATTGCAAATAAAATTCCAAGTAACCTACAATGTAGTATTTTTTCATAAGTTTTATGAAAAATACTGAAATACCAAACTATAAATAATCACAGCCCAAAATAAAATTGCTTAAGCCAAAGCCTAGAAGCCTGTACAGGAAGAAGAAATTGCTGTATCTCCATGGCACTGACTGCCCATATATGCACATGTGGGCAAACAAAGTGTCAACCCTGTCTGAGGGGGCAAAGCTGGTCAGTGTATGTTTATATCATGGACTCCCTAGGGAATTCAGATCCCTTTGTTACTTAGTTTTGCTTTTAAAATCTGATTGACAGCAACTTCCAGATGCTCAAAACTGCCTCTGCTAGGACAATGGGATTTCATACCTTACTTTCAGTCCACTTATGCTATTGAGAGAATCTGCCATTATAAACATCAAATTAGACCATTTTATTCCTTTTCTGAATAGGTGGCAAGAAAATTCTGAGAAATTCTGAGAAGAACTTCCATCATTAATTTTAAACCTAAAACATTTTTTTTTATTTTTTAGTAACACTGAAAATGTTAACACAATGTGTAAACTAGTGAAGAAGACTATACTCATTTGTATTTTCATTGCTGTTGTTACCTATAGACATGGATTTCTGATGTTTCAATTCCATATCAGTTCCCACCAGCAGACCTTTCTGAAAAGTATCTCTCCACCAAAAAGATGCATATATTTTCAGGTATAAGGGCCCATCAAAAAAAGGAGCTCATCTTTTTCCTATACTCACAGTGCAGA
This sequence comes from Trochalopteron elliotii, assembly GCA_024734555.1. Classification (NCBI taxonomy): domain Eukaryota; kingdom Metazoa; phylum Chordata; class Aves; order Passeriformes; family Leiothrichidae; genus Trochalopteron; species Trochalopteron elliotii. The sequence goes on from JANPWX010019792.1 coordinate 525,101, forward strand.
TGATCACCAAGTAAAAGCAATATAATTTGAAAAGAGGTGTTTTGTTATGTCTCTGAGATAAGAGAGGAGCAGGGGGTAACACTTTCCAATCTTCTCCTGTCTTTTGCTGAATCTCAAAGGACTGTAAGAGCATCTTCAGCACTCTTCAGCCCCCTTGCACCACTGTACCCATCTTCTCCACATCTCTTAGAAATGTGACAACATTAACCTAGGAACAGAGTGCACTTTCTCATATTAAGTCAATGATAATATAAACAGAAATGGAGAAGACAAGGCCTCAACAAAGTTTAAATGAGGGTCAAAATTCAGTGGTCCAACAAGAGAGAAGTAATGTCTGAATTGATTATTTTTTCTTGGTATTCTTGCCTTTTTATTTCAATTAATTTGCACAGAGATCCTGTCATACCTGACCAGATTACTTCACCACCAGAACTATTGTCACAGCCTTTTGTGTACTTGCAGTTTTGTCACCAACATCAGACACTTAGTGCAGACAAGCCCTTACACATTGTTTTTAAATGGAGTGACTGGGGCAGTAGTGTTTGTGAAGCAATATAAAGAGTCGATTCATTCATTTCTCCAACCTCAGCTGTTTTTGAACCATTCCCAATAGTTACCTCTTTAATTCAAATTTGAAATGTTAGAAGAGATACTCTATAGTCTGTTCCAGCTATAAAATCATATTTTCCTTCTCATTCTGAGTGTCTGCAATTGTTCTCTCATAGTGCTTAACCTTTAAAGTCAGGAGGTCACTTGGAAGCTCTCCAGTCTGAAATGTGAATGTCCATATTTAAAATACAGAAACCCTTTTAAAAGGATGAAGGTATTTTTATTTGAAAGCCCAGTTTATAATGACTGTTGTCCATCAACCCAGAACTACTTTCTTGCCAGGGATCTTTATTGTTTCTTTCTTATTACGTGATATAACAATTCTTTGGTACTCATTTCCTGAAGAAGATTACTTTTCAGTATCAAACTTCGCCAACAGGTCTTTTTTGGGCCAAAGTTTGCAAATCTGCATTGCAATGAAACAGGGCAGCTTTCCAGGCATTGCTGACTGCAGAGAAAAATCTGATGTCTGTTCTACTGTTTCTTTCCCTGCACATTTACTGCTGATTATGAATGTATGCACTCTGGGCTGTACTCATCTTAGAGTTTCTTGCAATGAAACACAAAACCAAGAGAAACCTGACTGGTTTTGGGTTTCATTACAAAATTCAAAGTCAGCCCCATTTTTGTCTGAGAGTTTTCTAACACTCTCAATTTCTTTGAAATAAAGTGGGGGCACTTATGAATCAGCTTGGCAGATTTAAGGTGTCATATTGAAACAGGTATTTGATAAAAAAAGGTGCATCAGAATGAGGTAGAGTCAAGGTAACATTTTTAAGGTGCACCACAGCAACTTAGAAGCCCCGTTATCAAAACTAATTTAACCACTTCCATATGCTAAACATTTGTAATACAGAGAGCAAACTGCCTTTGAACAAACAAATATTAACTATGTTAAAGGAAGCAGATTCAGTAATGATATAATCATAATTGCAGATTTGGATCTCTGTTGCTTTCTCTCTGTAGATCATTTCAGTTGTGGATGTCACCAGCTAGTACAACTCCTCATTTTATTGCCACATATTAAAAATAATATTGTGGATCAGTATGGATAATAGTATTGTGAAAGAGACCTTATATTTTCTGAATTTGGCTTGTAGTGTGTAGCTGTGCATCACACTGGAGGACTAGATCTGATGTTGCTGTTGGTCCCCTCCATATCTACATCCTTTCATTCATCCTAAATAGTCTGATTTCCATGGATGAAAAGAAAATTGATTCTTTCATACTTTTCTAAGACTCTAGAATGGGTCATTCTTCTTGGGGGTCTTCATTTGAAGTTTATCCTGAGCCTGAGAAACAGCTCATCACCAAAGTTTTGTCAAAACCTGATAAAATCCAATAAAAACTCCCATCTCAAAGTCACTATTGAAATTTTTAAAGTTACTTTTCAGTGAAATTCTGAATTCCTTGTCATGTTTCCCCTATAAAACTACCTACAGAATCACTGTCGTGTGGTCCACAACTACATAATCCCAATAAGAAATTCAGACATAAAGGAGGATTTTTTCAGATGAAGATTACTGGAGAAATTATCTCAAATATGGGTGTACAGAGGGAGACAGAGTTGCAAAGTATTCTAGTCAGGGCTGTGAGGGTAATCCATATTTCAGAATAAATAGCTAGGTGAAACAATTTCTCTATGGCTGGGCATGTAATTGACACAGATGTCATATATTTTCCCCTGTGTTTGATATTTTTATTTCTTCCTGGAAGGGCGTGAAATAAATGAAAAAGTCTTGCCTTGCTCATCAGGTTTTCTTTTTCAAAAAAGCTGATACATTTGTGATAATTCTAATGTCTTTTGTAAAGCATTCAAATTATAATTACTTTCTTCAACCATCTATAAATGATGGTTCAGTCAGTTCTTTCTTAGTACTTTGTTTATTTTTAGAGCCAACAAAAATGTGATTTGTTTTTATTATTATAACATGCTTGAAAAACTTTCTTTGACACCATAATATGGCCAAATCTTCGAACTGGATTCTTTTCATGGTAATTTGGAGAAATTTTTTTAACTCAACAACCTACTTTGCTTAATGCAGGGCAAGGGATGAGAGGTTGAGAGTTCTGAGTCTCACTAGGGGACTCAAGAATGGTCAATATGAAACTCTTCCATGCCATTCAGAAGACCTAGGATATTATTTATAGAAATATGTCACCTGACTAATATGCAAAAAGAATAAGTGTTTTCCTGTTCAATATTAGTACATCTAATATAACATATCTTTAAAAGCTTCCCACACCACATGCAAAAAATGAAGGAAAATAAATTTAAAAGCTTCTTAATCAGAGGAATACCTTATATTGTATGTTATAATTATACATTTAACCTAATCTAACATTGAGCAAAGTTGCATTTGGGTTTTGCATTCGTGGTGACATTGCAAGGCTTGAACAAAACAGGGTACATATCACCATAATGGAGAAGAAAGTGACTTCAAATCAAAACTGCCTGCCAAATGAAAGATGTTACACACAGTTTTGTTGTTCAGAGCAAGAGATGCCTTTTGGAACATGAGGGTTCTGAAAAATTTATGGAAGTAGATTTCTTTTTTCGCATTTCAGAAGTTACCATGTCAGACTGTTCAAACCGATGTTCTCAAGAGAGATTTCTTTTCTCTCAGAAATCAGTCATTCCTGTCTCTGACTTACTCCAAAACTGAGGCTTCACATCCACTCAGTTCTTCCTTGGTACTTGGCTTTTTATTTTGGATACAGCAAATGTTTCCTAGCAAGGAAAGTCATTGCACTCCTGACTCCCTTTCAGGATGACTGCTGTCAAGTGGAGCAGTGAGACAGCAGTAAGCAGGTGTCCCTTGTGCTCAGTGCTCTCCTTTACAGTGAGAAATATGGTTCTGGCTTTTACTAGTATTGCAGGGAGTTTGTCTAACTCCAGTACTTCTGTGGCTAATAAAGTTATCTCACAAGTCAGCCTGCCAAACCCTCAGGACTGGCCAGAGGGTAACCTGTGAGAGAGATTTTCTTCTTGCAATGGCTCACGAGTTCCCATCTGTTTATAAACCTCTTACACTGCTCAGAAATTTTGCATATGGTGAACGTGCCTCACCAACCTTACCATGTCACCTCACAGCCCCTTGTTAACATATGGTCTCCTAAATGTAGATATTCATCTGCTTGACTTCCCTTAAAGCTACCAGTATAAAAGAAAAAAAGAAACCCTAAATATGAAACAGATGTCAAAGTGCACCTTGGGATGGATGTATTACAGAGACAAAACATCATCAGGCTCCTCAAGATCACATTCTAGAGTTGCTTTATGATCACCTGGTCATGTGGCATGCACGTGTGCTCTCATGGTTTTGCAACTGGATTCAACACAAGGGCTTACCAAGTCCAGAAATAGCTTGGGTTTTTTAACATCTCTTGTGTATTTTATTTTACCTTTTTTTTTTTTTTCTGTGCAGGAGTTTTATGACTCTCAGGGCTTCTGTGTGCACTTATTGCCATGGAAGAGAGAGTTGAATTCGATTTTTACCCCAAATTGTGTACACATAAAATTTAAAAAAAAATAAAAGGGAAAGATGGAAATGTGTGGAGTGAGATTGTTGGCTAAAAATTGTGACCTACAACCTACAGGGCATGTCCTTTGGGAACAGCTGTGCTGTGGCTGGACTGGATCTCCCTGAGGAATGTGTAAGGTTACAGGATCCCTGTGCCAGACTCCTTCCCTTGGGTAGCATGGCTGACCTGTGGAAAGGAAGACAGGAGGTTGGATGTGGGGAAGAGCAAAGCAGTGGGAACATGACAAAAAATCAAAGGGCCATGGTAAAACCACTTAGAAAGCAGGACCACCTGAGGGAATGCTCAGCATTGACTTCACGTGGTTTGAATACACCTGACTCTAGACTGAAGTTAAGCCCTTTTCTTCCTTTAGGACAGCTGAAATACTACATTCCTCATCATCCTCACCATGATTCTGTGGAAATTCACCAAACCTGGTAGATTTCCTTTAGGTTTTTAAGCTACTGTAGGTGAGAGCTACCACCATCTCTGGAAACCTAACAGGACTGGAGCTCTCCACCCATTCCTAGTGGAGAGCTCCTTGCATCACACTGGGTACTACTTGCTGTCATTTTGACTGTGATAATTACTCATCCTAAATACAGTAGCACAGATTCCAGATTTTACCACATGATGAACATGCAGTGTCATAAGTCTCCTACTGCTTAGTCTGATCACTATTCAATAGCCAAAGAGTTAGCATAGTTTTTAAACTAGCTCCTAATGGTAAAGCTTGTTTTCTAACAGTTATTTCTTAAACTTTTTTTTTTGACTGCAACAAAACTCTTAAATTCTGTTCCATGTACTTAATGCCCTAACAGGAATACACAAAAAACTCTACTTGCAAGGTCCAACTCGTGCTGTGTTTATGATTTCTTGTAATGTAGCAACACCAAGTGTGAGCCAGCTTCCTTCAGCTAGAGTTGCTGTGCACTAAATTAAATGTCAGTTCAATGTATCTTTACAGCAGCAGCAAGGAGCCAAACACAGCACTTCATAAAGAACTGGGGCTTATTGAAGTCGGGAAGCTTATCCATACAGAAATTAGGATGTGGGAGTGCTAATTTCCATTTGATTAAAATAGAGGTGTGTGTGATTTTAAGGTCAGGATCACTGATCTCACAAAACTAGGTCAGGTTTTCTGCCTCCACTCACAGCAGGTCTGGAGGGGTGTGGTCTGCAGGCTGACCACGGTGTGCCTTATCAGTCAGGCAGGAAGTCTACCCAGAATTCAGAATAATTTATCTGGGAGAGAGTGTGGCCAGGCAGTTCCCTGCTTCACTACATGATTTACATCTCATACCTGTAGGCTGAATGGGTTTTGGTTTGTTTTATCTTTGGTGGAAACCTTCAGTAAGGAAAAATTTTGATCTTCCTTGAGGCAGGGTGTCTGAGCTAATTCCAACTGCACTCTGAGCTACAAGAGGTACTGCTGAACATGCTGCATCAGTCTTACATAAACATCTACTACTTTCAAGTTTGCAGTTTCTTTTTCCCAATGCATCAGCTTACTTCTGAAAATACTCAGTATTCTCAATGTATCTTCATTATTTGTGTTGTCATTGAAATCCTTCAAATAGTAAACTAGTCTATTTTTATGTATGCATATCACATTTCTTAAAAGCCATAGGGTTTTTTAAATTAAGCTTTTTTCCCCAGAAATTTGATATTAAGACCTTAAGAAAGCACTACTTTAGATTCAGGGTTTTTTTAATAATAGTACAAGATAGACAGAGAGAATGAGTACTTTCATTCTCTTATATAAATTTTACTTCAGATTTTGGTATGTGGTTCCAAAACTATTATACACACCCTATTTAAAGTTCGGCAGGATTGAGGTAGAAGATGTCTCTCAGGAAGCAGATCTAAACTGACAAACAACTTACACTCAGATTAACAAATTGTTGGATTCATCAGGCTCCCATTAGCAAATTCTAAGCATTCTGCAAAAGAAAAATACCTTGTTTATTCATTTGTTTTCAAGGGAGTATTTTCTATGTACAAAAGGATAAATTTGGGTGTGTATACAGGCTAAGGGACACTTCTACAGGCATTCAAGAAGAACAATTTAAAGACAATCCAAAACCACCAGTTTAAAGTGCTCAAAAAAAAAAAAAAAAAAAAAAAAGAAATTAAGTTTAACAGTATTTTTCCTCTACAACATGTTCTTTCCTTGCAGCATATTTTTCCTGTAACATGCTCTTCTTCCAGAGAATGAATAAAATCTTCTTTAACCTGGTTCACAAGAACTTTGACAGAGTTGCATCCCTTCCCCAGCTGCCTTTAACTTTTTTTGTTAGTGGCCAAGGGTGATACAGCGAGGGAGAGTGTGGATGTGTTAAAAAGGAGGAGAGGGAGTGGAGAGGCTCCCATCAGAAATGCCTGTAATAAGTGGTAGGTCAAAGAGACTGTGCTGCTTTGGATTAGGTTTAGGTTGGGGATCAAGTTCAAGGCTGAATTGAGGTTAAGAGTTTTGGGTTACTGTGCTGAAATTTTGAGACACCCCTGTGAAATTATAGCCCCCAACAACGGCAGTCAAATGATATCCCAGGGAATAGGTTGAAGTCTCACCCTAAGTCTAGTAAGAATACTGGATTGTACATAAAATTTGTAGTTTGAACACACTTCAGTGGGCTTTGGCTGACAGCTCTAAGATTTGGATCATGTGAAGTTTGTAACTATATTTAGAATTTACCTGCATGGTTGGGGTAGGAAACAAGAAAGTCACTATTTGTTGTACCAGCTTGCTGCTTCCCATCCCAGGCTGAGGGGTGAGGGGGGGCTGGCGTGGTTTTGGATTATTATTTGTGGCTGAAAGATGGGTTATTGTGTTTAGATTAAGAATGGAAAAGGATACAGTGAATTACAAATGTAGCAGTCAAGGGAGGAAGCAATTTTAAAGAGTCAAGAGATCCAAACCTGTCTCATCAAAGAAGTATTTGCTTTCTTTTTAAACTGTAACTAAACCTTTCCCCTCGGGGCAATTCTGTTAGTTAGCAAGCCAAAATCTAGCTTCTTTATTTACTGGCTGACCCTTAGAAGAGGAGATTGTCTCCAATCTTTTCTTCAGCCGTTTGAGGAGAGGAGATGGATGAGATGGCACAGCAGAGAGGCATTGCTGGAAGAATTTTCAACAAGAAGCCCATCACCTATTTCTTTCTGTAATGTGCCTTTCTTCTTTACTACAAAATACTGAAGAGTCACTAACAGCATTACAGAATTTTGGCACCTTGGCAAGAATACAACTCTCATGTGTTGTTTTTGTGATGAGGACTGCTTGTGACACCTATAATTCTCTCCTAGAAGTATTTTCATGCCCATGCTTTATGTACATTTTGGATGTCAGTCACTGCATAGGGAATATTTGTTGTGACAGATATCTGATGACAGAAATTACTGCAATAGAGATGAACATTCAATTGATCTTAGAATTTGAACTGTCGTAAGTGCTGTCATTATGAATGTTTTAACATGGAGACATTGGTCAAAATTTGTTTTTAATGATTCTACATCTTGCAAGAAATCTGTCACCCTACATGGCAGGAAACAGCTTGATCATCTCATTCTGATGGAGTTTTGAGGCCAGGTGGTACTTGCAGACCAAGGGGAAGATGCTGTTCCTGGGGTGAATCTCCAGTGAAGAGTGGTTGCCATTCAGAATTAAAATCAGAGTTCAGCTGCATCAGGGCTGTTGTTGTTGGAACCCTGGGCACTGAGAATTTTAGACCTTCTGTGCTAAAAGGCACTGACCCCCAAGCAAACACTGCATTTGACCTGAGGCCTTGGAAGAGGCTTCCAAAATGGAATGATCGAACTGGGATTATGGGTGTGTAATTTGAATAGAAGTGTGTAATATCACATAGTAGAAAACTTAGAGTTTAATGTTTTACAGTATAGTAATATATATAAAGCAAGATGGAGCATTTAGGGTGTAGGCTGAGTTCTTCTTTTTCACCTTCTTCACAGGCTTAGGTAGTATCTTGTAATTAGATAGCAAAATCCACATTGCGGACCACAGGTGGTTGGTTATTGGGTTAAAAGTAAAAATAATCTAGGTGTCATTTCACAATTAGACAGTTTGTTCTTAAAAGACCTTGTAAAGAAATAAAGAGACAACTATTTTTCACTTTGTTAACCAAAACTCACAACTTGTGAGACTATACTACAAATAAAAATTAATAAACATCTGAGTCCAAATACAAACACCATCTCTCAAGTATTTAATCCCAGCTCTAACAAAAATGGTAATAATAATAATAATAATAATAATAATAATAATAATAAATTAATAAATTAATAAATAAATTTTTAAAAACCACCAATTTTAGGTGCCACTGCACATCCCCACTAGGTTCAGGGAAAGCAGAGTGGACAGCTTGCTGTGGACATGTGAGATGTGTCGTGTTTACCATGCTCCAAGGTGCAAATGCCTGAAGGGCACAAGGATCAGAGAATCACAAAATATTCTAAGTTGGAGGGGACCCACAAGGATCACCAAGTCCAACTCCTCATGAATGGCCCATGTGAGGATCAAACCCACCATCCTGATGTTATTAGTACCATGCTCTGGTCAACTGAGATAATGGGGAGGTGATCCCATAATAAAGAGGTTCCCAAGAATCTTAGGTCGTTCTCCAGTCTCTACAACTAGGCAGAAAGATAAAAAGCAAAAACTGTATAAGATAAGGTCTAGGAGGACTTTCTTTTTCCCCTAAAGGCTCACTCTCTTGGAGGAACCAAAGGTTTGAGCAGCCCCATGTCTCCCTCAATACTAAGGTAAGGTTTGCATTTTGTGCTGACACACAGCCAGGGCTGGATTCCAGTTTTTCCCATCACAACTGCATGTGGTTGCTAATAAAAACTAATGGAAACCTTACTGTGACACAAATTTAAATCTCAGTCACACCCATAAGCTATAATTTTTAAAAATTCTGCAACATTTTTTAAAAGCAGCAGAGTGGGTTTCCTGTAAAGATTGCAAGATCACATGTAATAATCAAATAATGACAAAAGAACTAAGGAAGGATGGATGCCATTTTCATGAGTGTGTGAAGAGTTCTACATTAAATATTTGTTCAGCATCAACATGTAGTAAATATCTCTTCTTGCAGAGAGCACTTGTAAGCTGTTTTATTGAACTAAACTTATTGTAAGAATTAAATGTTCTTAGAGTTTGATTATTTCCACACACTTTTTGTTGAAAACCTGAACTAGAATATGAGTTTGGCACGTGACAACAAAACTTTATCACTCTTATTTATTGTAACTGCAATACACATGTAACCAGAGTGCTTTCATTACTTCAGATATCTGCCTGTTGACATACAATTTACATTACAGAGAATTTACCCACTAAAAACTCATTTGGTTGGCTGTATAAAAAGTTTATGTAAAGTTAGGTTTTTCAAACAGCATGGACTTTATGTGAAGCATTTCCCTTAGTTATTTCAGTCATAACAGCACAAATCCAACTTCTGCAATGAGCGCTTTTTCTTACAAATTAATTCCAATTTGTTCCACTTTACACAGAGCTCCAATATTCAGCTAGTGTTTTATATTCCCTCCCCAGCTCACACACAAACTGTGATGCTACACAAGTGCTGTGACCTACTGCTGTGCTTCTGGATTTTTCTATATATGATGGTCAGATCTGTCAGCAGGTGACAAAGAACAAATTCATTAAGAAAAAGAGAATTCTTGCCAGTTGTGCAAGTGATTCCACCGACAAGAAGGGATGTTTTATTTTTGAAATCTGTCTTATCCTACTCGATTTTCTTGTTAGGTGTTTAATCTAAATATCAATGAGTCTTCCTGCCTAATAAAACAACAGACACATTGCATTTTAGCAGTTTTGTCAGTGATCTTCAAATTTCTATGAGTGTCATCATATTGTCATCTAAAAAAAATAAAGGAAGTTTTACTTTTTTGCTGTTTATACAGAATGTGCTTTGAGCTGATTCTTTTTCTGAGGATCAGGAGACTTCTGTTAGGGCTGAATGGAGTGACTTTCCTACTTTTCCTTGATCTGATCTATCATAGTGAAACCATTCCTGCTTATTACAGTGAGAACCTCACTTGACCTTAAATCTGTTCCAATTAAAACCTGGGTTTTCTTACCAGGGAAAAAAAGAAAAAAAGAAAAAAAGAAAAAAAGAAAAAATGAAAAAAAGAAAAAAAAAGAAAAAAAGAAAAAAACCAAGCCAAACCACTCCACTTACAACTTAAAAAAAAAATCCTTTAAACCACAAAGTCAGACCACAACTGAGGCCTTCACTTGCATTTTTCTGTGAAATATGTGGTTATTATCCATTCTCTTGACAACTATTTTTCATAGAGATGAATTTTACTTATATTTGTTTTTCTTTACATCCTAGAATAATATTTTTACTATATTTTTAACACTGGAAAGTAGAAAAACCTTGGTCTACCAGCTTTGAACTAATTTTGGATGAAACTTAGACTCTGGACTTAAGCACCCCTAGCTTTTATCCACACCTGGAAATATGAATTTACTTTATAAGTTTATTCATATTCTAAGTGGATGGTGGGTCTCTGGAAATGTCTGCTTCAATGTCTCCATCCTTTGCTAGCTCACTGGCAACAGTCCTGGGCAAGTAAGTGCTCTTTGCCCATGTCATATTTTACTTTCATGATGGCCTAAAGTTTAATTTGAATATTTTTCCCTGATTGTAGGTAATGTCATGAAGTCAGCTAACAAGGGAATCTATACTATTGTGGCATAAACATTAATGAACAGATTATTACTCTGCTGGGAAGAATAATTCACAACTCAGACCATCCATGATCCTCCTATTTTCCCTGTGCCAAACATCCTTAAGTCAGCATGGAAGACTATTTGTCTTTGCTGGCATCCAAAATCTGGATTACAGTTCACTATTGCTATGGCAGGCAGAGGAAGGTACCAGATCCATCCCTGACCCTTTTCCTTCAATTCTTGCGCCTTTGTTGGCTGCATGAGGTACCATGTGTCCGTGTGAGGGCAGAAATGTCACACCAGGTCTTTAACTTCCTCTTGATGACAGGTCATTTCATGAGGTGAAGCACTAGGACATACTTGCTCAAATACCTGCTGAAAGTAACCCTCAGTTTGAACTACAGGACATAATGCAGAAAATGCCAAGTGACCTCTTAAGGAATCTTCACAGCTTTGATATTTTGGTGCCTGCAGCACAGCAGTAACCAACCACGCTGTCTTGGGTTATGTAACCAAAAAAAAAAAAAAGTATTCTATTTCATCTGTTGAAAGCAGCTGGGGAGATGTTTTTGTTTATCTCATAACTCCAGGGGGAGGATGTTTGTGTCTTCTGTTAATGTGCAGCTGTTAAAACCAGCTGGGGCAGTGTTCTTATCTCTCCCACCACCCATCCTCCCTCCAGGGGATATCTGCTGTTAATGGGCCATCCAGGCTCACTGCATGGCTGATACAATTACATCATCCCATTGGGAAATGCTCCACCCAGGGGGAGGAGCCAAGAATTCCTGCCTGGATAAAACCTGAGAGACAGAAACACCAGCACAGCCTGTTTGCAGTGGATTCGCAGAGGAAGACCAGACCCATCTCAGCACCACTGGACCCTTCTACAGGATCATCTCTGCTCCAACAGAACCACATCTGTCACTGCAGGAGGACTTAATTGGACTGCTCCCAGCACCCTGACCAACAGGGTGTCAGGTTGTATTTCTGATTCTGTCAAGGTTTCTAGGATTTCTGTGAGTTTGTTTGCTTGGTTTTGATTTTTTTGTACTACTACATTTGTATTTTTAATATTCCCAGTAAAGAACTGTTATCCCCATTCCCAAATCTTTGCCTGAAAGCCTCTAATTGCAAAATTCATAATTGCAAAAGGAGTAGGGGTGGTGGTTTGCATTCTGCATTTCAAGGGAAACCCCAGCTTTCACAGGCAGACACTTACCTTCCCAAACCAAGACACACTCCGTGTTCCAATGTAGGAGGCTGACTCCCCCTCATTCTCTTCCTATGTAAGGATGATCTATTGAACTCATGGGAAAGACAACTTTACAAAGTGATGGTTTTGAGCATGCTGGTAGATCTAACAGCTATCCAGAGCAGAGTCAGTTCTGGGCTCAGATTGGGCTGCTCAGAGCTTCATGAGCTAGTGTTTGAAACCTCAAGACTTGAGACAGCTTGAACTCCTGGACTCCAGCTCCACTGCTGGTCTCTCCTTGTGGGTAAAGGCTTCTCCCTATCTCCAGGCTGAGATTCTTGTGCATCAGCCTGTGCTGCTGCCTCTTACCCTCCCAACACACACCACTGTGAACAGCTCAACTACACCTTCTTTATCCCTTTTCAACCATTCTAGTTATGCTCTTGTACACCCTGAAACCACCCCTCTTCCCAGCTGAACATCCCCCCTCTGATGGAGGCCCAAAATGCAGTGGCCAGATCAGGTCTGATATGTGCTAGGAAGGGACAGTCCCAGCTCTTCCCTGGCTCTTGGGGATGTGTCCTGCTCACCACACCAAGTGCTGTTGGCCCCCACTCTTGCTCAGGGATGTGGCTGACCCAGCTCAGCTCACTGGCAGCACTGCCAGAACTCAGCACCACACCCCAGACGTGCTCCCTGGCCCTGCCAGCCCTGGGCTGCATCCCTGAAGATGTCTGTCTTTGCTGAGGGACAGTTTAGTGTCTGCTCATGCTGGATTTCATGAGGTGCCATGAGGTCCTTCCTGCCAGATTTCTTCTCATAAATACACAAAGTACTCTCTCCACTACAAACTTTGTCCTCTCCTCAGCATCACCACTGGCAGCAATGTTGGACAGCAATGACTCATCCCAGGAGATATCCTGCAGTATCCTACTTATCACCCACCTCTGGATAAAGCACAGCCCCTTGAGCACAAACCTTAAATCCGACCAGTTTTCACCTGTCCCCCCACTCAGGGTGCAATGTCCCAGTTCGGGCATAAGAGCATTGTGAAAGGAATTACTGTAAACTTTAATGAAATAAGCAGGGGAAATTACATCCATTACTCTTTTTTCATACTCAAATCCAGTTCATTTATCCTGGAACAAAACCTGTTTAATTTACCTCTTGGTAAATCTATGCTGACTTGCCAATCACATTCTTCTTTTACATGACTGTCATATTTTTTATTTGCATGTTTGTATTGAATTTGAGTCTGATATATCAGCTTGTTCAAACATTTTGCAAATGTTCAGAGCTATGGAAAAACCTCCACTCAGTCACAGAGTTTGCAGAAGTTTGAAAGTTCTCAGATGCAGAAGTCATGTCTTTATATTGACCTTTACTACATGCAGTATAATTTAACCTGTTCTGATTAAAGACCTGACACTGGTGCAGCAGAGACACAGGGTAGTACAAGTTTTGTTGGATTTCTAGTGTGCACAGGATTTAATTCATGCTTGCCTGAAGGGAAAAAGGAAGAAATACCCCAAAATAAATTTCCCAATAAACACATTTGTTCACGGCATTTATTTCTGTCTCATGAGATAAGAAAATATTTTGCTTTAATTTTAAGCTCTGCAGCAGAACATTAATGCATACTAAATTATGGTAGAATGCTTGTATTTCCTTATACCCACAGTAATCACCCATTGAGGGCACAGGCTAAGCAACAGGACTTCTACTAGAGATAAAAATAACTGGAAGTGTTAGGATATACATGTATAACATGAATTTGTCAGGAGTCCACACTAACTTAAATTACTATTAACTTCATATGACATTTGACTTGCTGCATCTGAAAGAACCTCAGCACTTGTTATCTCTGTCATGCTAGACAGTAGATGCTGTTTTCTGCATGTCAGCAGTGTATAAATTTCTAATCAGATTGTATCTGATAACACGACCAAGTGTTCTGTTCATCAGCTTGTTTTAAATCTCTTTCAAACCCTGTTTGTATGGCTGCATTCATAACCCAAAACATCCCAGCTACAACAAGCAGGATAATGTGGATTTACTTTAATCTGAGATACTCACCACAGCATAAACTGGAGATTTAGATTCAGTTTGGCTCCTAAACATTCAGGATTCTGCTGGAGTTACAGCTTTACATGCAGGACACTGCAAAGCAGTATTTTACCTATATTTTAATAGCAAACATAATACCTTCATATTTCTTTAAATCCTTTTCATTAAGTGAAATGTTTCATGCCAAGGCTCCCATTTCAGACATCCCATTTCCAGTTCCTGTTAGTAAAGGTTCTTGGTGTCTAGCAAATAAAACACCTTAATGCACTGCTGTAGCTGCACCCCAGGAACTGGCCTTGCACTGATTCACAGTAATATTATGTATTTGAACAGGAACTCAAGCTACTGGTGCTGAGAAACAAATGGTTCAATGTGGCAAAAATCACATTGTGGAGCTACAAGTATTGTATGGTCTGACAAAAAACCTGCAGCAAGCTGCAACTTGGAAGCAAAGGAGGGCTGTGTCTGAGTGGAAATCATCACAAACCTGGGTAGAAAGAAAATTTTAAAATTGTTTTCATCACATCTGAGTCTCCCTCTCTGTCTCCTTTTCCCTGTCTCACACACAGACAGACCTACAGCTCCCCTCCCTCACAGCCTGAGCACAGTCACTGGTAATGGCAGAAGCATATGAGGAAGCCAGTTGACTTCTTGACCCCCAAGTCATTTTGTAGATGTCACAAGGATGCCAAATGTGAAGCAGAAGGCTGTCAAAGATGAGCTGGGGCTAAAAGCAAGACTATGAGCTGTAATACAAAGCAGAAGGAGTCTCTGGGGAGCAATCTGTCTTCCTAAGAAGTCTTGTGAACTGCTTTTTAGTATCAGGTGCATCATCTTGAGAAACCATTGTACATTCCAAGTGAAATTAGTTTAATGTTCCCACATAAAAAGAACCACAGCCAGGTGGAGGATCAGAATAGGAGCACACAGTGTGGAACTAAAAAGTTTTGCATGCTTCAGGAAGAAAAAAAGCCTCTATGTGGAAATTTATTACAGATATATTTCATATGTAAATCACAGCCACTTATTAAAGTGTGTATGAAAGTGGGTGATTTTATGAGTGCTAAGTACTTCTACATGTTACCCTTTTGGACAGCAATGTTCATTTCCACCACAGAATTTTTACAGGCAGTGGGAAGCAGGTACTTGAACTCTTACACTCCTGATGTTGCTAGGGTTAGGAAAGGTTTTGGCATTTTCTTCTTTCCAGTGAAGTCAGCATGAGAAAGATCAGGCCCCAGCTCACTTATCCTTTCTGAGAGAAAAACATCACACACACTATAATACTAATAATATTATAAACTAGAGGAAACAGTAAGCAAGAAATAACTAAAATTAGGATAACAGATTTCTAAACCAACAACCCTGGCCAAAACAAAACGTGCCACATTTCTCACTGATCAAATTGTTTTGTAACGTGGTTACAAGCCTGAATCCACTTGAATACCTGATGCATTAGTTATGCATTTTCCATCCCACCTTTTGTTATTCTGTTGCCACCCATAGGACTATTGCTGGATGTTAACACATTGCCAGATTATCTGACCTTGTGTGAGTAACCCTGAGAGAAAACCTGCAAAAAGTGCAGGGTATAAATGTATGTTTAAAAACGTACATAGTAATAACAACGAATTTATTTTCACCCAACAATTACATTTACAGCTTTGAGGCATAATAACCCATGTCAAGATGGGGCTTTTCTGCTCATTTGGTCATGATGAGTGGTTACCACATGTTGCTTACCCTTGCACCATGTCCAAACTCACAAGTGCTCTAAGTCTCAAAGTTATGTTACAAGCCATGTGTTTTAGTTCTGTTACAGTGGAAATGCTGTTAGAGCCTTGTTAAGTGTGGTATGTCATGGGCTACGGTGTTAGAGACCATTTAGGAGGCATGTCTAGTCAATGTGAAAAGTGCAACAAGGATTTAAGCACACCTTTTTCTCTGCCAGTTTAAGTAAATGCTCAGGATCTTCTGGTTAACCTGTTTGACTGAAGGATAATGCTTTCAGGTCAAGTCATTCTGCAGAAAACCATCTTCCTTGTTCCTGTCTGTTGCTAACATACAAGGCTATTATAAATGATTCCATTATTATTCCTGTGTGAGAGAAGGGGATTTATTTATCTGGCATTTATCAATGCAGCAGGATAAAGAATAGCCTAGCTAGGAGCACCAGGAGGCCCCAGAACGTATTTACTTGATTCTGTTTTTCTGAGACCATAATCTATGACATCTCATGGTTCATATCATTGGCAATACTTGATGAAAGCTTAATCCTGAATTTGTAAGACTAAAGCAAATGTCAGGGGCAGAAATGGAAGGAAGGTATGAGCACGTAGAATACAGATTTATTTCTTTTATGCTTCATCATTGTAATACAAAACAAGTCCACCAAAAACATTCAGCCCATTCAGTAACAGGACTATACTTGCACACAAAAGCATGTCATCATTAAATATTATGTTGGGAAAGGTCTTTCAAGAGAGAAACACATTTCTGTAACCTTTCCTGTGAAAGAATCCAGCCAAGCCTACTGTAGAATGTTTATTTCACTCTAACAGAACCCAGCCTAATTAAGTTCTTTCAGAATATTTCCCCAATGTACATTCCTTATATATTACTCTGGAATAATGATCCTCCTTTCTGAGAAGAGTAATTATTCTGAACTTAGGACATTCTGGAGAAAACAGGGAGGGCAGAATGGAGTGGGTGAACTCCTAGCAACAGGCTCAAGAGCAAGGTGTTGAGCCTTACTCAGGTTCTGTGCCAAAAGCTGGTTCATGTGAAGCACTGATGGGTTATTTGGCCTAAAAAAATCAATTATTTGAATGTGGCCATATCACTCTCCTGTGTGACCTTTGCTTCAGCAACTGGAAACTTTATCTGCACCAGTCTGCCAGGCCATGTAAGCTCAGACAGAAGAATCTTCTTTAAAAACAACAAATGCCAGATGATGCACTGGGAACACTGGAACCCTCCATGGATGTGTAGGCTGGGAGACAGCACACTGGACAGGCCCCTGTGGAAAGGAATCTGGGTGTTTTGGTTGGTGATGTGTTCAATGAGGGTCAATAATGTGCCCGGGCAGACAAAAGAGACAGCTGTATCCTGAGGTGCATTAAGCTGGGCACAGCTGACTGTTTGAAGGTGTTTGTCCCAGCCTTGTGTGGCCTCACCTCAAGGGCCGTGTGAGTTTGAGCCCCACAATTTAAAAAAGGTGTAAAAATTATGGAATGTTTCCAAAGGACAGCAGCAAAGAGGGTGGAATGACTAGTGAGCATGACTAGCAGGAAGTGACTGAGGATGTTTGGGCTGTTTAGCTTAGAAAAGAGGAGACTGAGGGGAGACTTCACTGCTGTCCACAACATCCTCATGAAGGGGAGAAGAGATGGAGGTGTTGATCTCTTTGTTTCAGTGTCTGGTGACAGGACGTGAAGAAATGCCTTAAAGTTTCACCAGGGGAATTCCACATCAGATACATGCAAAAGAATTCTTCACTGAGATTGCAGTCAAGTAGAGGAACAAGCCCCCCAAGGAAATGGGGCACTTCCAGCTGGAAGTTAAAGATCACAGTTGTTTAAAAAAAAAATAAAACCATACAAATTCTGTGAGGGAGAGGGGTTGGCAGACACAGAGAGAAAGGAGGGAAGGAAGGAAGGAAGGAAGGAAGGAAGGAAGGAAGGAAGGAAGGAAGGAAGGAAGGAAGGAAGGAAGGAAGGAAGGAAGGAAGGAAGGAAGGAAGG